>JBBBDQ010000436.1:6120000-6502500 GCA_037127315.1 Ascarosepion bandense | reverse complement strand
TCACAATCAGTTAATCTATCTATCCATTTATCTATCCCACTCAGTTAATCTATCTATCCATTTATCTATCCCACACAGTTAATCTATCTATCTATCTATCTATCTATCTATCCCAGTCAGTTAATCTATCTATCTATCTATCTCAGTTAATCTATATATCTATCTATCTATGTCAGTTTATCTATCTATCTATCTATATATGCCAGTTAATCTATCTATCTATCCATCTATCTATATATGTCAGTTAATCTATCTATCTATCTATGTCAGTTAATCTATCTATCTATATATGTCAGTTCATCTATCTATCTATATATGTCAGTTAATCTATCAATCTATCTATATATGTCAGTTAATCTGTCTATCTATCTATATATGTCAGTTAATCTGTCTATCTATCTATATATGTCAGTTAATCTGTCTATCTATCTATATATGTCAGTTAATCTATCTATCTATCTATCTATCTATCTATCTATCTATCTATCCCAGTAAGTTAATCTATCTATCTATCTATCTATCTATCCCAGTAAGTTAATCTATCTATCTATCTATCTATCTCAGTCAGTTAATTTATCTATCTATCTATCTATCTATCTATCTCAGTCAGTTAATTTATCTATCTAATATATCTATCTATCTATCTATCTATCTATCTATCTATCTATCTATCTCAGTCAGTTAATTTATCTATCTATCTATCTATCTATCTATCTATCTCAGTCAGTTAATTTATCTATCCATCTATCTATCTATCTATCTATCTATCTATCTATCTATCTCAGTCAGTTAATTTATGTATCTATCTATCTATCTATCTATCTCAGTTAGTTAATTTATCTATCTATCTATCTATCTCAGTCAGTTAATTTATCTATCTATCTATCTATCTATCTCAGTCAGTTAATTTATCTATCGTTCTATCTATCTATCTCAGTCAGTTAATTTATCTATCTTTCTATCTATCTATCTCAGTCAGTTAATTTGTCTATCTTTCTATCTATCTCAGTCAGTTAATTTGTCTATCTATCTATCTATCTATCTCAGTCAGTTAATTTATCTATCTATCTATCTATCTATTTATCTATCTCAGTCAGTTAATCGATCTATCTATCTATCTATCTATCTATCTCAGTCAGTTAATCGATCTATCTATCTATCTATCTATCTCAGTCAGTTAATCGATCTATCTATCTATCTATCTATCTATCTCAGTCAGTTAATCGATCTATCTATCTATCTATCTATCTCAGTCAGTTAATCGATCTATCTATCTATCTATCTATCTATCTATCTATCTATCTATGTCAGTTAATCAATCTATCTATCTATCTATCTATCTATCCCACTCAGTTAATCTATCCATGAATCTATCTATCTATCCCAATAAGTTAATCTATCTATCAATCTATCTATCTATCCCAATCAGTTAATCTATCTATCCATCTATCTATCCCAATCAGTTAATCTATCTATCCATCTATCTATCCCAGTCAGTTAATCTATCTATCCATCTATCTATCCCAGTCAGTTAATCTATCTATCTATCTATCTATCTCAGTTAATATATATATCTATCTATCGATGTCAGTTAATCTATCTATCTATCTATGTCAGTTAATCTATCTATCTATCTATATATGTCAGTTAATCTATCTATCTATCTATCTATCCCAGTAAGTTAATCTATCTATCTATCTATCTATCCCAGTAAGTTAATCTATCTATCTATCTATCCCAGTAAGTGAATCTATCTATCTATCTATCTATCCCAGTAAGTGAATCTATCTATCTATCTATCTATCTATCTATCCCAGTAAGTGAATCTATCTATCTATCTATCTATCTATCTATCTATCTATCTCAGTCAGTTAATTTATCTATCTATCTATCTATCTATCTATCTATCTATCTATCTATCTATCTCAGTCAGTTAATTTATCTATCTATCTATCTATCTATATATCTATCTATCTATCTATCTATCTATCTCAGTCAGTTAATTTATCTATCTATCTATATATCTATCTATCTATCTATCTCAGTCAGTTAATATCTATCTATCTATCTATCTATCTATCTATCTGTCTATCTCAGTCAGTTAATTTATCTATCTATCTATCTCAGTCAGTTAATTTATCTATCTATCTATCTATCTCAGTCAGTTAAGCGATCTATCTATCTATCTATCTATCTATCTATCTATCTATCTCAGTCAGTTAAGCGATCTATCTATCTATCTATCTATCTATGTATCTCAGTCAGTTAAGCGATCTATCTATCTATCTATCTATCTATCTATCTATCTATCTCAGTCAGTTAATCGATCTATCTATCTATCTATCTAACTCTGTCAGTTAATCTATCTATCTATTTATCTATCTATCTATCTCTGTCAGTTAATCTATCTATCTATCTCTCTATCTATCTCAGTCAGTTAATCGATCTATCTATCTCTCTATCTATCTCAGTCAGTTAATCTATCTATCTATCTATCTCTCTATCTATCTCAGTCAATTAATCTACCTATCTATATATCTATCTATCTATCTATCTATATCTATCACAGTCAGTTGATCTATCTATCTATCTATCTATCTATCTATCTCTCTATCTACCTCAGTCAGTTAATGTATATCTCTATCTCAGTCAGTTAATGTATATCTCTATCTCAGTCAGTTAATGTATATCTCCATCTCAGGCAGTTAATCTATCTATCTATTTCAGTCAGTTAATCTATCTATCTATCTATCTATCTCAGTTAGTTAATCTATCTATCTATCTCAATTAGTTCATCTATCTCTCTATCGATCTCAGTTAGTTCATCTATCTCTCTATCTATCTCAGTCAGTTAATCTATCCATCTATCTCAGTCAGTTAATCTATCTATCTATCTATCTCAGTCAGTTAATCTATCTATCTCAGTCAGTTAATCTATTTATCTATCTCAGTCAGTTAATCTATCTATCTATCTCAGTCAGTTAATCTATCTATCTATCTCAGTCAGTTAATCTATCTATCTATCTATCTCAGTCCGTTAATCTATCTATCTATCTATCTCAGTCAGTTAATCTATCTATCTATCTATCTCAGTCAGTTAATCTATCTATCTATCTCAGTCAGTTAATCTATCTATCTATCTATCTATCTATCTATCTATCTATCTATATATCTCTCTACCTATCTGTCTATCTATCTATCTATCTATCTATCTATATCTCTACCTATCTGTCTATCTATCTCTCTACCTATCTATCTATCTATCTATCTATCTCAGTCAGGTAATCTATCTAACTATCTATCTATCTCAGTCAGTTAATCTATCTATCTATCTATCTCAGTCAGTTAATCTGTCTATCTATCTATCTATCTATCTCAGTCAGTTAATCTGTCTATCTATCTATCTATCTCAGTCAGTTTATCTATCTATCTATCTATTTATCTATCTCAGTCAGTTAATCTATCTATCTCAGTCAGTTAATCTATCTATCTATCTATCTATCTATCTCAGTCAGTTAATCTATCTATCTATCTATCTATCTATCTATCTCAGTCAGTTAATCTATCTATCTATCTATCTATCTCAGTTAGTTAATCTATCTATCTCAGTCAGTTAATCTATCTATCTATCTATCTATCTATCTCAGTCTGTTAATCTATCTATCTATCTATCTATCTATCTCAGTCAGTTAATCTATCTATCTATCTATCTATCTATATATCTCTCTACCTATCTGTCTATCTATCTATCTATCTATCTCAGTCAGGTAATCTATCTAACTATCTATCTATCTCAGTCAGTTAATCTATCTATCTATTTATCTATCTCAGTCAGTTAATCTATCTATCTATCTATCTATTTATCTATCTCAGTCAGTTAATCTATCTATCTATCTATCTATTTATCTATCTCAGTCAGTTAATCTATCTATCTATCTATCTATTTATCTATCTCAGTCAGTTAATCTTTCTATCTATCTATCTATTTATCTATCTCAGTCAGTTAATCTTTCTATCTATCTATCTATCTCAGTCAGTTAATCTTTCTATCTATCTATCTATCTCAGTCAGTAAATCTATCTATCTATCTATCTCAGTCAGTTAATCTATCTATCTATCTATCTGAGTCAGTTAATCTATCTATCTATCTATCTATCTCAGTCAGTTAATCTATCTATCTATCTCAGTCAGTTAATCTATCTATCTATCTCAGTCAGTTAGTCTATCTATCTATCTATCTATCTATCCCAGTCAGTTAGTCTATCTATCTATCTATCCCAGTCAGTTAATCTATCTATCTATCTATCTATCTCAGTCAGTTAATCTATCTATCTCAGTCAGTTAATCTATCTATCTATCTATCTCAGTCAGTTAATCTATCTATCTATCTATCTATCAATCTCAGTCAGTTAATCTATCTATGTATCTCAGTCAGTTAATCTATCTATCTATTTATCTCAGTCAGTTAATCCATCTATCTATTTATCTCAGTCAGTTAATCCATCTATCTATCCATCTCAGTCAGTTAATCTATCTATCTATCTCAGTCAGTTAATCTATCTATCTATCTATCTATCTATCTCAGTCAGTTAATCTATCTATCTATCTCAGTCAGTTAATCTATCTATCTATCTATCTATCTATCTATCTCAGTCAGTTAATCTGTCTATCTATCTATCTCAGTCAGTTAATCTATCTATCTATCTATCTCAGTCAGTTAATCTATCTATCTATCTATCTATCTATCTATCTATCTCAGTCAGTTAATCTATCTATCTATCTATCTATCTCAGTCAGTTAATCTATCTATCTATCTATCTATCTCAGTCAGTTAATCTATCTATCTATCTATCTATCTCAGTCAGTTAATCTATCTATCTATCTATCTATCTCAGTCAGTTAATCTATCTATCTATCTCAGTCAGTTAATCTATCTATCTATCTCAGTCAGTTAATCTATCTATCTATCTCAGTCAGTTAATCTATCTATCTATCTCAGTCAGTTCATCTATCTCTCTATCTCAGTTAGTTCATCTATCTCTCTATCTATCTCAGTTAGTTCATCTATCTCTCTATCTATCTCAGTTAGTTCATCTATCTCTCTATCTATCTCAGTCAGTTAATCTATCTATCTATCTCAGTCAGTTAATCCATCTATCTCAGTCAGTTAATCTATTTATCTATCTCAGTCAGTTAATCTATCTATCTATCTCAGTCAGTTAATCTATCTATCTATCTATCTCAGTCAGTTAATCTATCTATCTATCTATCTCAGTCAGTTAATCTATCTATCTATCTCAGTCAGTTAATCTATCTATCTATCTATCTATCTATCTATCTCTCTACCTATCTATCTATCTATCTCTCTACCTATCTGTCTATCTATCTATCTATCTCAGTCAGGTAATCTATCTAACTATCTATCTATCTCAGTCAGTTACTCTATCTCTATGTATCTATCTCAGTCAGTTAATGTATCTATCTATCTATCTATCTATCTATCTCAGTTAATCTATCTATCTATCTATCTATTTATCTATCTCAGTCAGTTAATCTTTCTATCTATCTATCTATCTCAGTCAGTTAATCTGTCTATCTATCTATCTCAGTCAGTTTATCTATTTATCTATCTCAGTCAGTTAATCTATCTATCTATCTATCTATCTATCTCAGTCAGTTAATCTATCTATCTATTTATCTATCTCAGTCAGTTAATCTATCTATCTATCTGTCTATCTCAGTCAGTTAATCTATCTATCTATTTATCTATCTCAGTCAGTTAATCTATCTATCTATCTATCTCAGTCAGTTAATCTATCTATCTATCTCAGTCAGTTAATCCATCTATCTATGTATCTCAGTCAGTTAATCTATCTATCTATCTATCTCAGTCAGTTAATCCATCTATCTATGTATCTCAGTCAGTTAATCTATCTATCTATCTCAGTCAGTTAATCTATCTATCTATCTATCTCAGTCAGTTAATCTATCTATCTATCTCAGTCAGTTAATCTATCTATCTATCTCAGTCAGTTAATCTATCTATCTATCTATCTATCTATTTATCTATCCATCTATCTATCTATGTCAGTTAATCTATCTATCTATCTATCTATCTATCTATCTATCTATCTCAGTCAGTTAATCTATCTATCTATCTATCTCAGTCAGTTAATCTATCTATCTATCTCAGTCAGTTAATCTATCTATCTATCTCAGTCAGTTAATCTATCTATCTATCTATCTATCTCAGTCAGTTAATCTATCTATCTATCTATCTATCTCAGTCAGTTAATCTATCTATCTATCTATCTATCTCAGTCAGTTAATCTATCTATCTATCTATCTATCTCAGTCAGTTAATCTATCTATCTATCTATCTATCTATCTATCTATCTCAGTCAGTTAATCTATCTATCTATCTATCTATCTATCTCAGTCAGTTAATCTATCTATCTATCTATCTATCTATCTATCTCAGTCAGTTAATCTATCTATCTATCTATCTATCTATCTATCTCAGTCAGTTAATCTATCTATCTATCTATCTATCTATCTATCTCAGTCAGTTAATCTATCTATCTATCTATCTATCTATCTATCTCAGTCAGTTAATCTATCTATCTATCTATCTATCTATCTATCTATCTATCTATCTCAGTCAGTTAATCTATCTATCTATCTATCTCAGTCAGTTAATCTATCTATCTATCTATCTATCTATCTATCTCAGTCAGTTAATCTATCTATCTATCTCAGTCAGTTAATCTATCTATCTATCTATCTATCTATCTATCTATCTATCTCAGTCAGTTAATCTATCTATCTATCTCAGTCAGTTAATCTATCTATCTATCTATCTATCTATCTATCTATCTATCTATCTCAGTCAGTTAATCTATCTATCTATCTATCTATCTAAGTCAATTAATCTATCTATCTCAGTCAGTTAATCTATCTATCTATCTATCTTAATCTTTTTATCCTATCTACCTATCTATCAATCAACCTATCTCAGTCCCGACAATTGTCATGCTGTCCAAATACAATGTCAACAGATAATTAATTCACTTACCTACATTTTTGCAAATAATTGTTCATGCTTATATATGTATTAGAGGGTGATGAATAGATTTCTGAACAACACACTATTCTAAAGTGTAGTCAAGAAATTGCTTATTTTCCTATTTATGGTGGCTTATTAAGCTTAGAACTTTTCAACACACATAATATTCATACATACAAACTTAGGTTAGTGCTAAATACAGTACATTTGGTTTTGTGTTCGTATGTGAGCATAAAATTTTTAAAAAAAATATTTGTAGAAGGACAATATCCAAAAAAAATTCATCTTATCAAATGCATTTCTTCCTTTGGGGAACATTTATATGAAGTCCATCAGAGGACAAAATGTGACAGCTAAGGTAAAGTTGCCCTATGTCTTTATATATGTATATGACTTCTACACCGTGACAGATCTGTATTGAAGCTCAATCCTCTCAGCTAATCATGGAGTTGATTGTTTCAGGCCAAGTATTTGTCTCACCCCACATTGTGTTGATTGATCACAAGACTGGTTTGGTCTGAATGGTCAACTGGAATTGATGACTGGGCAGAGAAAAATTACACAAAAATGTGACTTGGATAAAAGAAAATATTTATATGCAATTCCTGGATACAAAGTTGTTAGTACAGTTATTGATGGTTCAAACAGGTCTATATTCTCCATGCAATAACTATCGACTCTTTCTGATTATCATCACAAAGTGGTTGTTGTCTTGGTTTTTAACAAGACTTCTGGAACAAAGCGTTAAGTCAGTGGCTTTCCTTCAGGGCAATGAATTTTATCAGATCAGGCGAATCAACAGTCATCTTTCTTCTCCAGTCTTCCCCTGTCTTCTGGTCTGCACCAGTCTCTATCGTGACTGCATTCTCTCACTTTTGCTATTCAAAATATCCAGCTTATATGGAGTCCCGCATCCAGTGGGGGTTTGGTATGATGTGCTCTGGGAATGCCAACATTTCCTAAACAAGCAATCAGGAATCTGCTTGCAAATGCTCAAATATGGAGTAGTATCTCCTCACTCCTTGGAATTTTACCTGAGCCTTTTTCTCTTTTTAGTCACCTGATCAAATTCATGTCCTTCCTACTTTGTACGAGTGCCTCTCACTATCACTGACCAAGGGGCATGGAGTGCTTCTACGACTTTCCTGAAATTCCACTTGGCCTTCTCCTCTTTGGTCATTTAACCAAACTCGTTTCCCCAGGAGCTAGGCGTGGTCTAGTGCAAATGACCAAATTTTAATTATCGCTCCAAAATTCACTCTCATTATGTCTTTGTGTGGAGTCATTTTCATATATGGGATTCACCATTTCAATCCTTTGACCAGCAAGTGACAAAAAAGAGAACAATCCCTTGATTTAAGACATTTTATTGCATTTCAGCAGATGAAAAATTAAATTACTATTCTTTCCTATTTTCACTTGTAAGCCTGTTTGCTCTCAAAAATCAGCTTGCATTAATTAACAAAATTTCATGTCCACTGGCCGCTCCATATGCAATGGTCGTAAAAATTTGATCGAAGCTGGCTGCTCATTTTCAATGATTGTACAAAATTTTATCTATGCTTTCTAAGAGAGCCTTAGAATATATGGCCACTTATCTCAGTCTCGACCAGAATCAGATGGTCCCTTACATTTACCTTTTCCCACCTTTTTCTTTCTAGCAAACAAGAAAAAAAATAATTACTATTTACTTCTATGCTCATTTGTCTAGTCATCGGTATATCTTCAGTCTATCAAAAATTAGTGTTTTTCTTCCATTTACTAGAACCTTTCCAAATAGTGTCTTTTATATATATATATATATATATATATATATATATACAGAGAGAGAGAGAGAGAGAGAGAGATGATGATGATGAGGAGACAAAGTGGAAAGCGGAAATGTTTTTTGCCAGCATATATATGTAAGTATATATGGCTGGCCACTCATATCAGAGGATGCTTGTCTATAAGGGCAGATAGCTAACCCCCATTGCTGACTCTTGCTCAGGCAGACCTGTGTTTGTTCAACACCCACAAAGCCCACTTGTGGTTTATTCTGCAACTATGCTGAGCAGACCTTACTTTTTGGGAGAAAGCGCATTATCTAGCATTATCCTCAGTCATGATGACTTTTGATTTTGAGCTAGCTTTTGATTTTGAAGGCTCCTCAAATGAAGGCATCTACTCAATTATTCTGCAACTATGCTGAGCAGACCTTACTTTTTGGGAGAAAGCGCGTTATCTAGCATGAACAACAGTTTGAACAAGGCCAGGACGCTCAAACCCTCGGTCACGATGACTTTTGATTTTGAGCTAGCACAGCCATTGAAGGCTCCTCAAATGAAGGCATCTACCCAATTTCACTCCCAATGTTTGGGTAAACCTAAGTATGGTATGGTTTTGAGGCGCTGGTATCACTTCCTCCAGACTAATAACATGAAGAAGTAACCTTCCTGACAAATCAACTTTGGTGAGATTTGAACCCAGGTTTCATAGTCAGAAATCAAATGGTCTAATCCCATGGCCATGTGACCATATAACATATATATAGTCATCTGCAGAAAGTCCTGTTTTGCTGTATCACAGCTCATCAGTGTGGTTAGACATTCAATTGCTTCTAGCTAGGATTGAAACATGACTGAATTGACATCAGTTGGTGATTCTACCTCTAAGCTATGGGCGCTCGGTGGAGGAAGATGGGTTTTAGCTTGTTATATTTTTAATGTGAATACATGCCAGTAGCTGAGAGAGTTCAAATTCATTACTGAATGAACGATGCAAAATTTGTGAGTAGTTTTTAAAGTCTACCATTTCTCCATATTGTTCAGTCAACTGGCAAGAGCATATACCTCCAGTGATGCTCATGAAAGGAGGGACAAAAGAAAAGATATTATTGTCAAAAAGCTATGTCAGATATATATATATATATATATATATATATATATATATATATATACTTTACATGGAGAGATTTGTTTAGACACTTAAAAAATAATGATTTTGATGCTCTGGTGCACTGTAAAAGTTTAAAGACAAAGATTTGGAGGTATTATTTCATGAAGACTCATGTCTGGTGCAAGCTGAACTTGCAGAATCATTAGGAGTTTATCATACAACAGCTTGAAAGCATTAAGAATGGTTCAAAAGCAAGGACATTGGAAGCCGTACTTGTTGACACCAAGAGATGTCAGATAGTGTCTTGTTATGTGTGAACACCTGCTACAACAGCAGAAAAAGAAAAATTTCTTTCGTTGTATCATGACTGGCAATAAAAAGTGGATACGCTACAATAACTTTAAGTGTAGAAGATTCTGGAGTAAGTCCAGAGATGCATCAACATCAACGGTGAAGCGGAATACCAAAGGTTCAGCTTCTGCTGTGCATTTGGTAGAATCAGCTGGGTGTAGTTTATTAAGAGTTGCTCAAACTGGCTGAAACCATTACAGGAGATTGCTATCAACTACAATGGATACCTTTGAGCCAAACATTGAAGAAAAAACAACTACTATATGAGCAGAGACATGACAAAGATTTTGCAACATGACAATGCTAGACCACCTGTTGTAAAATGGGCAAAAAACCTACTTGGAAATACTTAAATGAAAAGTTCTAGCCCACCAGCCATATTCACCTGAAATTGCCCTATCCAATTATCACTTGATGCAATTGATGACACATGGCATGGCTGAGCAGCACTTTCATTCTTATAAAGATATCAAAACAATGGTTTGACTTGTGGTTAAACTCAAAGTCGTGTCATTTTTTTGACATGGAATTCAAATGCTTCCATAAAGATGGGAAAAAGTGACATATTCTAATAAAAGATTTAAGGCTTGATAAAAACAAAAAAACACACCACTCAAAAACATCAACTACAAACACGTTAACAACATGGTTATCATGTCTGGTATAGAACACAGCATTACTCCACATTTTACATAACACCACTTACATTCTGTTACATGTAAAATAACATTCATCCTTGAAAATGGCTAAAAGTATAGCCAAAAGTGCTTAGATTAACAAAACATTTGGACAATTTTTACATAGTTTATGTCCACAAAAGAAAGAAATCATAAGATCACATAAAAAATTCCATAAAAAACTTAACCATCACACTTTGTCTGTCATCTTTAACAGACAAAGTAATAAAACTGAACCCAAACCGTAAAGATATTGTCAAGGCTGAAGGTCGGAAAGACGATTTTCCACATAACACCCACAAATGCTACCAAACAACTATACAACCCCAACATCATCCGACGGGCTGATAAATTCAACATTTACATAATTTTGTATAAATTAGATTACTAGAAAAAATTACAGCACCTCCTACATGATCAATTAAAATTTACATGACTAAACAGAAACCCTACCAAATCTCTTAAAACATATGTTAACAATCTCATAGCTTCTAACAATGCCATTATAGGATCCTTGAAAATCAACAAAATCATTGGCAATTATGAACCAGGATACCTATATGGTAACAGCAAAATGCATAAACCTGGACACACAGAGAAAATCTGTGTCATTCTGCGACCCCTATCAACATATTTTCCATGACTTTGTATGTTTACAATTGTTGACATTACGATACATTTCAGAGCAGAGATGGTTATTTATGTAAAATCAAATATTGTGTTATATAAAACTTGATTTGACTTCAGTTAAACTGTGGAATCATTCGTGGTTGAGTGGTCTATGACATATCAGATCAATTGGTGGCTTCCCATATGTTGATAGGGGTCACAGGTTCAAATCCTGCCAAATGATACACATTTTTGTAGCAAAATTTATCAATAAATGTTAAGACCAGTAGAAATAAACATATATACTGTTTGACTAAAAACAGAATATCTACTTAAATACGATTATTGTTTTAAAAAATCTTATACTAAATATAAATACATATATAAAAATATGCAGTGTATATATATACATTTTCCCATTTGTAATGAGTTATTATGCAACCTAGGTTTCTACCATGAGTGGTGTCTTCAATTTTAAGAATTGAACGTTTAAAAATTCCCTAGCACATGAACATTAAAAAAAACCATTACATGACCGTTCGTAAAAAAAATTTTAAAAAAAAGGTAAATGATAAAATCAGTTATTGAAAATTGCCTGAAGACACCACTCATGGTAGAAACCTCGGCATGTAATAACTCGTTTACAAATGGAAAATATTCAAAAGTTCTACAATATAATTGTATTGAACACTTTTTAATACAAATATACACTGGTTTAATCTTATTATGACCAGAAACTAAGTAATTAAACAATGAATATATATATATAGAGAGAGAGAGAGGGAGAGAGAAGAGAGAGAGAGATAAAAATATACAGTATATATTTATCATTTGTAAAAATATTAAAAAGTTCTACAATATAATTGTATTGAACACTTTTTAATGCAACTGTAGACTGGTCTAATTTAATTATGACCAAAAACTAAATAATTATATATATATATATATATATATATATATATAGGTATTATTTTCAAATATTTTTATCATCTTCATTGATTAAGATGATAGTAAAGAATCAATGTTCTTAGCAGGTCTTGAAGTGTGTTTAAAATAAAGTCCCTGTATATATATATATATATATATATATACACACACACACTACCAGCCATAATTAGTAGGCCACCACAGTTTTTTTAAAAGAAATGATGTATTTCATACTATTTTTAGTATTTATTGACAAGTGGATAATTCTAAATGAAAATAGAATGGTTCTTTTGTTATTATTACTTTGCAAAATTTTACAAAGCAAAGAAGCAAAGAAGAACTCATCCAAATCACCCTAAATTTTCTTCATTTTTTCATTGATGAAACTACAATATAGGTAATTGTTAAATGTTTCAGTATTAACAAAAAAAACATTCTATTTTCATTTACCCAATGATAGAGAGACTGATTCTAAAGTCTTTAAATGATTATTGGCACCATATATCAATCACTGGCATCGACACAAGGATATATAAATAAGTCATCTGAATTTGATGATACTATCATTAAATAAGATTTGTTATCTATTTTCTCTAAGTGCCTAAGAGCTTTCTGACTCACTGTAGATAATTTGTTTATCAAATTACTCTATTGGAATGCACTTCAATTGACTGTTGTGTATTTTACATAAAACTGTACGTACATTGAAAATAAACACAAATTGCATCCAATGTTGGATAGGAGAGAAGAACTGAATAAATTCAAGAACAAAGTTACTAAACATAAACTTTGGAACTGAATCCAAAGGAACAAAGCTTTAAAATACTTCTCTAGAAAATAAAATTTACAACAGCATTAAAAATGTTTTTCAGTATTTTTTGACAGATTTAACAAAACATTTACAAAAGCATTAGAAATGTTTTACAGTAATTTTTTATATATTTAAAAAAATAATTTAAAACAGCATTAGAAATTTTTTACAATATTTTTTGACATATTTAAAAAAAAAAAGATTAATTTACAAACAACTTTAATTGGACAAAAAAGTGATGGTGCAATTTTGTCCTACCATAACCTCCTTGGCTTCAGTTGAGATTATAGGGTCCAAAACTTCATTCCAGCATTAATTGTGAACTTCATAATATTTTTAATGGCTGCATAGTCTGGACTTCATCAAGGTACATACTGTTTTTTTGTTTTTATTTTTTTAATCGTTTCACCCCAAGCAAGGTGGTAATCCTACTAATGTGCAGGAGGCTACATAAGAGAGAAAGATTAGATAGGAGGAGAGTAAAGAGAAAGAGAAACCAGTTACAGGGGGTGTCAGAGAAAGAAGTAAGAGAAGGATGGGGATACAGGTGTGATGACAGGTAGAGAGAAAGGAAAAGATATACAGGGTGATGTTGAAAGAACTGGGGTCAGAGTTATTCTTCTCATTTATCCTGGGTATGATGACATTTGGCAGCAAAGCCTTTAATCATGAAATTGGAGATTCTGAGGAACATGGAACCACTCTTAATTGCTCTTATTCTTACGTTCAATCTGACCCATTTTAATAGCACTTGATGAGGTCCAATAACAGTGAACCCTCAAACAAAAATTGACAGTATATTTTTATTAAAAAATTACCAGCAGTAAATTTTTGCAGTGAAAATATACAAGCAACGCTTTAAAAAAAACCCAGCAGACCTGAAGGAGACTAACACCACCTTTAAATTTGTTGTTTTACATTTTTTTTTACTTTTTTCAGTCAGTTTTATCAGTTATTACATAAAGTGTCCGATTATCAAAAAAAATTTGAAAAAATTTCAATATTAAAACAATTTTAGAGGGGCTCACTTTCTCATACAATGAGACTCCGAAACAGCTGAACCAATTTTCTTGAAAATTTACACAGTTGTACTATAAGCGTCTGCAAGTGATCTTAGCTAGGTTTTGTGTCAAGGTACCCCCGATAAATATCGAAAATCGATAATAAAAAAAATTGGGTTATAGAAGGAGTGGTCCGATTTTAATCAAATTTGATACACTCATAGACAAAGACATAAGAAACAACATTCAGAAGTTTCAAGGTTTTTACAACAGTGCAGAAAATCGATAATATATATATATATATACATATAAAAGGCAAGATGTTTGTGTGTCTGTTTATCTGCCTGTATTTTTTTCAGCCCTTTTATTTTGGTTTTTGCTTTGGGTTTGGCTCTAAGTAGGTATAATTATAGTTCTTAGTCTCAGCTATGATACCACTTACTCAGAGGACTTATTTAGCCTTCAAAATTCAGTTTATGACGGAAAAGACTTATTTGATATCGATACCAGAAAATCAAAATTTGACTTATATCCATTCATTTTTTTTTCAGTCTACGGTTTGGCTTTAACTGAAAACAACTATTGCATTTTACACTTTCATGCCAACATCCAAAGAGTCTGAGCTCCAGGACCATGGATTAGTTTTAAAGCTTTCATTACACCTGAGCAATGCCGTGCTATACTGCTAGTAAGACCATAAAATAATTCAAAACTGAAATTGAATTGTTAAATCAAAACCTACTATTTCAAATAAATAAACAATTCATCAAATAAAACTAAATAATAATTACAGTAAATCAATCCTCCATTTCAGAACCACTCGCATTGGGGTTGCTTTGTTTTGGTTTTATGGGATGAGTTGTTGCTCTTGTTTTTGTTTTATTCAAGTTTTCTTTAGTTCTTACAATGGCATCTTCCTCGGAAACTCCAAGAATGGCTTTATTCAAAGATTTCGCAACAGATTCAAGAGTTGAATATGTGCAAGCAATAAAGTTAATTGCACAGGATCAATTTACTATAAGGTTGTATGAAAAACTGAGCCCCACCCAAAATTGTTTAAATGTTGAAATTTTTACAAATTTTTTGTCAATCAGAAAGTTTAGGGCTTAATCAATAAGATTGCACTGAAAAAAGTGAAAAAAAATTGATAATCAATCAATTTACAGGTGGCGGTAATGTTGTACTGGCAAGTGGTTCCAAAATGGAGGATCGATTTACTATAATGTTATATAAAAAACTGAGCTCCCCATAAAATTCTTGAAATATTGAAGTTTTTTCAAATTTATTTTGTCAATTGGAATGTCTAGGGTGTAATTGATAAGATTGCACGAAAAAAAGTAAAAAAAAAATGAAAAACAACAAACTTAAAGGTGGTGGTAGTCTCCTTCAGGTCCACCAAAAAAACTTATCAGTAATACATTTTATCTACAAACTACATATAAAAAAAAATACATATGTTTATGCTGAAAGTATATAATTATGTACAAAATATTTGTAGTTGAAAGCATAAAATTGTTCAAAATATTTAGATTCCAACATTAAATAACCCATAGAGATATTGATATGCAACTAAATAAAATCAACAAACAAACCATAGTCTTCTCATAGACTGGTTGCCAACCACAACTTGAGAGTCCTATCTGCCCTGCAACTTAACCCATAGATATAAAGGAAGAGTTTAACTTTTGTTTAACAGCTTATCAACCTCTGTGGATTGTTTAATGCCAAAAAGGTGGGGTTTTAAGGTATTTTTTTAATGTTCGGTTATAGCCAGAAGGTTTATTTAATCAGATTTTAATGACAGTTTTTTGTCTTTATTCTTTTTTATTTTAGAAAAATGAAAATGTCTTCTTGTTTTGCATTCAAAAATGTTTTGCTGAGAATAATTTTTTTCCGTCAAAAATGTGTTATGGTTATAATTTTTTCTTTAAAAATGTATATATTTCTATAAAAGTGTATTTTTATACTTTCATAGTGTTTTGACCCCAGTTTTGGGCGTTAACTATTTGCTCATAGCTGGAACCCTAACAGGTGCTACCACTCCGTGTCAGGGTGAACCTGAGAACAGCAATTAAAAGGTGGTTCCATGCGTCTCACAACTCCTCAATCAGAGGCCTTGCTGCTGGATGTAGTTTACCGTCATACCCAGGACTGAGATATAGGGAAGAAGAAATGGAATTATGTCTCTTTCCCAAAGTATTTGTTTAAAAGTGAATGCAACAAATGGGACCAGAATTTGAACTTGGATTGATAATTTCTTGTTCCAAGCTGCTAACCATTACACATTTCACGGCTATCAACACACACTTCTTAGGAAAACACTTGTTGAAAATACGCATATTCTTAGACAAGAAAATAATAAACGAAAACTTAAAATTCTAGAAGCTATCTACATCAAACAGTTTAAACCTAGCTTAAATAAAATAAATTTTGACACCTCTACTAACATACTCCAACGCCTATATTGATATAAATATGTCAATTGTTATCATCTTTTTAAAGCTCAAGCCTGTGAGTAGAAAGTCAGTCAGTTAAGTGCCTATACACGCTTGGGCGATCATGTCTCAAAAGAGACATGACTGACTGGGCAGAAGATTATCCCACAGTAGGTTGCTATTGCTTTCTGCAGTAGACTGGTTGCCAAACCAAGACTATAGAACCCAATCTGTCCTGTTATCTGACCCTTAAGCTGGAGGGAAGAGATGGATTAATACCTTTCCCAAGGGTATTTGCGCGTATATGATTGCAACGAATTCAACTGGAATTTGAACTCGGCTCTTCGAGTTCTCGTTCCGAGTCGATATCCATTGGACCACAATGCACATCCGAGTAGAAAGTAACTATTTTTAAAAAACTAGACAAGCTACTTCTGGAAGAAATATGCAGATGCTAAAACTGAGGGCGTGACTGAATAATAACAATAATTGATTAGTTAATAAACAACATAAACTGCCAGCAGGGGTCAAAGGTTAATTGGCTTGACCTTTTTTTTTTTTTTGCTTGTGATTATAAAAGTTGAAAGAACTGAATAAAGTGTAATATGGCTATTTACCATGTCTCCCCAATGAGATGTGATGTGATAAGATACAAGGTCAGGTTTAGGATGTGGAACCCAAATGCATATGCTCAGTCCATAACCAAAAAATTGCCCAGCCCCCACAACTGTCAGTTGCGCTGGCTTTGGTGGCGACCACCAATCTACCCTTCTAGTGCAGTTAGGTGGATCAATGTCAGGAATCTGTCCCCTGGAACCAAGCTCCTCACAGTATTTATTTTTGTCATAATCGTATGTGTCCCTGGACAGAGACACAACTGAGCCACACTCTGCCCAAAGACAGAGAAATGCAACTGAGAGATAATCATTCTCATCTGGCAGGCCAGGTAAGTTTATATAAATTGTAGTACGTATTTGTGTGATAAAACATCATCACTATTATTATTATTATTATTATTATTATTACTGTGTGTGTGTGTGTGTGTGTGTGTGAGTGTGTTTGTGTGTGTAATACAGCAGCAGTAGATAAACTGACCTTGAGCAAAAATGACAATTTGGCAACAGTTCAGTGACCACAATCATCTATAAGTTAAAAAAGTTGATTGTATGATTTGCTGCTGGTAAGGCTGGCTGTTGAGCTGTACATTGATTTGTGCAGAAATTTAGAAACACCACATGTGCAAGATATAACAGTCAGCAAATTGGTCAAAATACCAGCAGTATTATGACATAACTTTTTTTATTTGCTTCATTGATTCATTCATTCATATTCTGCAGGTTATTTAAAGACAAAATATTTTTAAATTGTAAGAACTTTTGAGATAATAACAATTTAGTGATATAAGTCTTACTGGTTGACCCATAGCTGGATGGAGAAGAAGTAAAGCCAATCTAAATCTAAATCTAAACTTATTGATAAATGGAACTTTGTCTATGTGTGTGTGTGTCTATGTGTGTGTCTGTGTGTGTGTGTGTGTGTGTCTATGTGTGTCTGTGTGTGTGTCTGTGTCTATGTGTGTGTGTGTGTGTGTGTCCATTACCTATAGACTCCGAAACAGCTGAACCAATTTTCTTGAAAATTTACACAGTTGTACTATAAGCGTCTGCAAGTGATCTTAGCTAGGTTTTGTGTCAAGGTAACCCCGATAAATATCGAAAATCGATAATAAAAAAAATTGGGTTATAGAAGGAGTGTCTGATTTTAATCAAATTTGATACAATCATAGACAAAGACATAAGAAACAACATTCAGAAGTTTCAAGGTTTTTACAACAGTGCAGAAAATTGATAATATATATATATATATATATATATATATATATATATAAAAGGCAAGGTGTTTGTGTGTCTGTTTATCTGCCTGTATTTTTTTCAGCCCTTTTATTTTGGTTTTTGCTTTGGGTTTGGCTCTAAGTAGGTATAACTGTAGTTCTTAGTCTCAGCTATGATACCATTTACTCAGAGGACTTATTTAGCCTTCAAAATTCAGTTTATGATGGAAAAGACTTATTTGATATCGATACCAGGAAATCAAAATTTGACTTACATCCACTCATTTTTTTTTCAGTCTACGGTTTGGCTTTAACTGAAAACAACTATTGCATTTTACTCTTTCATGCCAACATCCAAAGAGTCTGAGCTCCAGGACCATGGATTAGTTTTAAAGCTTTCATTACACCCAAGCAATGCCGGGCTATACTGCTAGTAAGACCATAAAATAATTCAAAACTGAAATTGAATTGTTAAATCAAAACCTACTATTTCAAATAAATAAACAATTCATCAAATAAAACTAAATAATAATTACAGTAATATAAAAAGAAATATATATATATATATATATATATGTGTGTGTGTGTGTGTGTTGAATTATGATAATGTTTAGCACCAAAATTGTTGTTTTTTTCAGTGTTTTTACTGATAAAATGTATTTTAGGAAACAGATTTTTATCATAAAGTGCTTGATGTTGGTGTGGAGATGGAGCGTTGATAAGCACAAAGTGTTTGTCACTTTAACTGAGCAGGTTCATACCAACTTCAGTGTTTCTTGATGACATTGTGACTCTCTCTCTCTCTCTCTATATATATATATATATATATATATAGAGAGAGAGAGAGAGAGAGAAAGAAAGAGAGAGAAAGAGAAATTGAAAAAATTCACTAAGGAGTGAGGACATCATAATGGTGTCTTCACAAAACTTTGAAGTCAGCATGACTCTGCTCAGTTAGGTTACAAACTTGTCCACATTAATCATATATATATATAAACAAAGAAGGAAATAAAAAAATTAACAATAACAATAATAACTTTTCATGAATTTACTCGAGCCACAAGATTAGCAACTAGGTCCCACCCTTTTACTGTGAAACCAATAAAATGTAAATGCAAATTCTACTCCGACAGCTTCTTCTCTCACACTTCCCGCCTGTGGAATTCCCTTCCATTTACTTGCTACAATCTCCAAGAATTCAAATGTAAAGTCAATAGTCATCTTCTATCTCACTAACCTGCATCCTCTCTCTCATGCTTCTTTCTTCGTCCACTCCACTTTCATCAGTATTCTCATCATTCTCTTACTCACTTCCTGACCCCCACGCCCGTAAACCGTCAGTCTTTCTCATAACTTTTCTCCTATATGACCCCCTCCTGCACAACAGTGGCAATAAAATGCCTTGCTTGGGGCAACACGATTTTTTTTTTTAATCATATCACCCCGAGCAAGGCGGTAACACCACTGATGTGCAGGGGGCTACGTAAGAGTGAAAAGATTGGAAAAGAGAAAGCCGGAAACCACATCCTAAACCGGAAACAAGAGATGAGCCTCTTCATCCGTTCAATAGACGTGGGTGGAGTGTGAACCTGGCGATAGTTTAGTCTATCTACTCCAAAAAAAAAAACTTTCATTTATTAAGCATTAAATTACATTGAAGTTTGCCTTTATTTTCACAGTGAGCCTTTAGAATATTTTTGAGTATTTTTAAATTTAAAAATTTTGAAAAGCTAGTGATATTTTTACTTCTGTTTATAAATATATATTGCAAAATAAAACCCTTACATTTAATTTGATAAAGTCCATAAGAGGATAAAATGCATTGATAAAGAAAATTAATTTTTTTCCTTTTGTCTTTATTTGTGTGTATATATATATATGTCCTGGAAAGGGATATATATATATATATATATATATATATATATATTATTCGAAGTAGCGAAGTGGTTTTGGCAAATGTAACCGGGTAGGACAATCTAACAAATAACCTTAATGAACTGGTACTCGTCGTAGTTGTATGCAGTATGCTTAGGCGTAGGCTTTTGCAATAGACATAATCAATAGGGGTTCCAATAAGCATAGTCCTCATCTGTATTTATGGCTAACACCAGCTAATAATATTACTGTGAGGGGGAACCAAGGTGTATGCATATTCATTACATCAATATATAATGTATCTGAGCAGCAATCTCTCTTTAATTCAGATTTCGTTAAAAACAACTGACAAAGTACTGTGATTAAACTTTTTATTTAATTTTTCTTGTGTCTGTACAACTGTTTTC
Source organism: Ascarosepion bandense (assembly GCA_037127315.1). Lineage (NCBI taxonomy): Eukaryota > Metazoa > Mollusca > Cephalopoda > Sepiida > Sepiidae > Ascarosepion > Ascarosepion bandense. Next base: position 6,481,633 of record JBBBDQ010000436.1, on the reverse strand, counting down.
TTTTCTGGACACAGAGCCTGGAAAAACTGTCTAAAAGTTCTGCATATCTGAGCACTTTCGGCTAATCTTTTAGCAATTATCAAGGGCAATTTCTATTTTTTATTTAAATGTTTTATGAATGTGTCTGGAGTTATAGAATGTGTTATTTTCCAAACAAGCTAAACACTTTGTAGTTAATATTATTAAGTGTTGGCATTTGGACAGTTTTTACTTTGTATCCAGAAAAGAAAACATTGCACAAACTCAAGAAAAATTAAATAAAAAACTTAATCACCATACCTTGTCAACCATTTTAACAAAACATGGATAGGTAAAAAATGAAATTGTTAGAATTGTCTGTACAAAAATTTGCTGTATAGAGAAAATAATAAGAAAAGGAATAAGGAAAAACAACTAATGTTTTTATATATTTATAAGTGAGATCTGAAGGCATATTGGGACGGCCAAGGATGCATTCAAAAAGTTGAGTAGAATATTGAGAGACGGGTAGATTTCGTTGGAAACAAAGAAAAGAGAACTGGACTATTATGTAATATCTGTCCTTCTATATGGCAGTGACGATATCCTAAAAGAGACATAAAGACTCAAGGCAATAGAAATGAGGTTCTACAGAGGGATGCTGAGGATACCATGGACTGAACAAGTGAGTAACGATGAGGTTTTGGAGAGAATGGAAACAAAAAGGAAATTTATACTTAACATCAGGAAGAGGCAGATAAAGTTTCTAGAACACATAATGAGGAAAGAGAGCTTGGAGAATATGATACTCACAGGGTGGATAGAGGGGAAAAAAAGGACAGGAGAAAATAGTGTGAGACATACCTGATGAGCTTGAATAGGGTTTGTGAGAAATAACAAGATAAAATGTATTAAGAGCTAAAATAAAAAAAAAAGATGTGGGGGGAAATGATTGTCTAAGACCTGAAGGGACACAGCATATAAAAAGAAGAAGATATGTAATTTTTTTTAAAAATAATCATTTCACCCCCAGACAAGGCAGAACTGCCACTGGTGTGCAATGGTTACTGTGAGAGAAAAAAAAAGTACAGTGAATGTTAAAGAAAAGATAAGAGATGGATGGAAATTAAATCGATAAAAGATGGCAATTGACGTTACATTTAAACTTTTGAAGATTATAGTTATCAGCAAAGCAAGTAAATGAAAGTGAGTTCCACAAACAGGAAATGCGAGAAAAGAAATTATTAGAGTAGAAGAGGAGATTACGTTTAACTATTTCGATCGTAAAAGAATTGATGCCAATCTAGTAACATGAGTAAATATATGTGGTCTGGGTACGAGGGAAAAAAGCTCATCAGAACAGTTGCCATGAAAATATTTGTAGAAAAGACACAGGGAAGCCATGTCAAATTGATGAAGATGAGCTGCCACATCAGGATCAATTATATTGCAGATTCTCCTTTGGATTTTGTAATATTTATAACACATGTTTACAGAGAATTATTAAAATTAAATTTGTTTTATTTACATGTGGGCTTTCAGAAAAAATTGTTTTATTTTAATTAGTTTCAATTTCTTCTTTCATGTGCCATGTCTCTTCAGAATGTAGGTGATCACGGCCCTCCACATCTCCCTATCCCTTGTCACTCTTAGTATCCCTTCTCTTGTTATTCTACCTAAACCCCACTCCATCATTCTTCTGCTCAAGTTCATCAGATATATCATGCGCTACTGCCCTTCTCCCTCTTCCCCTCTATCCGTTCCATGAGCATTAGGTTCTCCAAGCCCTCCTTCCTCATTCAGTCAGTCAGTCAGTTGAGTGCTATATATGGTACAAGCTTTGATTAAATATTGAAAGAGACATGACTGACTGGGCAGAAGATTATCCCACAGTAGGTTTCCACTGCTTTCTGCGGTAGACTGGTTGCCAGCCAAGGCTATAGAACCCAATCTGTCCTGTTATTTAACCCATAACTGGGAGGAAGAGACGGATTAATACTTTTTCCAAGAGTATTTGTGCGTAAGTGAATTCCTTGCATTCACTTACACACAAATACCCTTGGGAAAGGTATTAATCCATCTACATGTCCCAAATACTTCAGTTGTCTTTTCCTGCCGTTAAGTGTCGGTTTCTTTTTTGTGTCTATCCGCTCCAAAATCTCGTCATTGCTCACATGCTCCATCCATGGTATCCTCAGCATCCTTCTGTAGAACCACATTTTGGTTGCTTCGAGTCTTTTCTTCATCTGACTTTCAGCTTTTTCAAAAATTTGTAAATGTTTATTAGATACCCATGTGCTGATGCTTAATTTTGATTGCGTATGTGAATAAAAACAAAAAAAACAAACTTTTATCAACATGTTTCCTTTTCACTTTATCCTTTATTCATGTCCCTTTTACAGATCTATGTTTAGTTATATCTGAAATTATATAGAATTAATGTAAACAAACTTGTCACTTAGCTGAGCAATGTCATTTCAGACACTGTGTATGTATATATATATATATATATATATATATATATATTTACTCTAAATCTAAATCTAATCTAAATCTAAGCTTATTTATGAATGGAACTTTGTGTGTGTGTGAGTGGGTGTGTGTGTGTGTGTGTCCGTTACCTATAGACTCCAAAACAGCTGAACCGATTTTCTTGAAAATTTACACAATTGTACTATAAGCGTTTGCAAGTGTTCTTAGCTAGGTTTTGTGTCAAGGTACCCCCGATAAATACTGAAAATCGATAACTGAAAAAAAATCGGGTTATAGAAGGAGTGGTCTGGTTTTAATCAAATTTGATACACTCATAGACAAAGACATAAGAAACGATATTCAGAAGTTTCAAGGTTGCAGTTCTTACAATAGTGCAGAAAATCGATAATATATATATATATATATAAAAGGCAAGATGTTTGTGTGTGTGTCTGTTTATCTGCCTGTATGTCTGTATTTCTTCAGCCCTTTTATTTTACTTTTTGCTTCGGGTTTGGCTCTAAGTAGGTATAATTGTAGTTCTTAGTCTCAGCCATGATACCATTTACTCAGAGGACTTATTTAGCCTTCAAAATTCAGTTCATGACAAAAAAAACTTATTTGATACCGATACCAGGAAATCAAAATTTGATTTACATCCATTCATTTTTCTTTCAGTCTACGGTTTTGCTTTAACTGGAAACAACTATTGCTTTTTAGTCTTTTGTGCTAACGTCCAAAGAGTGTGACCTCCAGGACCATGGATTAGTTTTAAAGCTTTTATTACACCCAAGCAACGCCGGTACTATACTGCTAGTATATATATATTTTCTTAACATATACTGTTAAATATAACAGACAATGAATGTCTATTATGTTTAATCATGAGCCGTTCTAAACATCGTATTTTCGCTTTAATTTCAGGTGAAATAAGGGAGAAAAATTGTTCAACATTTGGATATTTTTTTATTACGTTGGTTCTAAGCTTTCGGCTCACATGAGCCATCTTCAAAGAGGTTACAGGGACAGTAACAAAAATACATCCACCATCAAAGATGATTTTATCTTGTGTTGACATAAAACATTGCTAAGCAACGATGACAGTCACTGAATATCAGACGCAGTTTGTAAATTTGTAATGCGGTTCTATGACGTCAAATCACATGAGAGATCAAAATGTTAATAGAACCATGTGTCTAAAAGCAATGTAATGTGTTGTGACCAGATTGAAATGTGATTTTATTAAGTGTGTTGTTTTGATTTAATGTAGATGGCCTCCAATACCTGAAGGTTCTTTTTACTGTGTGTATGAGTGACTATTATTGTGTTATTGACTAAAATCTGTCTAATATTACCTACATGGCTATGTTTTTCTAAGAAATGTTGTTTAATTGTACTCTGATCAGAAAGGTGACAGGTAAGTCTATGGGAGAGCGTGGTTGTAGTAAAACCAATATATGTAGTGGGTTTATTATTAGTACCAGGGATACTATCTCTGAACAGGCATGTAAATTGATACACTACATTGGTTTTCTGTAGAGGATTTAGTTGTATGGTTGTAGGGTTATTAGAGACTATGAAGTAAATTGTTTTAAATTTTTTATAACATATGATGAGTTTAATTAGATTATTAATATTGATTGATTTAACATTTCTAACATATTATGTTTTTCAGTGTTGTTTCATCCTGTATATATATATATTAAAATACGTAATTACAATAAAGCAGCACTAATTATTAAAGACTAATAATGATCCGTTGTGTGAAACCGCGGTTGGTGTTGGCTCATTTTTAGATTTGGTATTCTGTATATATATATATATATATATATATATACACACACACACACACACACACACACACACACACACACACACACACACACACATTTGTTTAGAAATAACAGACAATGTATTATCATTAAGTTTTTTATATCATTTTTCATGTGTTCGTATCATTTTTTTCTTTTCGAAACTCAAATTATATAAGAATTGTCCAAAGATTTTGCATTTTTAGCACTTTCGGCTATAATTTTAGCCATTATCTAGAATTAAATTTGTTTTACTTGCAAATAAACATGTGTAAAGTTTATGCATATAGAGTCTTGTGTATGTTAAGTTTAAAACACAGTAATCACATTGTTACTGTGTTCATAATTGATGTTATTAAGTGTAGGATTTCTCTTTATTATTAGTAATGCCTTTGGACAATTCTTAAATAATTTGAGTTCTGAAAAGAAAAAAATATTGTATGAACACATGAAAAATTATATAAAAACATAATGATAATACCTTGTCTGTCATTGTTAACAAACCCTATATCAAAGAAAGATTGTTGCTCAAATACACTATATATAAAACACATCACTCAAGCAATCCCGGGCCTAACTAATAAAACAACTTTTGGGAAAAAATTCAACTTTGTTCATCAACATAGCCTCCTTCTAGAGTGATACACTGGTTCCAAAGCTTCTCTAACAATTCGATACCTTTTTTGTAGAACGATTTGTTTTTGGCCTCAAAATGTACCTCAGTTTCTGATATCACTTCTTCAATGGAGCCAAATCTTTTTTCCTGGAACATTCTTTTGAGGTTTGCAAACAGCCAGATCTGAACAATAGGTTGGATGTGGAAGCAATTCAAAGTGCAATTCATGCAGTTTTGCCATCATTGTGATCAACCTGTGAAATGTTGTGCTGTCTTTGTGAAAGATCACTTTCTTCTTCATTTGTGGCCGTTTTTTGGTGATTTCTTCCTTCAAACCCACCAATAATATTTGCTATTGATGGTTCTTCCTCTCTCAAAGAAATCAATGAACAAAAAACCTTGCACATCCCAAAATCTTGCCTGCTGATGTTTGCGTCTTTGGTCACTTTGGATGGCTTTCACCTGCTGCTGTCCACTCAGCTGACTGCTGATTTGACTCCAGAGTGAAGTAGTGGATCTATGTTTCATCTATTGTCACATATTTTATGCAAAAACACCTTTTTGTTGTGTTGAAACAGTTGCAAACAATGCTCTGAATCATCCACACATTGTTTTTGATTGATTGTAAGCAAACTTGGCACCCACTTTGAGCACAGGTTTCTCTATGACAAATGTTCAGGCAAAATAGTGAATCCACTGCCTTCTATGTTTGACTCCTCTGCTATCTCATGCAACTTCAATTTACAATCAACCAAAACAAGATTGTGAATGTTTTTGGTGTTTTCTGGGACAACTACCCATTTTGGGTGACCTGATTGTTCAGCATCATTTGTCAGTATGTCTGCATTTAAAGTCAGCATACTACATCTTAACCCTTGTTTCCAACAGAGCAGAGTCCGAATAATACTTATCAAGCCATTACTTTGCTTGAACAGTATTTTTCCTATCAGAAAGCATTGCTTTATGAACACATGAAATTCAGATTTTTCCATTGTTTTGAAAATTTGCAACAGTAGCTCCACTTAAATAACTGTAATTTGTAAACTAATAATCTGATTGGGCCGAAATTTTGTCACATGCCATTTGAAGGTCAGTACTTTATAAAAATTATATGAATTTTTTTTTTGTGGAGCTATCTATATGTCAGGCCCAGTACTTATTGAGTGATGTATTATATGCTAAAATAGATTAATTTTGGGACCCAAGTTTTTGTGCGTATGATTGAATTTTACAAATGTGAACAGTGAAATGGTTTCTGTTTCACAGATGGTAATTATCATGTTTTCCCCTTTGACCTTTTCTTCCGTACATTTCTTTCAATTCTCATCATTTATTCATTGCCATTGACTTCATTTTTAATATTGACTGAATTATAATTAAAATATTTCTCTCACACATACAACGTCTTGTTGTAAATATGAAACACTATGATTCAATAAAATCAAATTAACAATGTAGTCAAAATTAATTTTCAGCTGTCATCCCCTGTTGTCCATTTGCATAGAAATAGATAATTCCTCTAAGAAATATGTTATTCTAAAACAAAGATAACAATTTCTTTTCTTGAATACCATATACACTTGTGGATAGATGGGTCACACACTTAGTTTGAGTTTGTGAAAATGGATATTTGCGGTTGACTCACAGATGCGTTGCATTATAATCTGAAGAGTTACATGGCTTTTTCTTAAAGTAAATATAACTAATATTTGTTAAATATTTTAAAATATTCACATTTATTTCAAAATTTTGCTTTTATATATTAAGACATAAGTGTGTTTATTCATTCAGATATAGTTAATAAACTTCATCAGTTGGTCAGTTAAATGCTATACATGATACATGCTTGGGTGATCATGTCTTATTTAATTCATGACTAACTAGACAGAAGATTTTCCCACAGTAGGTTGATATTTCTTTCTGTGGTAGACTGATTATTCAGTCTGTCCTGCTATTCAACCCATAGCCGGGGGAAAAGAGATGGATTAATACCTTTCCCAATGGTATTTGCGTATAAGTGAATGCAACGAATACAATTGGAATTCAAACTTGTTTTTCTAATTTTGCATTCCAAGCCAACATTCATTGCACCACCACAAAGCACAAACTTATTCAGGAAACCCAAAAATTCTTCTTCATTATCATCATCATCATTGCTGTCAAGCATTCTTTTCATTTGTTATTTCAGTTCATTTTATTTCTCCTTTATGATTGAGGCCCAGGTACTTGCCCAGGGTACTTGTCTGGACTACTAATATGCTACAGTCTAATTCAGATTTTATGTGATGATGAGTGATTAGGTTGTACTCTTAACTTTTATCAAAGTTTTGATGAAAAAAATGTGACATCCTCGAGTATATAAGGTAATATCATTATTATTTCTAGTCTATCTGTTTTGCTGCTTGATGTTAGTCCTTGCACAGATATTTTACCCAAGATCTGAGATGAAGGAAGGTTTTTCATATACATCAAGACAGTACATTTTTCAAGGGAGTACTCAATTTTCAATTGTTTTTGAACCATCGGTATGACTTCATCTATTGTTGTGGAGTTCTTTTCACAGTGGAGGCTAGTATTTGTGCTAAAGTTGGACCTAATAGGTTTGACGTACAAAACGTTAGGAACTTGATATATGTATTACGCAGTGTAATCTTGCCAGGTCACTGGCTACTTTTGTATTCGACTAACTGTCGACTACTATCATCCAACATCGACCGACCCTCATTCCTCTTACTACTCCTAGTTAAATTAGGTGGGAGAGTTTATTCACTATAGAATAGGTGTGTTTCACCATAACATCTATACATACATTATATATTTGGGTAACAATATGTAAGCATAATGTAGCGATGTATATTACTGAAGTATGTGAATCACCTGAAATGATATCAAAATTATGTCCATCAAAGAAGTCATATGCATCAGCACATTGACATGAGTGATAAACTCCAAGCCACCAAGTGCAGCTCTGCACCTTCACTAAATGTCAGTGGCTACTCACAACATGTAATTACACAGTTGACACAGTTGTACTTGGGATGTGCATACATGGAATAGCCAATGACGGAATGATATATAAGCATCCATCAAAGAGGAAAGAAAAAAACAATTTCTTGCAACCTTGATGTAGAATTTGTTTAGAGAAACCCCCAATATCATGCACACCCATGCTGACAGTAAAAGTTCAGAGTTGAATAAAGAATAATATTGCATACAAAATATTTAGTCTTGTTTTTTCATTAAATTCAGTCAGTCAGTTAAGTGCCATACATCATACACATTTGGACAAACATGTCTCAAAAAAGACATGACTGACTGGGCAGAGGATTTTTCCACAGCAGGTTGCTGTTACTTTCTGCAGTAGACTGACTGCTAACCAAGGCTATAGAACCTAATCTAAACTGTTATTTAACCCATAACTGGGGGGAAGAGACAGATTAATACTTTTCCCAAGGGTATTTGCACGTATGTGAATGTAACAAATTGAACTGGAATTCGAACATGGCTCTCCAATTTCTCGTTTCGAGTCGATATCCATTGCATGTACACATATGATGACAAATATATAGAAACTGCTAATGAAGAATAATAAATGAATTAAAATTAAAACAAGGAAAATTTTCATTCAGTTTTTCTCATCCTTACAGATTTTGTTACAATGTCTAAAAGTGTGTAGAAAGTGTCAGTAAAAGTTTCTGTAACAATTTTTGTTGACATTCACTGAAACATGTATAAAAGAGGGATTGTTGACAAAATATACAATATATGTATATCTGCATTCATAAAAGAATTTGTAATGGTATCGGCCCGGAATTGGCATTGCAGCTTCAGTCACTTTTATACTACTTTAACATAGATTTTTTGTACATTTCTATACATAGTTTCATGGTAATTATTCCTTTGAGTTGTACTCAAAACTTTTGAAACAAGCCAGTAATGTGTATGTGTGTATTTGTGTGTAAGCATATATATATGTATACTAGCAGTATAGCCTGGCATTGCTCAGGTGTAATGAAAGCTTTAAAACTAATCCATGGTCCTGGAGCTTGGACTCTTTGGACGTTGGCACGAAAGAATAAAAAGCAATAGTTGTTTCCAGTTAAAGCCAAACCGTAAACTGAAAGAAAAATGAATGTATGTAAGTCAAATTTTGATTTCCTGGTATCGATATCAAATAAGTTCTTTTTGTCATAAACTGAATTTTGAAGGCTAAATAAGTCCTCTGAGTAAATGTTATCATGGCTAAGACGAAGAACTACAATTATACCTACTTAGAGCCAAACCCAAAGCAAATACTAAAATAAAAGGGCTGAAAAAAATACAGACATACAGACAGATAAACAAACACACAAACATCTTGCCCTTTATATATATATATAGATATTATCGATTTTCTGCACTATTGTAAAAACTGCAACCTTGAAACTTCTGAATATCGTTTCTTATGTCTTTGTCTATGAGTGTATCAAATTTGATTAAAATTAGACCACTTAATCTATAACCCGATTTTTTCAATTATCGATTTTCGATATTTATCGGGGGTACCTCTACACAAAACCTAGCTAAGAACACTCGCAGAGGCTTATAGTACAACTGTGTAAATTTTCAAGAAAATCGGTTCAGCCATTTCGGAGTCTATAGGTAATGGACACACACACACACACACAGACAAAGTTCCATTTATATCCTGCTGGGTAGCACACATTTTCGTCATAAAAATTTATCGTGAAATAAGCAGGCCGGTAGATATAAATATAAAATACTGTTTAATTAAAAACACAATATCTACTTAAATACGAGTATCGGTAAAAATAATGTCCAAAATAATTCATTACAAATTGTCGGTTGCTTATAACCAAGTTTCGTTAAATTTCGTTAATTTCCGTAACATGTTTACATTTGTTTGACATTACGATACATTACAGAGCAGATATGGTTTGTTTGTGATCGAAAATTGTGTTATATAAGCATGATAAAAACCTCGTCTGATCAAGAGGCTATCCATGGTCGAGTGGTCAAGACGGTACCATATATATATATATATAATTAAATTTGTTTTTTAATTAAAAATACATTGCGACACAGAAATTTCTAGGTTTCGTGATTTTTATCTTGTTAATGTTAGATCATTGTTGTGAAAATAATTTTCATTTAAATATAAAAACAATACGTTTGTTATTTATAGATATGGGGAAAAATAAACATCTATTTGACTGTTCAGTTTAACTAATCAGACACACACACAAATATAAAGACATACACACAAACATATACACACTCACACACAGATGGGTGCAATGATTAAAAATTGTCATTGTATTTTTTAATTTTGCACTGTTTTTGATTTTGTCAACTGCACAGGATAGTAGGGTCCGTTGGGCAACCTATTTGAGAAAAAGAGCATCATGACAATTCACTCTGCCAGAAATTTGGAAACAACATTCTGTACACACACAATGATCTTTTTCTCCCGGACGATGCCCAACTGACCCTACTATACTGTGTATTCAACATTATCAAAAACAAAGCACATATATGAAACTAAAAATATAAAATGGCGACAATTTATCTATCGCATCCTGGATGTATAAAAAACAGACCTGAAATATTAATAGCCATAATTAGAAATAAAATATTAGTAATCAAATTAGTAACAAGATATTAGTAAATATTAATAAAATGCATAAAAAAAACCGTAAATATAAAACATCACTAATCAAAATTAGTGTGGTTCTACAGGAACTGAAGATATCGTTGACCAAACATGTGAATAAAGACAAAGTTTTAGAGAAAATGGAAATGAAAGGAAACTAATATTTTACACCAGGAAGAGACAATTGATGTTTCTAGGACACATAATGAGGAAAGAGGACTTGGAAAATCTAATACTCACAGAGAGACAGAGGAAGGTAAAGCATAACATATTTAATGAGATTGAGAATGAGTTTTGTTTAATGGCATATCAGTGTCTGTGGGTTATTTAATGACAAAAAGTTGGGGTTTTTCATATATTTTTTTTAATGTTTGCTTATAGTGAAAAGGTTGATTTCATCAGATTTTGATGAAAAATTATTTATTTCTATTTTTTACTTTAGAAAACTGAAAATGTCTTCTAGTTTTGTATTCAAAAATGTTTTGCCGGTAATAATTTTTTCCTTCAAAAACGTATTATGGCAATAATCTTTTTTTTTCTTCAAAAATGTTTTATGGTAATAATTTTTTCCTTTAAAAATGTATATTTTTCTATAAAAGTCTATTCTTATGTATATATTTCTATAAAAGTGTTTATTTTTATACTTTCATAATGTTTTGACCCCAGTTTGGGGGTTAACTATTTGCCCATAGCTGGGACCCTAACAGATGCTACCACTCCGGGTCAGGATGGACCTGGGGACAACAGCAATTAATGAGCTTGAGTAAGTGGATGGCGAAAATGGGCTTAGGAGAAATAACAAAAGGACAAAGTTTATTAAGAACTACAAGGAACAGGAAGTTGTGAAGAGCCATGATCACCTACATCCTGGGTGGATATGACACATAAAGAAGAATAGAATATTAGAAATGTTTCAACATGGCTGAAAGTTATGAACTTTGATTTGACTAATTTACAATGCTACATTATTTATCTACATTGAAATTATTAGTATAGGTTAACTTAACGGATCTTTATAGCATAGGTCAAAGGAAAATAATTAAATTGTTTTTATATATATTTTCCCATTGTACTATAATCAAGGAAGTGCATTGTGGTGCAGTGGATATCGGCTCGGAATGAGAAATTGAGGAGCCGAGTTCGAATTCCAGTTGAATTCGTTGCATTCACTTACACCCAAATACCCTTGGGAAAGGTATTAATCCGTCTCTTCCTTCCAGTTATGGGTTAAATAACAGGACAGATTGGGTTCTATAGCCTTGGCTGGCAACCAGTCTACCGCAGAAAGCAATGGCAACCTACTGCGGGATAATCTTCTGCCCAGTCAGTCATGCCTCATTCGAGACATGATCGCCCAAGGGTGTGTCACGTATGACACTTAACTGACTGACTGACTGACTATAATCAAACTAGTTTGATATTGTTTATACTGAAGTACTATTCACCATCATCTGTTGAGTGTTGGTGGCCATTACTAGGGCAGACCTTCTGTCTCATTATAGCAACTACAACAAAATATATCCTGCTTTAATTATTTACTGTTGTATTATCCAGGATCGACCAATACATGAGATATATTGTAAGATAACGATTTCTTGGCAAAAGATTCATGACTTGGCCTGTTCATGAGATTGACTTTTCTTTTTCTAATCATTTCACCCAAAGCAAGGCAGGGGCCCCCGACTAGTGCACAGGGAGTTACGTGAGAGAAAAGACTGGGTAAAGAGGACATTGAAGAAAGGATAAAGGGACAGAAAATATTGTGAGAATAAAAAGAAAAGACTACTGAAGTATGATAGTATCTGTGTTCCTAGATGGCTGTGAATATTGAACAATCTCCTCAGAGAGGAAGAAGGGACTTGAAGCAACAGAAATGTGGCTGTACAGAAGGATACTGAGGATATCCTGGTCTGAACATGTTCTAAAGACAGTGACAATAAAAAGAACACTTCTACTTAACATCAGGAAGAGTGGGTTTATATTTCTGAGGCATATCATAAAGAAAGAGGGCTTGGTAAATTTGATACTCACAGGACAGATTGAATGTAATCTATAATTACTATAATACCAAATTTACAGACCAATACTTAAATCCTGTAAGCAACTGTTCCACAGGACTTGGAAGACAAATGAAATAATGTGATAATAACAATAAGGATGAGGACATTAGTCCAATAGTAAATAATGGAATTAATTATAATTCTTCAAAACAGAAGGTCCTGGGTATGATGATAAACTGCATCCAGCAGCAAGGCTTCTGATTGGGAGATTATGAGAAGCATGGAACCACCTCTTGATTGCTGTTGTTCACAGGTCCACCCTGACCTGGAGTGGTAGCACCTGTTAGGGTCCCAGCTAAGGGCAAATAGTTAACCCCCACCCAACTGAGGTCAAAACACTATGAAAGTATAAAAATACACTTCTATAGAAATATACACATAGAAATAGACTTTTATAGAAAAACATACATTTTTGAATGAAAAATATTACCAACAATACATTTTGAATGAAAAATATTAGCAACAATACATTTTTGAATAAAAAAAATTACTATTACACATTTTTGAAGAAAAAAAAATTATTGACATCAAACATTTTTGAAGGAAAAAAAAATGATTACAGCAATACATTTTTTAATACAAAACTAGAAGACATATTCAGTTTTCTAAATAAAAGTAAAAACAAAAAAAAATTTCATCAAAATCTGACTAAATAATCCTTCTTACTATAACCAAACATTAAAGAAAATACCTTAAAACTATTTTTTGGCATTAAATGACCCACAGAAGTTGATAAGTCGTTAAACAAAACTCAAATTCAAATTCAAATTCAAAACAGAAATGCAGTAAAGAAATTCTTCTGTCTTTGTTTCATGTTTTTTAATAGCCTTGAATTTAAAACACTAAGTGTAGTGAAAGAAAGCAAGAAAAAAGGACTAAACATCAGTTGCAAGAAGACTGAAGGCATGAAACAGACTAATGTGCAAATTACAGAATGGGACTATTAAAGTCAAACAGGTGCAACAATTTAGATATCTGGGGAAAGTGTAACATGGAAATCTGAAAATGCATTGGGTAGCATAAGAGGCCTTCTAAAATCTGAGCAAAGTAATAAGAAACAGAAAAATATCATTAGAAACAAAGAAAAAATACTAAACTGTTATGTCGTACTCAGAATTTCTTGCAGTGAATATTGAACAATCTCATCACAGATGAAGAAGAAACTTGAAGCAACAAAAATGTGATTCTACAGAAGGATGCTGAGAATACTATGGACTGAATATGTGAGCACAATGAAGTTCTACACACAGTGACAATAAAAAGGCCATTTCTACTCAACATCAGGAAGAATAAGTTTATATTTCTGAGGCATATCATAAAGAAAGCGGGCTTGGTGAATTTGATACTCACAGGACAGATTGAAGGTAAAAGAGACAAAGGATAGCAGCGCACAACCCTATCTGACAAGTGACGAGAGTGAGTAAATGGATGATAGAGCAGGGTTTGGGAGAGATTGCAAAAAGAGAAAAGCTATTAAACACTACAAAGAAAGTAAATTGTTTGAGTTTTATTTAACGGCATATCAAACTCTGTGGGTTATTTAATGCCAAAAAGGGTTTTAATGTATTTTTTTAATGGTCGGTTATATTGAGAAAGTTAATTTAGTCAGATTTTGATGAGAAATTTTTTTTTTATTTTAGAAAAATGAAAATGTCTTCTAGTTTTGTATTCAAAAGTGTATTGCTGGTAATAATTTATTTTTCCTTCAAAAATGTATACTTTTCTATAAAAGTTGATTTTTATACTTTCATAATGTTTTCACCCCAGTTTGGGGGCAGGTTAACTATTTGCCCATAGCTAGGACCCTAACAGGTGCTACCACTCTGGGTCAGGGTGGACCTGAGAACAGCAGCAATTAAGAGGTGGTTTGATGCTCCTCACAACCTACCAATAAGAGGCCTTGCTGCTGGATGCAGTTTACTGTCATACCCAGGACCAAGTAAACTGTGGAGAGCCATTATCACCTACATCCTGAAGGGACACTGCGCATAGAAGAAGAAGTAGAATAAATAGATATTTTTTTATTTTATGGAAGCAATTTTTATTTTTATTTATTTTTTTTTTAATCATATCACCCCGAGCAAGGCAGTAACGCCACTGATGTGCAGGGGGCTATGTAAGAGTGAAAAAATTGGGAAAGAGAAAGCCGGAAACCACATCCTAAACAAAGGAACAAGGGATGAGCCTCTTCACCTGTTCAATAGTCGAGGGTGGAGTGTGAACCGGGCGATAGTTTAGTCTATCTACTCCAATGAAAGCCGGAAACCACATCCTAAACAGGGAACAAGGGATGAGCCTCTTCACCTGTTCAATAGACGAGGGTGGAGTGTGAACTGGGCGATAGTTTAGTCTATCTACTCCAATTGAAAAAAAAAAACAAAAAGAAAAAAGAAAAAAAGAGTGAAAAGGTTGGCGATAGTTAGATCTATCTACTCCAATTGAAAAAAAAGTGAGAAGATTGGAAAAGAGAAAGCCAGAAACCACATCCTAAACAGGGAACAAGGGATGGGCCTCTTCACCTGTTCAATACATTCTTTGCAGTATATTTAGATTTTCATGTCTTGATTTTCATATCATGAGAAATGGATGTTCCCTCTGGGACTTAAATTCAACCCAAACCTTGAGGTGAACTTATACACATGATCCATCCCTAAAGAGACATAACGAAACAGTTGGTTCCCTGTATCCTTGACTTTTTGCATATTCTCTACTTTCACAAGAGGCAGGTCAGGCCGAAAATGGAGTACTCTTGTCATAGATGAGCAGGAGCTGCCCAGTCTTCACATTTCAGTCTTGAATAGAGCCAGAAAGCATCTCCCTATCCTTGTGGATGACAAATTATATTCCACCCTGCATCCGCTTTCCTCACAGACAAAATGTCGCAAGCCTCTTGCTATATCAATGGAAAGTGTTTAGATGAACTACATTGCTTAGTTCTATCAGGTCTTACTTCAAGGCTAAGACCCACCTTGTTATGCTCATTGTAGCAAACCTTTCATATTCTTTTGGTAAGATGTAGGTTCCATTCAAGCAGACTCTTCCCATGAGCTGCTTCTCTGAGGTACCAACTCCTAAGTGGATGCTTCTCAGACCACTCCAATCTGTTCAAGTCTAGGATTAACCATTTTCTCCACATATCTGCATAAAATATGCTTTTTACTCTCTACCTTGAGTGGCTCCCGTGCCTTGTGCTGAGTGAATATTATTGTAATAAAAAAAAATCAAATATTTATATTTGATAAATACATTTTATAGAATTAAAAAAGAACAAAATGGGATTTCACCAACATCAAAGACAATCATTATGATATTATCTTTTTATAATGTGACATATTATACTTTAAGGTTTTCAGAGATTCATTAAAATAAACATTTGCAAGCTAGAATCTTTTGCAGACTGTAAGGAATGTCTTATTCAGTCAGTCAGTTAAGTGCCATACGTGATACACACTTGGGCAATCATATGACTGGGCAGAAGGTTATCCCGCAGTAGTTTGCCATTGCTTTCTGCGGTAGACTGGTTGCTGACTAAGGCTACAGAACCCAATCTGTCCTGTTATTTAACCCATAACTAGAAGGAATAGACGGATTAATACCTTTCCCAAGGGTATTTGCGCGTAAGTGAATGCAATGAATTCAGCTGGAATTTGAACTTGGCTCCCCGATTTCTCATTACAAGCTGATATCCACTGCACCACAACACACATCCAAATGTCTTATTATTGATGCTAAAAATCAAAAACAAATGAACATTACAGAAAAGTAAAGGTTCACTTAATCTGAAAAAAAGACAATGCAGTATTATCATAATGGCTAAGGATAATCCCCGACACATATGAGAGATCAAGTCTTGCATTCAAATGAGAGCCCAGGGCTGCACACACTCATTAGTTAACTGTAATTGTAATTTAAACATAAATAAAATATTATGCATGAATTTTATTTCACTTTGAACTTCATCAATTTCAGACAACCAATGAATATATGAGCCCTCATCTGAATATGGACCTTACATTCTTGTGTGCAATGTTTGAGAGAGACTGTTCTCTCTTTCCTCTGGGGTTGGCCCCTTATATATGTAAATTTGTCATTCAGTTTTTTCCAGCACATATCCATCACATTTTTATCTATCAGGGCAGCCACTGGCATCATAAAGCTGCAGATCTGTACTTATTAGCTAGAATGTCATCTCTCAGACCAACCTGCTGATGCACCTTGTTTCTCTGATGTCACATTGAGTGCAGAGTATATTCAGGTATGATCTGCATGAGACACATGCTACACACAGGGAAACCTTTTTTTTCTTCATAATACAAAATTCTTTCTATAGTCTACAGCAGGAGCAACCACATGAAGGATTTTTGTTCAACCTGCTAACTTAACACCTGAACAGTAATTATCTAATTAACATTGAGTATACTTACAGTTGTTCACTTTAACGTTTCAATCCTTGGCAAAATTATTTTGTATCCTCCTTGGAGTTTTTCATTTGTTTATGTTGCCTGGTGGTAAAACAACTCCAGGTATCTATATTCAGCAATAATTAATGATATTTTTTTAAAATTATTCATAAGTATTTGTGAACAACTGTCTTGGAAAATTAAATATACTAAATAAAAGTCATTTAAGAACAAGATTGAGTGATGACCACCTGGATTTCACCTGATGCGGAGAAGTTATTGAACAGTAAGCAGAAACACGTATTTCATTAAATAATTTGTCGTTTCTAACTATTTTTATTTATTTATTTTATCAATCTACCTTCACATTCAAATTTTATAATCATTCATACAACGTGAACACACAATGGAAGGATTCAGAAACATTAAATAAGATTTTTTTTTATAATCATTTCACGCTAAGCAAGGCAGAAATGTCTGAAGTTATATAAATCATATAAACCTCAGCAACTCAAATCTGCTTTGAACAATTTTTTGACATCTGAATTCAGACAGACCAAAAGTTAGAAGATGTTACTGTTGTGGGGAAAATTAAATAAAACCAATAAATAAAATAATAATAATTAAAAAAAAAAATTCCCATGATGCAAGTTATAAAGAAACTGGAAAGAGTTTTTTGTCACATGTTCTATTTTATGGCTCCTCTTTCAGAAAAGACAGAATCTTTCTCTTTCTCCTTTTGGCTTCAAAAGGTGAACCACACAGTAACAGCGTTTATACTGGGGAATATTAGTTTACCCCGGTCCACTGATGATTGAACTCTTTCAACTTTCCAACAAAATCATTCGGACATGTTTTGAGCAGCCCTACTCATGAACTGCCATTCCACCTTAACTTGAGATTCACCATCTTTTCCCATTCTTACCCATTCTTATTCCTAGAAATTATTTCTGAACCAAAATAAAAAACAGACATGCACAAGAGACATTTAACTTTGTTTCAATACAATCAACAGAAAATAAATAAATATCTGTAAGAGTAACTGAATTTTTTTGTATGCTTCTTCTATCTTTGTTTATATATCAAACATCCACAGTCACCTAAAAAAAAATACACCCCAAACCCACAGCCTTGTTAACATCCACACTGTCTAAAAAAATTACACTCCTATGATAAAAAGCTTATTGAGAAATCTAATTTCCTAAAACTGTTTTAAGGAAAAGATTTTAGGAATTGCAACCTAGCAATAACTGTTCAGTCAATGGCTATTTTCACCATCATTTTTACACAAATTGGAATATTTTTTAGATAATGTAAGACCTAATTCTATAGCATTGAAATTGTGGCTAAAATAACGAATGTTCCAATTCAGAAATGAGTCCCCACTGTGAAAAAATATTGATACATCCACAAACAGGAATTGGATCATTACAATATGGATGCCACATTGCGGAGCAATGGATATCAGCTCGGAATAAGAAATCAGTAGAGCCAAATTTTAATTCCAGTTGAATTTGATGCATTCACTTGCATGCAAATACCCTGGGGAAAAATATGAATCCATCTCTTCTCCCTCCAGCTGTGGGTTGAATAGCAGGACAGATTGGGTTCTTTTTCTTTTGTTGGCAACCAATCTACCGCAGAAAGAAATGGCAATCTACTGCAGGAAAATCTCATGGATCAAAAGAGACATGATTGCCCAAGCATGTATCATGTATTGCGTGACTGACTGACAGACAATATAGATGGCAGAATTCTAATTTTACATGTTAGAAACTAGTATTTATGTTAATTTGTTAAAAAATCATTAAAGTCATTTCTTTTTGTTTGTTGTTCTAAGAAAGTTTGTAGAGACATTATTATTATTATTGATAAATAAAAAATTAAAATAATGATAATAATAATAATAATATCATAAATAAAATAAAATAAAATAAATAGCATTAAAACTTTGTTTAAAACTTTTTTTTTCAAATAAGACTAAAATAATAAGTTATCCCAGAATGCAACAGAAAGGTTTCCTTCCTGAAAACAGACTTTGCACCAAAAATGTTGAACTCATTCTCTTTGCTACCAACCATTGGAGGGTCAAGACATCCTTCTCCTCTGTTCAGCATATTGCTTGTTATAAGACAAAGTGTCTTTCTTCCTTTTATCATTTGCAACCTGAAATCACATGTAACTGAAAGACGCACACATGCCAATACACAAAAAATAAAATTGTATGATTTTAATTTATAATTTAACATGCTTTTAATGTTATGTCAGTGTATGCTTTTATCCTTGTAAGCACAGGACAATCCCTGCTGGTAAGATGTGAATGATCTCCACAGGTTTTAGCAGTTTTTTGTTTGGCTTTTACTGAATGAACTTTCCACCGTTGTCTCATCATCCTTATTGCCATAATTTGAAAATTAATTAATATACAAGTTACAATTAATTAAATAATGTAATAACTTCTCTTTTGACTTTTTTAAATTGAAAACTGAAATTAAAATGAAAACATTAAACTTAGCGTTCTGCATTTAAATAAATGAAAAATATATTCTACTTGTAAAATCTATAATAAGCAAATGGTAATTTATACAAAAATGTTCAAGTTTTTTCATTTTAATTGCAATGTTAGAACCAATAAATCTTCATTTTAGGCATCAATGTGTTTGCAGCAATCTACAACCTTATATTATCATGAGTTATTTATATAATCAACAATATCATAAATAGGATTTATTGAAGAAATATATCAAAAGAATCATTCAGTTTAATGATTACTTATATACTAGCAGTATATCCCCAGCGTTGCTCGGGTGTAATGAAAGCTTTAAAACTAATCCATGGTCCTGGAGCTTAGACTCAGGCTAAAGAATATTTGAAATAAAATAATTGCGACAATTTACCAATCGCACCTAATATATATATTGGGTGCGATTGGTAAATTGTCGCAATTATTTTATTTCAAATATTCTTTAGCCTGAGTCTAAGCTCCAGGACCATATATATATATATATATATATATATATATATATATATACTAGCAGTATAGCCCGGTGTTGCTCGGGTGTAATGAAAGCTTTAAAACTAATCATCCATGGTCCTGGAGCTCAGACTCATTGGACGTTGGCACGAAAGACTAAAAAGCAGTAGCTGTTTCCAGTTAAAGCGAAACCGTAGACTGAAATGAATGGATGTAAGTCAAATTTTGATTTCCTGGTATCGATATCAAATAAGTTTTTTTTGTCGTAAACTGAATTTTGAAGGCTAAATAAGTCCTCTGAGTAAATGGTATCATGGCTGAGACTAAGAACTACAATTATACCTACTTAGAGCCAAACCCAAAGCAAAAAGTAAAATAAAAGGGCTGAAAAAATACAGGCAGATAAACAGACACACACATAAACATCTTGCCTTTTATATATATATATATATATATATATTATCCATTTTCTGCACTATTGTAAGAACTGCAACCTTGAAACTTCTGAATATCGTTTCTTATGTTTTTGTCTCTGACTGTATCAAATTTGATTAAGATCGGACCACTCCTTCTACAACTCGATTTTTTCGATTATTGATTTTTGATATTTATCAGGGGTACCTCAACACAAAACCTAGCTAAGAACACTCGCAGAATGCTTATAGTACAACTGTGTAAATTTTCAAGAAAATTGGTTCAGCTGTTTTGGAGTCTATAGGTAACAGACACACACACACACACACACAAAGTTCCATTTATAAATAAGTTTAAATAGTAATGCTGCATATTCAGATAGAAGAGTGGGGCAATAAGAAAATTGGCATGGTTATTTTTTAACATCAGCTGAATTTAAATCTGATTTAGGGTATTAAAGTTTTTTTTTTATTTACTAGCATCCTACATAATTAACCATGACTTTTCAGTATTCTGAGGACCCTAGATGTTATGCCAGGATTTGTCATCAGAGGCCACAATTTGAACAACATAAGGTATGCAGATGATACAGTGCTGATAGTAGACACAGAAAGGAAACTACAAAACCTCCTACAGAAGGTAGCTGAAGAGAGTGACAAGAAAGGACTACAAATAAACTGCAAGAAAACCAAATACATGGTCATCAGCAAAAAGAGCAGGCCAAAATGCCAAATACAGGTGGGGGATACTATAATATAGCAGGTACAAAAGTTTAAACAGCTGGGAAATGTTCTAACAGAAGATGGAAAGAGGTAAATTGGCATCGCAAAGGACACATTCCAAAAGCTGAGTAAAGTATTAAGAGACAGGAAAATTTCCCTAGAAACAAAGAAGAGAGTACTGGATTGCTATGTGATGTCAGTTCTTCAATATGGCAGTGAATACTGGACAATCTCATCAAAGATGAAGGAAAAACTTGAAGCAACTAAAACGTGGTTTTATAGAACGAAGCTGCAGATATGATGGATCAAGCATGTCAGGAAATTATTATTGAGCATAAAAAAAAGACAACTAAAGTTCCTGGAACATGCAATGAAGAAGGAGGACTTGGAGAACCTGATACTAACTGGCCATATAGAAGGAAAAGGAGACAGGGGAAAGCAGGGGATAACATATTTAAAGGGCCTGACAGAACAGGGGTTGCATGGTGTAACAGGAGAAAGCGTGCTATGAGCCACCAGGAATAGGAAGACGTGGAAAGCCATGATTGCCTACATCCTGAAAGGTCAAGGCACATAGAAGAAGAAGATGTATTATTATGAGCATTCTTAGATTTAAAAAAATCATAAACTATTGACATTTTTACTTTTGTTTATTAACACTTGTTGCAAAATAAAATCTATATATTTGCCTCGTTAAAGTCCATCAGAGGAAAAAACACATTGGCTCAGATAAGTTTTACTTTTGTCTTTATTCATAATATTCATTTACAGACATATTTTTAGTTATATCTGGAATTTCACACACACACACACACACACACACACACACACACACACATCAAGAGAGAGGGGGGTGAAGAAATTCAACAAACAATTTTTACAATTAAATTGAATCCTTAAAAACATGAAGACACTTAGCGTTTCAATATAAATTTCAACATCTAATGCATGTTTAATGTTAACACATCCCACTGCATTCAGTTTTTTTTTATCATTTTAATTTTAATTTTTATTATTTCTAATTACGCCACATTGCATTGCTAAAGATTTTGTCAGGAGATATGTTGCCTGATCTTGGATGTAAATTTACCAGAAATGATTTCAAAATTGGTGCATTTCCAATACATTTTCACCTTAATCAATTTTGCCATAATATTTTCTTTTAATCAAAATCATATTAAAAAACAAAACATAATCAGACTTATGATAAGAAACAATTTATTAATTATATTGTTTTGGAAAAAAAATCTCTTATGTTCATATAATCTTTCATTTAAATTCCTAGCTGTCTCACATCTGTATTTCTTGGGACATTTTCAGCCGTTTATTTTGTAAATTCCTGCTTCAGGTTTAATGCTATTATTATTTGACTTTGTATTGATTAAAGCTGATTGCTTTTAAAAAGTTGTGACAATTTATATTAAGATTTAACAGATGCTTATATTTATAACCATAATGAAATGAATCAATAATTTTCTTTCACATCATTCACTTATCACTAAATATTAACTAAATATTAAATTGTAGGCTGAAAGAGCAATTATCTCCCTTTTGTGTAAAATGACTCGCCTAAGATAATTTTTACAAGGCGGACAGTTTGTAATTTAACTTTTAAATTTAAAAAAGATATACACCTTTAGATTTATTGGTCAATGAGGAAGGTACCGTCCATCCATGCAAATTTAAAAGTTGAGATCCATCTGAAGCATAAAACAAATTAATAAAAAATCTGAGAAGGTGACAAAATTTTGGAAGGCACAGAGGGCATAAAAATTTTGACTAGAAAATGTCAAAATTTTAAAGAAACCAGGAGATATCAAAAGGTTACAACAAGTTATTAAGAATCCAGAGGAAAAGGTAATTTGGGTGCCACTAATGGATGAGGTGGTCTGTTTCTTAAGGAAGAAGTAAAAAGCAAACAAAGACATAAACAGAAAAAGAAGCGAAACTAAAGTGAAACAAATGCAGTGAAACATTCCTGATAATAATAATAAAACTTTGTTCATGAAAAATAGAACAAAGTTGTAAAAGTTGTTGTGATACTGATAAATCTCATAAAATTATCTCGGTTCCGACTTTCGATTAAGTAAGTGTATCATTTTTTAAAGAACTTTTAATTAAGCAATACTTTCAATTAAGTAAGTGTATCTTTTTTAAAGCAATTTTTAATTATGCAATACTTTCAAATTCAACTAAGTATACCTTTTTTAAAAGAATTATTAATTAAGCGCTACTTTCAAATTCAATTAAGTGTACCTTTGTTAAAAGAAGTTTTAATTAAGCAATACTTTCAAATTCAATTAAGTATACCTTTTTTAAAAGAATTATTAATTAAGCAATACTTTCAAATTCAATTAAGTGTACCTTTTTTAAAAGAATTATTAATTAAGCAATACTTTCAAATTCAATTAAGTGTACCTTTTTTAAAAGAATTATTAATTAAGCAATACTTTCAAATTCAATTAAGTGTACCTTTTTTAAAAGAATTATTAATTAAGCAATACTTTCAAATTCAATTAAGTGTACCTTTTTTAAAAGAATTATTAATTAAGCAATACTTTCAAATTCAATTAAGTGTACCTTTGTTAAAAGAATTTTTAATTAAGCAATACTTTCAAATTCAATTAAGTATACCTTTTTTAAAAGAATTATTAATTAAGCAATACTTTCAAATTCAATTAAGTGTACCTTTTTTAAAAGAATTATTAATTAAGCAATACTTTCAAATTCAATTAAGTGTACCTTTATAAAAGAATTTTTAATTAAGCAATACTTTCAAATTCAATTAAGTAAGTGTATCTTTTTTAAAAGAATTTTTAATTAAGCAATACTTTCAAATTCAATTAAGTAAGTGTACCTTTTTTAAAAGAATTTTTAATTAAGCAATACTTCAATTAAGTAAGTGTATATCTTTTTAAAAGGATGTGTATTTTTTAAATGTTTTTTTAACCTTTTTAAAAAGAATTATCTTTTCAAGATTTTTTGATTATTGAAAGTTTGTTGAATAATTTATATATTTTTATGAGCCATGTTTCTATTTTTTAATTGGTTATCTTGCCTTTAAGGTTCACAAACGGAACATTTTCTGAAAACTAATTTATAAAACTTGTATTTCGTTCTAATGATTTTATGTTGATGCAATAAACGTTTAGTCTTTTCAAATTTCACATCAGAGTTTAATAATAGGGATGTGCTGTTTTCATCCACTTAGCATTTGTAGCATGAATTTGAAAGAAATAGAATGGTTTGAAAAAAGACTGCTGAAAATAAGTTGGTCAAGCAGACGGTTTGTGATTTAATTTTCAAAATTCCAAAAAGATATACACCTTTGGATTTCTTCATCAATCAGGAGGGTGAGTGGTAGCAAAGCAAATTATTTAAAATTCCGAAGTACAAGAAAACAGCGGGTATCAGATGGTCACAACAAGTTATTAAGGATCCAGAAGGAAAAACTATTTTGAGTGCCACCAGTGGATGAGCTGGGCTGCTTTTTTATGAAAGAAGTAAGAAAGAAACAAAAACAGATGCAGAACAAAAGTGAAACCAATGAAGTGAATCAAACTATATTCTAGAAAAAGAACCAATTTTTTGTTAAAGCCCTAGTAATGCTGTTGAATTCTACCAACATTGTCTCATTTTCACCTATCAATTAAGTGCTTCTTTTTTGAAAGAATGTGTTTTTAAACTTTTTTAAAGTGCATTTTTAAGATTTTTTTAAAAGGAATTGTATCTTCTTGAAAGATCTCTCAACTGTTAAAAGTTTGTATATTTTTAACTTTTTTTTTTAATCATATCACCCCGAGCAAGGTGGTAACGCCACTGATGCGCAGGGGGCTACGTAAGAGTGAAAAGATTGGAAAAGAGAAAGCCGGAAACCACATCCTAAACATGGAAAGAGGGATGAGCCTCTTCACCTGTTCAATAGACGTGGGTGGAGTGTGAACCGGGCGATGGTTTAGTCTACCTACAAAAAGGAATTTGTATTTTACCACCTCATAGTCTTTTTGATCAGTGAAAGTTTATTGAATAATTTATCTTTCTTGTGAGCAATATTTCTTTTAATATATTTCTGAGATGAGGTATTGAAATATTTACATTGTTTGGACTGTTATCCTTATCTTTGTTGCCATATTCACAACATTTCGGCTGTTGTAAACTCTGACCTTCTTCAGGTGATTAGAATTTTGGAAAAAGGCCAGACTGTCAGTCAGTCAGTTAAGTGTTATACATGATACACGCTTGGGTGATCATGTTCCTTTTGAGACATGACTGACTGGGCAGAAGATTTTCCCACAGTAGGTTGCCATTACTTTCTGCGGTAGACTGGTTGCTGACCAAGACTATAGAACCCAATCTGTTCTGTTATTTAACCCATAACTGGAGGGAAGAGACAGATTAATACCTTTCCCAAGGGTATTTGTGCATAAGTGAATGCAACAAATTCAACTAGAATTTGAATTCAGCTCCCTAATTTCTCGTTCTGAGCCAGTCAAAATGTTTTGAATATGGCAACAGTCAATGTAAATATTTCTTTTTTTGAATTTTCATTTAGCATTTTATAAAGTGCAAAATCAAAATTTTTAATTCCCTATCTACCACAATATCAATTAGGACTGAATAGTGAGTTCAATCCTCACTTTCAGCACATCCTGTCAGCTGGAGGATTCAAAATACGAAAACTGCACCTCTGCAGAGAAGTAGACCCCCCCCAATGAGGTGTTCTAGGTTTGACTACAAACTACAACTGGATGAAGGGTTTGACAAACTGCATCCGACAGCAAGGCCTCTAATTGGTAAGTTTTGAGGAACATGGAACCACCTCTTAATTGCTGTTGATCTCAGGTCCACTATGACCTGGGGTGGTAGTGCTTGTTAGTGTTCTGGCTATGGGCAAATAGTTAACCCCCAAACTGGGGTTAAAACATTATGAAAGTATAAAAACAGATTTATGGTGAAAATCCCAACAATACTTTTGTGGAGAAGAAAATACTACCATCAATACATTTCTGAAGGAAAAAAATATTACCAACAATATATTCTTGAATAAAAAAAATTTTTACCTGCACTATACTGTTGAAGAAAAATATATATACCAGTAATACATCAAACTCATGACAAAAGCCTCTTTATAAAAATATGCCAATGAAACCTAATCTCCAAACTGATTTCTTACAAAGAATACATATTCTATTCTATTCATACGAATCTATTGTAATCAGCATTAAATAACCCATTGAGGTTGATATGCTGCAAAACAAAACAATCACTTTCAGCCTTGTGCCAGATCTAAAGGCACACTTAGAAAATATCCAAGTTTGAAGTTTTCATTTAAAAAAAAAAATGAATGACATTTTTGCTAATATATTCTTTTATCAATTTACCTTTACATTTAAATCTTATAATCATCTATACTATCTATACATAAATATAATATCTATCTATAATAATAATATCTATTATATAATAATATCTATAATATATAATAATATCTATAATATCTATACATAAATATATATCTATCTATAATAATAATATCTATAATATATAATAATATCTATAATATCTATACATAAATATCTATACAATGTAAACACACAATGGATAGATTCAGTAACATTAAATAAGTTTTTTTTTTATCATTTCCTTTTAAGCAAGGTAAGATCACCACTGGTGCACAGTGGGTGACAGTGAGAGAAAAAACAAAGTACAGGGGAGGTTGAAGAAAAGATAAAACATGGATGGGATTCCAGAAGATAGAAGATGGCAATTGACGTTGGACTTAAACTTTTGGAAATTGTAGCTATCAGGGAAGCAAGTAAATGAAAGTGAGTTCCACGAATGGGAAATGCGAGAAAAGAAACTATTAGAGTAGAAGAGGCGATTACATTTAACTATTTTGACAATAAAAGGGTGGGACCTAGATGCCAATCTAGTAGCATCAGTAAATACATGTGGTCAGGGAACCAGGGAAAAGAGCTTGTCAGAGTAGCTGCCATGAAAATACTTGTAGAAAATAATGGAAAATAATTTATAATGGAAATCTTGACTTACCCACACTTTATGCTGGGAAACATAGACAGAACAGAATTGTCAGCAGTTGATGTGCGGTTAAAACCTAATCCTTAGACAACTGCCAGTTTGCTAGTATTCTAACTGACTCATTGACAATCCATCGTATGACCTTATCTCTTGTATTGTTTTGGTTTGTTTTGATACAGGTGTCAAAGCTGTTTCCAATGCTTCTTTGTGACTCATTCATTCACAATAAGGGATGAACGATGACGACAATAATGTTATCCATTTGTTGGCTCATAACAAAGCCTGTATGCTATTGGGTAATATAGATGATCATGAATAATATAGCAATCCAAAGATTTCTCATGTATAGTTTATGAAGAGAATGATTAATGACTTGCTTGTGTGCTTTTCATGTACAATATGTTTTATGTACAATCTCGACTGGATAATATCAGAACACCTGCCGACGATAGATGTTCTGTGTACTGGAATGTAAAACTTTGCTCGGTTTTATCTTTCTCAGTTCTCTCTCACTCCGACTTGTCCTCAGCATGATCATTATTATTATCAACAACATTGTTGGTTTATAGCCGGATAGCATTTTTTTTTTTTTAATCGTGTCACCCCAAGCAAGGCATTCCACTGCCACTATAGCGCAGGGGGTTACATAGAGGTATTGGGTATGGGAAATGTCAGAAGGAGGGTGATAGATGACTTAGGATGTACATAGGGAGAGAGTTGGAGAGAGTGGGTGTGAGTTAGTGTGTTAGGAGGTGTTTATTGACCTTACATTTAAACTCCTGGAGGTTGTAGCCGTTGGGGAACCAAGCATGCGGTAAGGAATTCCACAGGCGGGAAGTGTTAAACCACATGTTCTTGTCTGATCACCAAAGTTAAGAAACATCAAGTCTGGTTAATTAGTAAGACTAGTATCAGTAAACATTTATTATCTCAAAAAAATTCTTACAATTCTGAAAGTATTTTCTGGCTTTAAATAACCTGTAAAAAGTTGATAAATGCTATAAAAGCTATGTGGTTGACCACTTGGGAGTTCCAGGTGTTGTAAGTGCGGATGTGCTAGTGGTGTAATAATGATGATTTGGAATTGTTAAATGGAGAGCTGGTTTCCAATTTCTGTCAAGTTCATTATATTTACTTACACACAAATACCTTTAGAAAAGGCATGAATCCACCTTTTGTCCTCTCCAGCTATGGGTTAATTAGTAAGACTAGTATCAGTAAACATTTATTATCTCAAAAATATTCTGACAATCTGAAAGTATTTGCTGGTTTTAAATAACTTGTGAAAGGCTGATAAACTGTAGAAAACAAATCAATCAACTAACATTATTTGCAAGGTTTGTCTTTTTTTCTTCATGCTTTTAAATTTACAATAATACATAATACAGTTGCAAAAGTGTAGGAGATCTGGTATTGCAAGGAAATATTTTCTCGCAAATTACTTCCACAACACAGAGAAAAATCACGTAAAGTTCAGACTTGAATATCAGGCCAGAAAAAGAAAATGCCAAAAATTAAATTCGCCGGTACAATCTTGCGAACTGCTATCCACCTAACCAGTCAGACCCCCAAAAATTTCTTGCCCGCTTCAAAAACAACAACTGCTTTTATCAGCCGATCAATTTTTTCCATTGGCAGACAACTCAGAGAGGACGCCAAATATTTGCATATATTTTTATAGCGACTCCTGCAACGGACTTGTTTTTTTTTATTTTAAATATTCTGTCTTCAGCATGTTAAGCGGAATATGTGCCCCTTTTTTCTGTTTGGGTCAGTAATTTTCTTTTTCGCAGCATTTTCTGTCGTTGTATTAACACGACGTGCTGTTGCTTGGTTTGACGAGATAAGTCGCCATTTTCTTCACTATACAAAGCTAATTTATTTTCAACTGAATACCCTTGCTCATGCCAATTATTGGAAATTTTGAAAACAACTTTTTTTAAACATGATATTTGAAAAGTGTAATGGTTATCAACACAGAAAATGGAATTGGTGAGTCAAGTTCAATTCCTTTATGCTCATTATCACGTAAGTGTCCTTGGGAAAGGAATGAGCCTATTTCTTCTCTATCTTCCTTGCTAGGAGTTAAATAGCAGGATAGACTGATCTCTCTAGCATTAAGTGGCTTTTCAGTTTTGGAGACGGACTATACAAAATGGTGGCAAAGGACATGGAAAACCACTCCACTATATTTCCCAAGAACTCATAGCAATTCACAGATAATAATGTAGCAAGCCATAATCACTGAAGGAATCAGCCATTTACGAAAAAAAAAAAAAAAGAATTACTTAATTTCATTGGCTGCTTGTGCCCACTTAAATGTGCTTGTGAAAAGCATGAACCCACACCTCCCTGGCATGATTGATAGAAAAACAGTGGTTAAGAGAAGACTTGAGTAAAACTTTCTCTCATGACTCTCTTACCAGCCTTAAAATAAGCAGATTACTGCTAGATACCCATTCTGACACAAAGAAATGTAGTTTTCTAGCTTATTCTGTACATTACCAGAGGTTTCAAATTTAATATCCGTCAAGAAGCTTTGAGCTAAATAGAGTTGATCTGTGCTGACCCTAATATGTTTTGGGTACTTTTTAAGAGATGCCAAAGTAAGCTCCGTACTTGGGGTCACATCAAAATTTCGAAAGACCTGGTTGCCTAAATCACTGGTGCCCCCACCACAATAATTTACTCGTGCAACCAGACTGGCAACAAGGTCCCACCCATTTACAGTTAAATCAACCAAATGCAGCAGACAATTCTACTCCATCTGCTTCTTTTCTTGCACTTCCTATCTGTGGAACTCTCTTTCATATACTTGCTTTCCTGATGGCTACAACCTCCAGGAATTTAAATGCAATATCAATTCCCATATCTTATCCACTTGATTCCAGTCCTTTCTACATCACCCTGTTTATCTTGTTTTTTTCCTTTCTCTCTATCTTCATAACTTTCTTCACTCCTGTGTTCAAATCCTTCTCTTACCCTGTCTCTGACACCCCTTTGTAACTGGTTTGTCTTTCTCTTCACTCTCCTCCTGTCTAAACTTTTACTCTGACGTAGTCCCCTGAGCATCAGTTGGCTGTACCACCTTGCTTGCGATGAAATGATTAAAAAAAAAAATTGACCTTCAAGATTACTTCAAATTTTCCAAGCCCTCTTTCCTCATTATGTGCCCTAGAAATTTCAATTGGTGTTAAGCATAAGTATCTTTTTAGTCTCCATTTTCTATAAAACTTTGTCATTGGTCACATGCTCAGTCCATGCTATTCTCAGCATCCTTCTGTAGAACTATATTCATGCAAAAATAAATGCAGTGGACTTGGCTGGAATTTGAACATAAAATTGATTATCTATGTGCATGTATATTTATACTATTTACATTGTTTAAACTGTTGTCCTCATCTTTATTGCCATATTTATATTTCAGCCATCGTATACTCCAGCCATCTTCAGATGATATTTCTTTGAATTTCAAAACAGAATTCTTTACTTAGTCCGGGGTGGGGGATAAATTGTTCTAATTCCACATGCCATGCCATTTTTAGTTGTTTCAGTTTCAATTAATTTCCTTTAATAACTCAACTGTACAAATTTTTCTTCCCTCTGCTGTGGTTGGGTAATGAACTCACAACTCTTTGGGTTAAGCCACTTTTGGATCAAACAACCAATGCTTTTATTCACTGGGAAATATCACCTAAGAAAACTGGTGTATACAACAGCCAAAACATAGTGAATAGGGCAAGAAAAATGAAAACAACAGTCTAAATAATGTAAATAGTGTAAATAGTTACAATACCTCATCTTAAAAATATAGACAGATCCTGAAGAATGCTGGAGCATACAATGGCCGAAACATAGTGAATATGGCAAGAAAGATGAAAACAACAGTCTAAATAATGTAAATAGTGTAAATAGTTACAATACCTCATCTTAGAAATATAGACAGATCCTGAAGAATGCTGGAGCATACAATGGCCGAAACATAGTGAATATGGCAAGAAAGATGAAAACAACAGTCTAAATAATGTAAATAGTTACAATACCTCATCTTAAAAATATAGACAGATCCTGAAGAATGCTAGGGCATACAATGGCCGAAATATAGTGAATATAGCAACAAAGATGAAAACAACAGTCTGAATAATGTAATTAGTGTAAATAGTTACAATACCTCATCTCAGAAATATAGACAGATGTATGTGTATGTGTGTGTATGTGTGTGTGTGGGGGGGGGGGAATGACTGCAGTGTTATTGATATTTAGGGTGTTCTTAAGTAATTCATTTGGCAAAGAGTCATAAATTTGACAAAATTTGACAGGATCTGGGGAACTAGACTCATCAAATAAATGGTAAGTGTCGCCTCAATGATGAAAACCATAAAACATTGCAGATATACATCAGCTTTCTTTTTCTTTATTTTATCTCATTAAAAGATTTTGCCGCAATTTATTTCAATCGGCAACAAAGTATTGCATAAGAACAACTTACGTAAATCTGGCAAAAATTTTATAGGATTTCTTAAATATTCAGGCTAGTAAATGAAAAAGTAAATAAATATAATGTTTAATAAATAAATGGAATGTCTACTTAAATATTCCAGTTGAATTCCTTGCATTCACTTACGCGCAAATACCCTTGGGAAAGGTATTAATCCATCTCTTCCTTCCAGTTATGGGTTAAATAACAGGACAGATTGGGTTCTATAGCCTTGGTCGGCAACCAGTCTACCGCAGAAAGCAATGGCAACCTACTGCGGGAAAATCTTCTGCCCAGTCAGTCATGTCTGTTTTGAGATATGATCGCCCAAGCATGTATCATGTATGACACTTAACTGACTGACTTAAATATGAGCATCCACTAAAATTAAAATTTAAAGCATTAAAATCTTTCAGATTAATAAATAAAACCTTCATTACTTTTTAGGAAATGACTTTGTTTACATTTGGATATAAAACTGAGCAAATATAATTTTGAGAGCCTATGATGAGGAGAATTTTACTTATAGGCATTATTTAGCCTTTCCTGTTCTGCTCAGTTCTTTGTAGCTCAGTCTGTCTTGAGTATATCAGATCTACTGATGGTTCCCTTGGACGAGTGGGGCACAGGTTTAAATCCTGCTTGGGAGCACTTTTTTCTTAAATAAGGTTTATCGAATATTCAGGCCAATAGACAAAAATAAATAAATATACTGTTTAATAAATAAACAGAGTGCCTACTCAAATATGAGTATCCATTAGAAATAACATTTAAAGTACTAAAAAGGATAAAATGAATAGACAAGACATTGATCAAAATTCAAATGTTTAAAAAACATTTGAAGCTATCTTTAATATGACCAAAATATGTCTGACAAATTTAGGATAATTTCCTATTTACTTCCAAGCAAATTAATGAGTTAGTCTCTAAGTGTTAAAAATATTCAGGTGTTGAGGGAAAATTTTTCTGTATAACTTCAATACTTATGGCATTAATTGATCTATGTGAGAGAAAAGAAAGCAACTACCATGATCCTTTCTTTAGCTGAATAGTATATGCTTCACCAGGGCTACATATCACTTTTGAATTTCAGAGTTCTCCTTATCCTAGACTGGCTGCTAATCAAGGTAAAGAGACCAAGCTGTTTTACTATTTAATCCATAGCTGGGGTAGCTGGGGTAGATGGATTCATATTTTTCCCAGGGTATTTGTGTGTAAGTGAATGTAACGAACTCAACTGGAACTCCCACTCATCTCTGATTTCTCATTCCAAACCACCACCCATTACACCACCCACAAACATCCTAATTCATATGCATGCAAGTAAAAACATTGTTATTTTTTATCAAAAAAATATCTTCAATATTGAAATTTTCATTGTTAAAATTTTTTTTCCATTATACAGAATTAGATATCCATTATTAAAATATTTCCATTATTTTTCTTTTATAAAGAATTATTTTTCTCATTTTATTACTTTCATATTATACAAAATTATAATTCTAAAGTTATATATATATATATATATATATATATATATATATATATATATTTCTCTATCTCTCACTTTATATATATATATATATATATATATATATATATATACATACTGTCAAATAAAAGAAACAATATTAAAATGTTTATTTTCATATACAATTACATTTTCATTGTTTAAATATTTTATTTATTTTCCTTTTAAAAGGAATTATTTTTCTCATTATTTTCATATTATACAAAATTATAATTCTAAAATATATATATATATATTTCTCACTCTGTGTGTGTGTGTGTGTGCTGTCAAATGAAAAAAACATATATCAGTTTTTCACTCTCTTTTTCTCCTCTTCCTTTTAATCACTAAAGAAAATTCCTGTTCTAAAATTAGACATGAGAGAATATTACTTCAGTCTCAACAGCGGGGGAAAAAAAAAAATTTGATGTAATCTCTTCAACACACCTTGAAAATCGCTTGAATAGAGAGAACTGCCTTACTAGTTCAGTCTAACACAGTAATTACCTACCTGTTATGATATAGATGCTTAATGTTATAGTCACTGTTTGAGTCTAGCAAATGACAAACAAATGTGGGTGAATAGTGGGCAGTGTAAGATGAAAGGTGTTATCAGAAGATCTGAATCTTTAACTGCTTTTTTTATCAGCAGTTTTGTTTTTGACAAATAAAACAGGAAAATACTTTGATGACTAATTGATGTTATAAATTTTTATTGAGTAAACAGTTGTAAAGGGAGATAACTACATGACTACCAGAAGTAGCATCACACATGGAATGAGAACGAGCACAATAAAGGGTTTGGTTTGAAATTTCTAGCACGTGAAGAAGGCTAAAGTGTACAATAGCACAAACAGCACAATAATGGCAATAATAATTAGGACAAGAGTTCAAACAATGTAAATAGTGTAAACAGTTATCTAAACTTATTTATAAATGGAACTTTGTCTCTGTGTGTGTGTGTGTATGTGCGTGTGTCTGTGTGTGTGTTTGTCCCCATTACCTATAGACTCCGAAACAGCTGAACTAATTTTCTTGAAAATTTACTCAGCTGTACTATAAGCATCTGCAAGTGTTCTTAGCTAGGTTTTGTGTCGAGGTACCCCCGATAAATATCAAAAATCGATAATCAAAAAATCGGGTTATAGAAGTCGGTCAGTTAAGTGCCATACATGATACAGACTTGGGCAATCATGTCTCGAAAGAGACATGACTGACTGGGCAGAAGATTATCCCGCAGTTGGTTGCCATTGCTTTCTGCGGTAGACTATTTGCCGACCAAGGCTATAGAACCCAATCTGTCCTGCTATTTAACCCATAACTGGAAGGAAGAGACAGATTAATACCTTTCCCAAGGGTATTTGTGTGTAAGTGAATACAATGGATTCAACTGGAATTCAAACTCGGCTCCCCGGTTTCTTGTTCTAAGCCGATATCCATTGTACCACAACACACATAGTGGTCTGATTTTAATCAAATTTGATACACTCATAGACAAAGACATAAGGAACGATATTCAGAAGTTTCAAGGTTGCAGTGCTTACAATAGTGCAGAAAATTGATAATATATATATATATAAAAGGCAAGATGTTTGTGTGTGTCTGTTTATCTGTCTGTATATCCTTTATACAAATCCACAATTTTTATCCGAACTTCACACAAATATTCTTTTGGCTGAGTCTGAGCACCAGGACTATGGATTAGTTTTAAAGCTTTCATTTCACCTGAGCAACACTGGGCTATATTGCTAGTGATATTAAAAAAATAAACAAATGCTACCTTTTGGTGGAACTATATTCAACCGTAATTCTAGATTTAATTTGATTAATTCTTTAAAAGTGTTTTAAATGCTTTCAACATTTAGAATGACTAACATGACAAAGAACAAAACAATTGCATAAAAGCAACACATTTGGAGAATGTCAGTCAGTTAATTGCCATTCATAATACACACTTGGGCGATCATGTCTCTTTCAAGACATTACTGACTAGGCAGAAGATTTTCCCACAGTAGGTTACCGTTACTTTCTGCAATAGACTGATTGCTAACCAATCTGTCCTGCTATTTAACCCATAGCTGGAGAGAGAAGAGATGTACATCATCTAAAAAATAATTATATGACAGTTCCATGATAGTTTGCTGTGTCATCTCCATAATATAAAGACAGAACTTATCATCTGATAAAAAGAGTGTTTGGTTTTCTTCCTAATATAAACATCATCTTTTCTTTTTTAATGCACAAGTCAAACGAACAAGTTGGTCATTGTAGCATTGAGGAGTAAAAGTTTGATTAGGTTCGAGCAAGTAGGCATTTATGCTGACGGCACATCAATTTACTCCCGCCTCGAATAAGAAATTTGCTGATGCTGAAAAAGCAAATTTCGCTGCTGATCTAGAAAAGAACCTCCAATCTGTGGTGGAATGACGTAAGAAATGGCTCGTAAATTTGAATGCTTCCAAAATGGGGCTGCTATCATTTAACCATCATAGACAACTGCTTCTACCCACCTTCAGAATGAATCAGGCTAGTCTGAAAGCAAAACACTGTGCCTCCTTGGCCTAAATCTATCAACTGACCTCAAGTTGAATGACTGCATTGAATCCATAGCTAAATCTGCTGCTCAGAAGGTTGGTTCCCTTTATAGGGCCAGGAAGTTTTTCTTGTCTAAATCCTTCTTACACATGTATAAATTTACCATCCACCCACACATTGAATACTGCTGTCATATCTGGTCATGTGCCCCTGCTATTCATTTCGGGCTTCTTGACAAAATCCAACAAAGAATCTGTAATGTAAATGGTCCTGACCTGGTAGCTCAACTGCAGTCACTTTCTCACTGACGTAATGTGGCTTCCCTCTGTCTCTTCTACAAATATTTTCATGGCTTCTGCTCTGATGAGCTTAGTTCCCTGGTGCCCCCTCTGCATGAATTTACTTGAAATACTAAACTAGCAACTAGGTCCCACTCATTTACAGTGAAACTAATCAAATGTAACTGCAACTTCTACTTCAGCTTCTTTGCTCACACCTCCCACCTGCAAAATTCCCTTCCATATACTTGCTTTCCTGAAAAGTACAAAAATATAAATGCAAAGTCAATTACCATCTCTTATCTTTTTGACTCACATCCTTTCTCTTTCCTTGTATCATGTTCTTCTTTACACTCCACGCCCACTCTTATGCAGCCCTCTTCACACCTGTATTCTCATCCTTTTCTTACTCATTCTCTGACTCTTCTGTAACTTGTTCCTCTTTCTCATCATTCACCTCTTACGTAGCCCCCTGCATATCAGTGGCAGTTCTACCTTGCTTGGGGTGAAATGATTTAAAAAAAAAAAATTAATAACAAATTCGGCTAAATTTCCACCAAAGACAGAGAAAGATTTTTCACTCAAAATAGCATTTCTCTTGAGTTTTTGAAGGATGTCCTCAATCTAATCAAATTTTCCTTCAAATTCTTGTAATAAATCATTTTTCATCACAGATTATCATCTTTTGATTCAGCTAATTCTCTTTCATCACAGGAAAGTAAAAATTTAAACAAAAGCCACCCCAGCAGCTATAGAAAGAAAATAAACAAAAAAAAAATTACTGTACATGGTCTGAAGATTGCTTGAGACTTGAAATTGACAGTCTCCATACAGTGTTGATTCCTATAATCATTCCGACTATATCAACAAATACAAATGTTTTATCTTTGGTACTGTGTACTCTTTCTCCATAAACGTATCAAATTTAAAACAATATATATATTTAAAAGTGGACATTGAAGTAAACACCTAGAGGTGACAATCTGTTTCATGTTAAACACAATCGTCAATGTCCACTTTTATATTTACTGCACTCTCTCCCTGATATTGAGCAGTTTAAACCATAAATACAACATATCTTAAAACTATATATATATATATATATATATATATATATATATATATATTGTAAGTTATAGTTTGGAACATGTACAAATTATAATTTACTACAAAAGTATACATTTTGTTTCGACATTGAAAAAACAATGTCTTATCAGGTAGTTAATGATGATACCATAGAGTACCATCATTATTAACTACCTGATGAGACCTTGTTTTTCGATGTTGAAACAAAATGTACACTTTTGTAGTAAATTATAATTTGTACATGTTCTAAACTGTAAATTATAATAAATAATCAATTACTCTATTTCTATATTGAGCACTGTTTTAAATTAATGTTTTGAACGTTGTTAATTACTTTCTTTGTTCTTTATTCACTTGGACATATATATATATATAGATAGATAGATAGATAGATAAGAAAATCAATGACAAAGTGTGTGGTTGAATTATATATATATATATATACACACACGCACACACAAGTGTGTATGTTTGTAGTAATATAAATAGGTTTTTGAAGAAAGACCAGTTGGAAAAGAGAAACAAAAATTTAGATTGGAGTAAAATATTTCATCTATAAATATCAATGAAAGTCAAGATAAAAATATGTGAGAAGTTCTCACATGAAAATTTCCTCAGGTAAGAGCCAGGCTAAAAATGCAAAAACTTTCTTTCTTTTAATAAATAAATATTGTTTGGCTACAAAAGACACGGCTTTGTTATAGTCAGTTGGAAGGAATTCAACAATTTCAATAAAAGAGATGAGATTGAAGTTGATTTTATGATTAATCAAGTTTAAACTTTATTTTTATACATAACTCTTTCTGCAGTCTCAGAGATCACAAATAGGATTTATTAACCAACATTTTCTTTCACTTTAAAATGATTATATAAATAGATAGATAGATAGATTCAATAAATCAACGAAAGTTCAATTGATTTAGCTGATTGATCAATAACTTACAATAAATATTCAGAACGAAAAATCGGGAAGCCAAGTTCGAATTCCAGTCGTATTCTTTGCATTCACTTATGCGCAAATAACCGTCTCTTCCCTCCAGTTATGGGTTAAATAATAGGACAGATTGGGTTCTGTAGCCTTGGTTGGCAACTAGTCTACCACAGAAAGCAATGGCAACTTACTGCGGGATAATAAGCGTGTATCACGTATGGCACTTAACTGACTGATTGACAAAATCATGAGTCTCATGTTAAAACGCTTGACTGCCAGAAGTTGTTTTTTTTAATCATTTCACCCAAAACAAGGCAATAAAGCCACTAAGATATAAGGGGTTACTGAGTGTTAGAGAATATGAAGAAAATACACTATTGAGAGAGAACAATAAAAGAATAAGAACTAAGAAGACAAGATAATGACTGATATTGCATTTAAATTTTGAAGATAAAAGTTGACTGAGAAGCAAAAGACCAGAAGAGTTCCACAATTGAGACATGCAATAGAAGAAACTATTGGCATAGAACTATAACTCATCATTTTAACTGCAAAATGATGAGACCTTACTATCAATCTAGTTCAGTTAAGTGCCATACATGATACATGCTTGGGCAGTAACCGCAAAATGAAGGTCGTTTTGAATGGACATGCCTCTTCATCCTACAGCACAAATACTGGTGTCCCACAGGGCTCTATCCTGGGACCGACGCTCTTCCTTATTTTCATCAACAACCTCCCAGATGAGATCAAGTGCCAAGTAGGCATCTATGCAGATGACACCACAATATACACCCGCATCAGTAAGAAACCTGTCATGGCGGACAAACATAATCTCGCTGCTGACCTTGAACGGGATCTACACTCTGTGGTGAATTGGGGCAAGAAGTGGCTTGTCAATTTCAATGCGTCTAAGACCAAGCTGTTGTCAGTCAATCATCACAAGCAACCTCTCCTGCCTCCCATAAGCATGGACCAAACAAGTCTCCCTGAGAGCAATACACTGTGCCTCCTCGGCCTTACCCTCTCTTCTGATTTCAAATGGAACCACTACATCGAGTTCATAGCTAAATCCACTGCTAAGAAGGTTGGGTCACTGTGTCAAGCCAGGATGTTTTTTCCGCCTGAATTCATCCTGCATAGATACAAGTCAACCATTTGTCCGTGCATGGAGTACTGCTGCCATATGTGGTCAGGCGCCCCTGCCGTTCACCTCAGTGTTCTCGACAGGCTCCAAAGGAGAATCAGTAATGTGATAGGTACTGACTTGGTGGCTCGACTACAGCTACTTCCCCACTGACGAAATGTGGCCTCCCTTTGTCTGTTCTATAACTACTTTCATGGCTTCTGCTTGGATGAACTTAAGTCACTGGTGCTTCCTCAACAGGTGTTTACTCGTGCAACCAGATTGGCAACTGGGTCCCACCCATTCACAGTTAGGTTAGCCAAATGCAGATGACAATTCTACTCCTGCAGCTTCATCTCTCGCACTTCCCGCCTGTGGAACTCGCTCCCATATTCTTGCTTTCCTGATGGCTACAACCTCCAGGAATTTAAAGGCAATGTCAATACTCATCTATTAACCACTTGACTCTCGCTCTTTCCCCGCCCCGTATATCCTATCCTTTCTCTACACCTTTGAAACTGTTATCACACCTGCATTCTCATCTTTTTATTGCTCCTTTCTAACTGGTTCGTATTCCTCTTCACTCTCTTCTAATTCATTTTTTTTACACTTATGTAGCCCCCCGCACATCAGTCTTGTGGTGAAATGATTAAAAAAAATTTTTTTTAAAAAATAGTTGCCAACCAAAACTATAGAACCCAATCTGTCTTGCTATTTAACCCATAGCTGGAGGGAGAAGTAGCGGATTAATACTTTCCCTAAGGGTATTCGAATGTAGTTGAATGCAACAAATTTGATCGGAATTTGAACTGGGCTCCCTGATTTCTCATTCCAAGCTTGTATCCACTGCATTAAAATGCACATCCCATGCATTGTAATGCACCACAATGTGTATCCAGTCTAGTACTATGCTTAAATTCAGAAAGTCTTCATCCAATAAATAATAAAAAAAAAATAGAGAAAGGTCCACAGGTGTGCCAAAAAGGGTTCGATGCCATGGAAAACAATAGGATAAGATAGTTTGCTTAACCAGCATATTGACCTTCGTCGGGTCATTTAATGTTGAAAAAGTTTTTTTTTTTGGATATGGTTTGCTTTCTAAAGTTGTTGTACTCCTGAGTTGTTATGCACCTTTAGGCTGTTGTACACATCGAGATTGTTATAAGCATCAAAATTATTTTACATGGCAAGTTGTTGTGCTCATCGAGGTTGTTATGTCGAAGTTGTTGTGACATAGTTGTTGTATTAGAGTTGCTATAACAGAGTTACTACATTTGAATGGTACCTTGGTGGAGTCGTCAGAATTAGGATGAGATATTATACTTAAGTGTAAATGGAAAACAAGAACCTTAGCAAAGGAGTTTACTGCTAAAAGCAAAACAGTACTCAATAATATTGGACCCTCAAAGTACCTCATGAACAGAGCATATTGTAAGAATGAAATAAGCACCTGCTAAAAATCTGCTGTAGAGACGCACCAGAGAAAATTATGCCTTATTAACTGTCAGTGACTTAATAAATTTTAAATTAAATTTCCAGTGAGCAGTGATCGACCATGACTACCAGTTTCATACTATTATATACTGCCACTGGATCTGGACAAACAATGAGAAACATGCTTATATAAAAATATAATCGTATATTTTTATTCTTCCTTAGTGATGTTTGTGGGAAGCAGGAGGGCCGCCAGAGAGAGCTGCACACACAAAGAGGCCAGTGGGAGTTCTCCGTCTTCAGCTAAAAGTTTTAGGTTTCATATAGTCTTAAACTGGAAGCCGCACAAATACCCTTGGGAAAGGTATTAATCTGTCTCTTCCCTCGAGTTATGGGTTAAATAATAAGACAGATTGGGTTCTATAGTCTTGGCTGGCAACCAGTCTACCGCAGAAAGCAATGGTAACCTACTGTGGGATAATCTTCTGCCCAATCAGTCACGTCTTTTTTGAGACATGATCGCCTAAAGTATGTATCATGTATGGCACTTAACTGACCGACTGAATAGTTGAAAAGACAAGTAAAGCTTCTACTCAGCATAAAGTGGGAG
The DNA here is from genome assembly GCA_037127315.1 of Ascarosepion bandense. NCBI lineage: Eukaryota > Metazoa > Mollusca > Cephalopoda > Sepiida > Sepiidae > Ascarosepion > Ascarosepion bandense. The sequence goes on along the minus strand of JBBBDQ010000436.1, from coordinate 6,440,527 downwards.
ATCGTTTTTTTATTATCATCAAGTAATAAACTAATCCCCCACTAATTACTACTTATTAATATAATAATATAATTCACTAGTCTACCGCAGAAAGTAATGGCCAACCTACTGTGGGATAATCTTCTGCCCGTCAGTCATGTCTTTTTCGAGACGTGATCACCCAAAGCATGTATCACATTTTTGCTTTTTTAGATTGTCACTTTGTTGACTTATATATGACCGGATGTACCTGTCAATCACAGCCAGCTGTCAATTACTTCTCAAGCCAGTTGTCGGTTATTTTATTGCACTTTGTCATCATCTACAGCTGGATATATCCATCAGCCACTTTGGTTCTAAGCTTTTTAGTGGAGTTTTATGTCAACACAAAATAAAATCATTGCGGATGGTGGATGTTATTTTGTTACCATCTTAATAACCTCTCTGAAGATGGCACATGTGAGCCGAAAGCTTAGAACCAAATTAATAAAAAATTATCCAAATGTTAGAGAATTTTTGTCTTTATTTTCAACTGAAATTAAAGCCAAAATATGACATTTAGAACGGCTCATGATTAAACATAATAGACATTCACTGTCTCTTATATTTAACAGCATATGTTTATGGCATGGGCTTACTTGTAATAATAATAATTGTTGTTGCTTGAGTAAATAATATCGTTATCTGAGTTATATTGCCGCTGGAAAGAGTGATAACATCTACTGGACTTTAGAAACCTATTTTCCTGAAAATTGTTTAAGGAGAAAAATTTTTACATAAATTCAGTCAAAAGCAGTACTAGCTGCTCGGTCAATGAATGTCTAATTTCTCCTTGTATGGAAACAGCTAACATTGCCATTACCACACACTGATCTTTTTTGTCCAGATAATTTTAGCAGCATCAAAACAAGATGTTATGACTCATGTTATGACTCATGTTATGACTCATGTTATGACTCATGCAAGTGATCAGTCTTGGTAAAAACTGCCTGAATGGAATTTTCTTCTTATATTTGAAATTGGAGTAGATAGACTAATTGGAGTAGATAGACTAATTGGAGTAGATAGACTAAACTATCGCCAGGTTCACACTCCACCCACGTCTATTGAACAGGTGAAGAGGCTCATCCCTTGTTCCCTGTTTAGGATGTGGTTTCTGGCTTTCTCTTTTCCAATCTTTTCACTCTTATTTTTTTTCAATTGGAGTAGATAGATCTATCTATCGCCCGGTTCACACTCCACCCACGTCTATTGAACAGGTGAAGAGGCTCATCCCTTGTTCCCTGTTTAGGATGTGGTTTCCGGTTTTCTCTTTTCCAATCTCTTCACCCTTACGTAGCCCCCGGCACATCAGTGGCGTTACCACCTTGCTCGGGGTGATATGATTTTTTAAAAAATAAGGAGGAAGTAAGAGTGATTCAACTCCATGGAAATGGCATGTTGTGCCTGAGCTATAAAGGTGGAATTATAGAATGGAGCAAATCCGAACACTTGCCATGGAAAAAGCATAAAGTTGAGACAGGCTTGTGACGTTACATTTGAGAGAAAGAGCTGCAGTGTGCCAAATAAGTATTCACACACAAAATTTTGAAACAATTTTAAAGTCTATCAAATCAGGGATTCTGCAGCTCAAGCCCAGATATTATATCCACACTCCATTTTTGGTTGAAGCTTATTCTTGTATTGAAAAAAAAAAACATAGCATAAGGAGTCAGGTACATTCTTGATGTATTCTAAGGAGCCTAGCATTTTTGTAGTATCTTTAACTGTCAAGAGTATAAGTCGTACCTGATGTCTGCAGTGGACTTGAACCCCAACAGATATTTAAAGCATGTGCAACCATCCATCATAATGAGAGAAATTTCAGATGTTTACTAATGATCAGAGAATGTTCTGAGGGAAATCGTTTGAAAAAGGCAGAAAGCCTGTAAGCCTGTGGGAATATTGCATCGATCTCAAGAGCTTCAGAAAACAGGCCATTGACAACAAAGATTAGACTAGAGCAAAAATCTCAATCTTCCCTCTCTCAATTGACATTGCATCATACATAGCTAAGCATTGTTAATATCAAAATACCAGACTATATACAAAAATACTTCTTTCAAATGTCAAAATAATTTCATAATTTTCATGAAATATGTGCAGATGAATACAAGAAAATGAGAGAAAGAAATACACTGGAAAATAGCCATGATAGATAGATAAACAGCTTGGTGAAGGTGGAGATAGATAGATAGATAGATAGATAGATAGATAGATAGATAGATAGATGGATAGCTTGGAGAAGATAGAGGCAGATAGATGGATAATTTTGAGAAGGTGGAGGTAGATAGCTGAAGAAGTTGGAGGTAGATGGATAGATGGAGAAGGTGAAGGTAGATAGATGGATAGCTTAAACAAGGTGGAGATAGATAGATGGATGGATAGCTTGAAGAAGGTGGAGGTAGATAGATGTATGGATAGCTTGGAGAAGATGGAGGTAGATACATGGATGGATAGCTTGGAGAAGGTGGAGGTAGATGGATGGATAGCTTGAAGAAGGTGGAGGGAGATAGATGGATGGATAGCCTGAAGAAGGTGGAGGTAGATAGAAGGATAGCTTGGAGAAGGTGGAGGTAGATGGATAGTTTGGAGAAGGTGGAAGTAGATAGATGGACGGATAACTTGGAGAAGGTAGATGCAGATGGACAGATAGCTTCAAGAAAGTGGAGGTAGATAAATAGATGGACAGCTTGGAGAAGGTAGAAGTAGAGGTAGATGGATGGATAGCTTGAAGAAGGTGGAGGTAGATGGATGGATAGCTTGAAGAAGGTGGAGGTAGATGGATGGATGGATAGCTTGAAGAAGGTGGAGGTAGATGGATGGACAGCTTGAAGAAGGTGGAGGTAGATGGATGGACAGCTTGAAGAATGTGGAGGTAGATGGATGGACAGATTGAAGAATGTGGAGGTAGATGGATGGACAGATTGAAGAAGGTGGAGGTAGATGGATGGACAGATTGAAGAAGGTGGAGGTAGATGAATGGACAGCTTGAAGAAGGTGGAGGTAGATGGATAACTTGGAGAAGGTGGAGGTAGATGGATGGATAGCTTGAAGAAGGTGGAGGTAGATGGATAACTTGGAGAAGGTGGAGGTAGATGGATGGATAGCTTGAAGAAGGTGGAGGTAGATAGATGGATGGATAGCTTGAAGAAGGTGGAGGTAGATGGATGGACAGCTTGAAGAAGGTGGAGGTAGATGGATGGATAACTTGGAGAAGGTGGAGATAGATAAATGGAAAGCTCGGAGAAGGTGGAAGTAGATAGATGTATAGCTTGGAGAAGGTGGAGGTAGATGGATGGATAGGTTGAAGTAGATAGAAGGATACCTTGGAGAAGGTGGATGTAGATGGATAGCTTGGAAAAGATGGTGGTAGATAGATGGATAGCTTGGAGAAGGTGGAGGTAGATAGATGGATGGATAGCTTGAAGAAGGTGGAGGTAGATGGATGGATGGATAGCTTGGAGAAGGTGGAGGTAGATGGATGGATGGATAGCTTGGAGAAGGTGGAGGTAGATGGATGGATGGATAGCTTGGAGAAGGTGGAGGTAGATGGATGGATGGATAGCTTGGAGAAGGTGGAGGTAGATGGATGGATGGATAGCTTGGAAGAAGGTGGAGGTAGATGGATGGATGGATAGCTTGAATGGAGGTAGATAGATGGATGAATAGCTTGGAGAAGGTGGAGGTAGATAGGTGGATGAATAGCTTGGAGAAGGTGGAGGTAGATTGATGGATGGATAGCTTGGAGAAGGTGGAGGTAGATGGATGGATGGATGGATAGCTTGGAAGAAGGTGGAGGTAGATGGATGGATGGATGGATAGCTTAAAGAAGGTGGAGGTAGATAGACAGATGGATTGCATGGAGACGGTTGAAATAGCTAACTAGATAGATAACATCAGTACTATGATTTCTGAATATATATGAATGTTCTATAAAGAGGAGTGATAGTTTTGATGTACTAGTTTACCATTGGTAGCTACAATTCTGTTTTGGAAATTAATACCGAAAATCCAATCTTTTAATCAAACTCAGACTCTGAATGCTAATGTTCAAGACAAAATCAGAAACTTATTTGAAGCAAACTCAGCAAATTCCAGTTGAATTTGTTGCATTCATTTATGGACTTCTCTCTCCAGTTATGTGTTAAATAGCAGGACCAATTGGGTTTTATTGCCTTGGTTGGCAACCAGTTTACCGCAAAAAGTAATGGCAGCCTACTGCAAGAAAATCTTCTCCCTAGTCAGTTGAGACACGATCACCCAACTGTATATCATGTACAGAACTTAAATGACTGACTAAAAGGTAGAGCATAGCAGGAGGAGTCAGATACTTACTGGAGTGGTACAGGGGGAGCAGACATTTTCCCTGCATTTTCAGCAATGTATGAATTCCACTTGTGTATTGCTTGTAATATACCAGGTTTGACGATGACATGTGATAACAATAAGAAAAATGAAGACAATAATTTGTGTGAAGCATTAATTGTGTTTTTAGAATTATTATTGTCATCGTCAAACCTGGTATATTACAAGCAATACACAAGTGGAATTCATACATTGCTGAAAATGCAGGGAAAATGTCTGCTCCCCCTGTACCACTCCAGTAAGTATCTGACTCCTCCTGCTATGCTCTACCTTTTAGTCAGTCATTATAAATTACATCTATTTAAATCAACTACCAAATTACGATGGCAAAATTACTAAATCATCTGCCAATTCAAAATTATGTTAATACTGACTGATTGAATTGGCTGATTAGTTCTGAAAATGAATCATTTTATATATTCTGATTATCCCTAAGTAACGTAAGCAATGAGGAGGAAGTAAATTACTAAAACGTAATTGAAACTCACCTGAAGTGAGCTGAATGTGTAATGCTCCTCATGCTAATAACATTTCCACCAAGCTTCTCTACGGCATATGATTTCATTTAATTTTAATGTGTTCCTCTCGAATTTATATTTAAATTGGGGTCATCAGGAGAGAATGTGCACTGCTTCGGGACCTTCCTCTCAACGGTTTCACTTGCACACCAGCCCCCCTTACTAATGTGAGGCCCCATTATAATGATATACAAGTGTGTTGTAGATATACAAGCTGAAATGTCTAATGGCGAAATTAGATTTACGAAAAACTTTGAAAAACGCCAAACCTTGCGTTCCGAGAATGCAACGTGAACCTCATTATGCATTCACGAACAGTCATGATATTTCTTTCTTCCTAGCTCTTTACGTAATGTTTTGCTTAATGATGTTGTCTAGCATACACCATGCTTCCGAGTTGAATGCTGGTGGAAATTTAATTCTTGGCAGTTTGGGTTGCGTCCCATCCTTTGATTCAACAGCTTGGATATCCTCAGCACTGTGGTATGCATCCTGGCATTGGTTTTCTGACGTCTTATCTGCGCTGACAGAGTGCTGCTCCTGAACCGTTTTCAGACAAGCACAACCCATTTTTGTAAGTTGAATCTTCACTCCGTTTTGGGAACTGAATTTCCAACCACAAATGCATGGGAAGTCCGTGCACTTTTCTAAATTAAGTATTTTGGTTGTCCCTAAGTAGTGTAAGCAATGAGGGAGTTTTATGAAAACAAAAAAAGACTTGCATAGAATCCAAAAGAGGCAGTTGAAATTTATAGGACACTTAATAAGGAAAGAAGGAATGTGAATTTGACATTCCCAAGGCATATTAAAGGTAAGAGGAACAGAGAGAAACTGAAAGTAACCTAAGTAATGAGTTTGCATAAATGAAGAGCAGTATAGGAAGTGAAGAACCATGATCTCCTATGTCCTGAAGTGATATGAGATATAGAAAAAAAAAAAAAGAAGTGGCTATTTTGCAATGTTTCACAGACAGTAATGACATATATTTGGATGTGCATTGTGGTACAGTGGATATCGGCTCGGAACGAGAAATCATGGAGCCGAGTTCGAATTCCAGTTGAATTCCTTGCATTCACTTACATGCAAATACCCTTGGGAAAGGTATTAGTCCGTCTCTTTCTTCCAGTTATGGGTTAAATAACAGGACAGATTGGATTCTATAGCCTTGGCTGGCAACCAGTCTACCGCAGAAAGCAATGGCAACCTACTGCGGGATAATCTTCTGCCCAGTCAGTCATGTCTCTTTTGAGACATGATTGCCTATGTGTGCATCATGTATGGCACTTAACTGATTGACTGAATGACATATATTCTCATTAGGTCTTTAGCTTATTAGATGCCAGGGGTTGGATGAAATGCTTTTGGTCTAACTCGGAAGAAATAGAAATAAATTTTGGTGTTTGGTTAATTGGTTAGATTTTGAAATTTTGACCAAGCTGAGAACTTCTCAGCATCCCCTTGTACGTCTACGTATTTACTCATTCTCCTCTGATGAGTTTTGCAATGTTGAACAATTGTATTGACAAACTGAGAAAGTTTACCTCGAAGGAAAAGATTTATCAAATTACTGTCATATCAATTAGAAAAACAAGATGAACGAAAGACAGAATGAACAAACACCTCAGTTTATCTTGAAATGCAGATAAAATGTTTTATTAGATTAAAGTTTTATTTTTGCTATTAGTGTTCATATCTAGAAAATAAAGCTGATGAATAAAATAATGAAATCTTATTGCATTATTTTAATGCTAGCAGTATAGCCTGGCGTTGCTCGGGTGTAATGAAAGCTTTAAAACTAATTCATGGTCCTGGAGCTCAGACTCTTTGGACGTTGGCACGAAAGACTAAAAAGCAATAGTTGTTTCCAGTTAAAGCAAAACTGTAGACTGAAAGAAAAATGAATGGATGTAAGTCAAATTTTGATTTCCTAGTATCGATATCAAATAAGTTTTTTTCGTCGTAAACTGAATTTTGAAGGCTAAATAAGTCCTCTGAGTAAATGGTATCATGGCTGAGGCTAAGAACTACAATTATACCTACTTAAAGTCAAACCCAAAGCAAAATCTCAAATAAAAGGGCTGAAAAAAATACAGACATACAGGCAGATAAACAGACACACAAACATCTTGCCTTTTATATATAGATATATTATTAATTTTCTGAACTATTGTAAGCACTGCAACCTTGAAACTTCTGAATATCGTTTCTTACATCTTTGTCTATGAGTACATCAAATGTGATTAAAATTGGACCACTCCTTCTATAACCTGATTTTTTCGATTATCGATATTTATCGGGAGTACCTCGACACAAAACCTAGCTAAGAACACTCGCAGACGCTTATAGTACAACTGTGTAAATTTTCAAGAAAATTGGTTCAGCTGTTTCAGAGTCTATAGGTAACACACACACACACACACACACACAACACACACACACACACACACACACAGAGACACGCACACACACACACACACAGACACACACACACAAAGTTCCATTTATAAATAAGTTTAGATTTAGATTTCTTTAGTATAAACACAAAAATTTTGCTTATCATTCAATCACACTGGGGAACAAATTTAAATTTATTGTTCTATTGAATTAGATTTGACAGTCTATGCAATTTGGGTGGTGCTGAGCACAAATTTTTACTCAGTTTTGTTCTATCAGGTCAGGTTTTTCTCAACACCCCTCCTTTTTTGTCATATTCATAAAAAGGTTTTTTTTCAATACTCGCTTAGCCTTTTTATAGTTACACATTATGCAACTAGGTTTTTATCATGTTATTTGTATCTGTGGTTATGGTATTATTGCATTACTTTTGTATGTAACAACCTAAAAGTATTTTCAATTTTGTCATTTTTAATCCTTTTCAATATTAGTAAATTAAACTAAAAATATCATAGAATTCTAGAATTTTCTCACGCATTCCTGTTTTCTGTAAAATGTTGCCTTAAATCTCCTCTCCTTCTGTGAAGAAATTGTCTAGAACTCACTGCCATATACAAGGGTTGATTGTAGGGAACAAAACAAATTCTAAATTTAAAATTCAAATCTGACTCATTGATTTTGTTAGAAAAAAAAAAGAAAAAAAAAGAAAAAAACGAATTTTCTGAAAATTACAAACTTTGCACACAAAACTCGCGAAATTTCACACCTTGATGTGAAATGTTTTTCGGCCAATAGCAAACTAGGAAACATCTAAAAAAAAACAAAAATTCAAATAATCTTTAATTATAAAAAAAACAAACAAACAAAAATAATAAGAAATTCCTTTTACAGATCCTTTTCATGAGCTGACGAGTTGACACAAATTTTGTGTGAAGCCCAGAATTGTATCCGGATGTGAAGCCCAGAATTGTATCCAGGTGTGAATTCCCAAATGATCTGTTTGGAGCCCCAGAAAACAAAATAAAAAGACGAGATAAGAAGACGGTCACAGTGAGAAAATACAAGCATAATTAACACATCATTCAACAAACGTCAAGCAATCGTGTTATTATTTCCTCTCTTTCTCTCTCATCTCCTTCTTCTTAATTGTTCACCAATCTACTTTATAACCGGCCGGTACCATGACCTTCACTCATCACGGAAAGCACCAAGCAACTACAGACCATCCTGAGTAAGCTACACACCATAGGTTCGGCGATCGGTCTGAAAATAAACCACTTGAAAACAAGTAAATGTCGAAAATGGTCGGAAGTGATGAAATAGAGTAGGCGGACAAGAAAGGAATAAGACATTACGTAATTAAAATGATATTTTGCATAAAAGCAAAATAAAATGTTCAACTCGTTGAAGGTCATGCCGGTACCCTAAAGACTGAGCGAATACTTCAAAGACACTCCTACCAAACAAACACTCACACATACATACATACGTACGCATAAACTCTTTCAAACAAATTACTACTATGAACATTTCAACAACCTTGTACCAACCAAAAGACATTACTTTTATTTGTAAAACCTTCATTGATATATATATATATATATATAAAAGTGTTGTTTCTATATACAATTTGATTTTCTTGTTTTATACCCCTCTTATAGTGGGATATATACTGACAAGGCCAAATCAAACTAATCTGTTTCAACACACATACACATATAACGGATAACCCACTATAGATATTACATAGCAGTTCAGTACTTTTTCTTTGCTAATAATGAAATTTTCCAGTTTCTTAATACTGTGTTTAGCTTTTTGAAGCCATCTTTCACTAATCCAATGTGCTTTCAATCTTCTGTTAAAATTTACATGTCATATTCTTCTACAGGCACTTATGCCAAGCAGGCACGCAAATCATTTGAAGTTTGATAAAATATATGAAATGAAAAACTAAAATTGACTTAAAGGAAAATAGAATCAACAAACCAAGGCAGATTGTAATCTTTTCTTCCATGTACCATGTTCTTTCAGAAATTGGGTGCTCATAGCTCTCCACAGCTTCAAAATCTTTATAGCTCTTACGAATGTTTATCTTTTTACTATCCTTTTCACTCTCTGTTCTGCGATTCATTTACACAAGATCATCCACTATGTCACCTGCTGCTTCCCTCTGCTTTTTCTGGCTTCAGTATATCCTGTGAGTGTCAAATTTTCTCAGCCTTCTTTCCTCATTAAGGGTTTTAGAAATTTGTTTTTGCTTTTATCATTGTTTTTAGATATCCCACATTTTAGAAGATTTGCTAAAAAAAAGGTGAAATGTCAGAATCTGGATGGTCATTTACTGTGGATGATGGAGAAATCAGTGCACTTTCTTTGATTTTTCAATTGAAATTATAGCTAGATTTATTATGATGTATGACTAATTAATTGAATGCATTAATTGATAAAAGATGTCTTTTGTGTTCATATAGAGAGATTTTAGAAGACAAAGAATATTTCAACTTTGTCATTCAAATACCAAAAATTGTTCTGATATATAGAAATTTATATATCATATTTCTCCAGAGGAACTTATGTCAAGTAGACACACAAATCAATGGATTCTTAATAAAACCAAGAGAATAAAATATAATAAAGTAAACCAAAGCACATTATATTCTTATTCTTCTATGTGCCATGTACTTCCAGGGCTTGGGCAATCATGGCTCTCCACAACTTCATGTTCTTTATAAGCTTTTAGCAATGTCTATCTTTTACTATCCCTCTCGCACCTTTTTACTATTGCTCTCTGTTCTACTATCCATTTACACAAGTTTGACAGGCAGGTTCTCTTGCCATAATTATGTCTGGTGAGTGTCAGATTTTCCAAGTCTTCTTTCCTCAGGATACTTCACAGAAATTTCAACCATTCTCTTTCTGATTCTAATCATAAGCGTTCTTTTTTGTTTCCATTTTTCCTAAAACTTCCTCATTGCTTAAATGTTCTGTCTATGGTATTCTCAGCATCCTTCTGTAGAACTATATCTCTGTCATTTCAAGTCTTCTTTTCATCTGTGAGAATATATTTACTCTAAACTAAAAAAATATTAAGCAGACTCTCATTAATAATGACATTGCAGATGAACAAATAAGATGATATTTCAAAAACCTCAACACACCTCAAACAGAATATGGTACTTCCACAAAAGACCCTAAACATATCAAGCTCTTTTATTGCAAACAGATGCACGATAACTACAAACAGGGTAAAAAAATCATAAAAAATCTCATTTGTACTAATATATCTCCTGTGGATCCTAATAAAAAATTAAGATTATTAATATATTATGAAATAACACAATACTACTAATTTAATTATCCATAATAACTCCCCCCAGCAACATTATATACCAATTGAAATTTCCCTTGAGAGAATGTATCTCCGACAAAAAAACAAAACAAATATATATGTTGGATTTACAACTACATTAACAAGATGTCTTATATTACACACATCTGACCATTCGTCTATTTCTAGACATCTGCAACAACATTCCTGTCTATATTCACAATATAAAAAACTAATGATCACAAACACAACTATCTTACACCAAGAAAACAAAAAAAACAAACTACAGATCCTCAAGGAAATATTCATTAAGAAGTTAAAGCCATTAATTAATAGAATCAGCCATGAATACTGTAGTAATGTTCTAAAATGTTTATAAAAAGAAGTTTTTTCATGCTTTAACACATACATAACCATGACATTGCAACATAAGAAATTCCGTTGTGGATAATTTTCAGGTTCTAATGAATGCTAAGCAATTTGTCAACCATTACATTTGAAACAAGAAGAAAATTTACAGTAATTTTTTAGCAATACAGTTTTGCAGTTATTTTTTGTTACTACAGCTTACACCCCTGAAGATTATCTCAGAAGAAGATTGAACATCGAGAAATGAATAATAAAATCAACTGTCAAAGTTACATCTTTCAATTACACTACATGAAAGATTATCCGGGAGTATGAACAGATTTTAATAAAAATAAGCAGAGACAATGTTTGCAATTTATTTAATCTGGCATACACACACACATACTTGTATGCATACAAATTACATTCATATATATTTTAATGACTGCCTCTTCTACCCAACTCTTTAGATATATACATGTATATATACACACAAAAAAACACTTTCAATCTTATATTTTTATCAAAAAGTCAAACAGGTCAACACATACTTAGATAAACCACATATCAAACCAGACTGATACCATCAGACCATAAAAAGATCCCAACTATCAATCACACATATATATATATACCATAAACACATACACACATGGTCGAATGCACACACACACACAAAATTAATGACAGCAGCAGCCAGGAATGACCATTCATTGAAAGGCACAGACTCAAACACAAGCTCTCCTACCATTCTGAAGATGAGATTTTAATCTCGAAATATTAATGTATAATAAAAACGTAATACCCAACAACTTCTTTACCTTCCTTTATTTTACTAAACACATTGTGACATCCTTCAAAACCTAACCATACACCTAATATAAATTTACTCATTGCACCCTGTATATGTGGTCTCATCAAACAGTATTGAGAATGTTGCTATTGTAATTGAGCTAAAATATACTGAGTAAAGTTGCTTGACACAGATTGACCCCCTAAACCTTGTGGTGCATGCACACTAAGTTATAATATTCTCACTCACTTCCATTGCTTATAGCAATACTTGGAAAAAAGTGGGTAGAGTGTGGTCATTTTGCAACACCACAGATGTTCCATGCCTTGTGTAGCAGTTTTTCACCAAGACAACATTCCCTTGATCCAACGACCACCATATTCTCCACATCTTGCCCTTGCAATTTTTTCTTCTTTTCAAAAAGCAAATCCCACTTGAAGAAGATTTCAAGACATTGAGGAAATCCAAGAGAATGCAACAAGGCAGCTGCTTGCTATCCCTCCAAAAAAAAGGAGTTTCAGGTATGCATTCATTAGTTGAACTGACACTGGTTAAAGCTTATTAATTCAGAAGCAGACTATTTCAAAGAAGATTAAATGCCAAAGTGATATGGGTTGTAGTTTTCTTTTTATAGCGCCACTCCTGATACTTTTTGATCAGACCTTGTACATAAGACAGATACAGTGTGTACACAGGATTCAACACTGCATGGTGAGCGTTAGTTTATTGTCTCAGATTAAACTGGCTGTCATGATGCAATGTTGAATCCAATATTCACACCGTCATACCTATAAATAAATAAAAAAATTAAATGATACCCATTAGAACTTCCAAAAATTTTGTTGATATGCAATGATCCATGTGTCTGTGGGGGTGGGTAGCAAGAGAAATTGATAGATTCATTCAGCTTCCAGTAAGTTTAATGATTTTCTAATCAACTATTTTATATATACCTTTATCAAATTTTTCATCAGTTAAAAAAGGTTGCCATATTTTTCCCTGGGAGTATAATCTTTGTGGTGTTATTTACTTGAAAATTTATTCCTATTTCTATCTACTTAGGGAAATTTAAAAAAAAATATTCCTTGAAAATAATTTATCTTCTTTTTAATACACTTATTTTTTTTCCAAACACTATTTTGTATTTTCTTTTTTTTATTAATAAAGTCAGAGTGACCTCCCTTGCACCATATCCCGGAACCTTATTTGTAACAGACTTTTTCAACTGGAGGGTTAGTGTCGTGACTCTTCAGGCAGAAGCATTCTTTTCATTAATTAACAGGTTTAGGGTACAAGCCGTAAAAATGGTCTTCTTGTCTTGGAGAAATCGTTCATTCCTATTTACGAAGTCGATTACCATTATTACTTTCTTAGTTTTTAACTTTTCTGTTCAGCTTTTTGTCTATATATTGTTGTTGTAAATGTTGATTGTTGTTGTTGAGTGTGTAGTTCCCTGAGAAATTGCTGACGTTACAAATTAACAAGTTCATGTCGTCTTTATGTCGTCGAACACATTTATTTTTAATTGACAATTCTTCCTTTTTAGGTGCCTTCGACGTCAGATCTGTTTCGAAACAAACTGCATACATTTCAAGAATTTGAAATTATGACAACTTTAAAAGTTTAGTTTCTATTTAAAATTGACATGTAGAAGTGATTTGAAATAAAAAAAATGCTATTTCTATTTATTTAAAATAGCCTACCAAATGTTTAAAACTTCATTTTTTTTTATGGAATTTGTTACTATTTCTTTTTTTTTTTTAGCACATAAACGAAGTTTACTAAATCCTTTAAAAAAGAATCTTTATTCAAACCAAAAAGTAGTTAGAGGCAATGAACAGTTTTCAAAGTAAAAAAACTAAGTATCCATCAATAAAAAAAAAAAAGCTAAAAATTAACGATTTCTTTTGTTACTAATGTCAACAGTTGCAGCAATAAAAATGGACCCAAAAGTGAACAACTTCCAATAAAGCAAAAAAACACAAACATCTAACTAGAGAGAGAGACAGTCTCCTCGTCAGGCTAAAAAATATGCTAAAAATGAAAATACACAAATTATAAAATAAAATGTAATAGCGAATTTAAAACCTAGAAATGCAAATAAATGACTTTTGTCCTGATAAAGCCACAAGACAACCACAACAACGAAAAAAATAAAAATTAGTAGCAGGCTAGTTTAGGATCCAATTCGACATGTGTACATTTAAAACGGATCATCGCTTTCTTCTCAGGCATCGTAAATTTTACAAACGTGTGACTAGCCTCAAATGTGGAGTTTCATAATTTTAGAAGTAAGCCGAACTTTTTAGAATTTTAATTATTTTGAACGTCAGTCAGTCAGTTAACTTAAACAAAATGCCACACGTGATACACGCTTGGGCGATCATGTCTCTTTTCCGAGACATGATTGACCGAGCAAAAGATTTTCCCGTATTAGGTTGCCATTACTTTCTGCGGCAGACTGGTTACCAAATAAGGCTATAGAATCCAATCTGTCATGTTATTTAACCCATAGATAGGAGGAAGAGACGGATTACCTTTTGCAAGGGTATTTTCATTTTCTATTTTTGCACGAACTTCAGAAATGGCTTTGTGAAAAACAATCCATAATTCTTTGACGTTAGAGACATTTAAAACGAACCCACGTTTGTTCAACTGGCAAATAGTTTTTTTTTTATCTAAGTCTTAGAGTCTATATTTTTTAAATGAAGTATTGTAATTACTTACACTATTTAACAACATTGTTCAAACTGTTGTCCTCTTTGTTGTCATATTCACATGGAACTAGCGCAATCTACCCTGGTGGACGAAAAAGGGTACAGTTCGAAATTCCAATCACCTGAAGAAGGCTGGAGCATACAAAGACTGAAATGTTGTGAATATAGCAACGAAGATGAGGACAACAGTTCAAACAATGTAAATAGTGTAAATAAATAGTTTTTTGTTTCGTTTTTATGTTTGCTTTCCTTTTTTTTTAATCCTCAAAAAAGTAAATATCACATTTTATTTTCGAAATCATTTTACAAAAATTATATAAAATCCTCTGTTAAGACTGATTTTCAAGCATTGCCAATTTATTAATATTAAACTAATTCTTTTGTCTATACTTCCTTAGGTGCCATACATGATGCACACTTAGGTTACCAAGTTCCTTTTTTATTTTTGACTGACTTGATAAAAGAATTCCCACAGTAGGCTTTTAGCTATAGGGAGCTGGTTAATTTTTCTTTGATTTGGCCTTATGTCATACATAATCGAACTCCCTACTGCATACAAGTTTTATCCAGAAATCTCATCAGAAGAATTATCAGAAGGTTGGTTGTCGGCAGGTTGGAATGTTTGGTATGGTATGGAATAGTGTAAGAATAAAATATATGTTTTGCATGTTAAAATAGAATTTTATTAAAAGAAAAGAATAACACAAGTTGTAGAAGTTAATGTGCAATTAGAAACATTATTAAGAAGTTAAGGGCAGAGTTCGTGTTCAATGAGAAAGTTATGGGTATCAAGATTTGTAGAAAACTTTCGTAGTAGTAATTGTTGAAAGAGTATTCGCATACATACGTATGTATTCAGTAGAAATGTCTTTGGATGGAGGAGAAGAAGTAAAAGGTATCAGCACACGCGAAAGAAGAAGAGAACAAGGTGCAACTTGACCTAATCTCCGGAACGATTTGAAATTGAAGTTACATTTTAGTTGTTTCGTCTCGCGGCTCCCATCTGACTCTGTTGACTGGTCACAGAATGTCCTTAAGTAATTAAATCTGGTCATGTGACCAGCTCCAGTGAGCATTTTCGCTTTTAGATGTAAAATAACGTCATTATGATTTTCTGTTTTATCCAGAATTATCATCAGAAGAATTATCAGGTTTTCATTGAGACTGGTTGCCAACCAAAGCTATAAAATCCAGTGTGTTCTGCTATTTAACTAAAAACTGAGGAGAGATGGACTCATGCCTTTTCGAAGGCTATTTGTGCATATGTGTACAGAATAAAATTGACTAGAATTTGAGCTCTGCTCTCCAATTTCTCATTCTAAACTGTTATACTTTACATCACCCACACATCCAAGTTTCATATTCCAAAGAGGTCACCCATATAGGTACTAACCAAGCTGAAAATTGCTTAACTTCAGTGTTTCAACATGATATGGTTGTAGGTTTATATATTATAATCATAGTTTTATTGATAAATAAGGTCCTCTACAGTGTGTTGTTACTAACAGGAGAAATTGAAACATGATTGTATCCAACTGTAAATCAAATTATGTTCAAATGTGTCAGTAACTGCAACATTGACAACTAATTGTTGAATAAAATGATGATTGGCATTTGCTCTAAGAGAAAAAAGCTGTAATGTTTAGGAAGAAAAAACTTTTAAAATCTATATAAATTATGGTTTGGCAAAAGGGACAACTTAAAAAGTTATGTTGTTAGAACATGGCACTAATATTCAACTACCCTGGGTTTGACAGTAAACTGCATCTGGCAGCAAGGTCTTTTATCAAGAGATTGGAGGATCTGAGGATCACAGAACCACCTCTTAACTGTTGTTGTTCCAAAGTCTATCTTGATCCATGGTGGTAGCACCTGTTAGGGTCCCAGCTATGAGGAAATAGTGATCCATTTCCTCTAAACAAAAATCAACAATACATCTTTATAATACAATTACTAGCAAAACAATTTTTGTAGGAAAATTACTAGCAATGCTATTAAAAAAAATACCAGCAATTCATTTTATCTACAAACTATATATCTAAAAAAAAATATGTTGACTCGGAAGCTATGAAATTATGTACAAAACATCTGTAGTTGAAAGCATAAGCACAATGAAATGAACACAAGTCAAAGATTTGGTAAAAAGAAAAAAGAAAGACAGAAATGCATATTTCTACAACAATACCAAAGATGAAGTAACTGTGCACAACTGGAGCAAAAATGTACGAGTAACATTCTACAGGGATGGAATGAAAAAGTGGGTAAAACATATGGAAAAATTTTCTAGCATTAAATGGTGAGAAATAAACTTGTAATTTTGAAGAGAAATAAACTGACTTCATTATAAAACATTTTACTTTGATTTTATAAAACATTTTACTTTGATTTTATAAAACATTTTACTTTGATTTTATAAAACATTTTACTTTGATTTTACTTTGATTTTATAAAACATTTTACTTTGATTTTATAAAACATTTATTTTTTTTTTATAAAACATTTTACTTTGAGAATAACAGGGCAGTGGCACTGATTGACCCATATTAGTGCATAGGGAGTTTTTTTTTCTTTTTCTTTTTTTTTTTAATCATTACTTTGATTTTATAAAACATTTTACTTTGATTTTACTTTGATTTTATAAAACATTTTACTTTGATTTTATAAAACATTTATTTTTTTTTTATAAAACATTTTACTTTGAGAATAACAGGGCAGTGGCACTGATTGACCCATATTAGTGCATAGGGAGTTTTTTTTTCTTTTTCTTTTTTTTTTTAATCATTTCACCTCGAGCAAGGCAGAAATGCCACTGATGAGCGGGGGGGGCTACATAACTGTAAAAAGATTAATTAGAAAAGAGAAAGGAGTACAAACTAGTTAGTAAGGAGCAATAGAAAGCTGAGAATGCAGGTGCGATGACAGATACATAGGTGGAGAGAAAGGGGAGGATATACGGGGGGGGACTAGAGTACAGTGGTTAATACATGAGTTGTTAGTAACTTGAGTTTGAGTTTCGTTTAACGGCATATAACCTCTGAGGGTTATTTAATGCCAAAAAGCTGGGGTTTTAAGGTATTTTTTTAATGTTTGGTTACAGTGAAAAGGTTGATTTAGTCAGATTTTAATGAATTTTTTTTTTGAATTTTTTTTATTTTAGAAAACTGAAGATATCTTTTAGTTCTGTATTCAAAAATGTATTGCTGGTAATAATTCAGTCAGTTAAGTGCCATACGTGAAACACCATTGGGCGATCATGTCTTGAAAGAGACATGACTGACTGGGCAGAAGATTATCCCGCAGTAGGTTACCATTGCTTTCTGCAGTAGACTGGTTGCCAGACAAGGCTATAGAACCCAATCTGTCCTGATAACTGGAAGGAAGAGATGGATTAATACCTTTCCCAAGGGTATTTGCGTGTAAGTGAATGCAATGAATTCAACTGGAATTCGAACTCGGCTCCCCAATTTCTCGTTCCAAGCCGATATCCACTGCACCAC
Source organism: Ascarosepion bandense (assembly GCA_037127315.1). Classification (NCBI taxonomy): domain Eukaryota; kingdom Metazoa; phylum Mollusca; class Cephalopoda; order Sepiida; family Sepiidae; genus Ascarosepion; species Ascarosepion bandense. The sequence goes on along the minus strand of JBBBDQ010000436.1, from coordinate 6,422,546 downwards.
AATGCACATCCTATTGTCATCCTTGTGCAGGTAATAATTATTTTCCTTCAAAAATACATTATGGTAATAATTATTTTCCTTCAAAAATATACTATAGTAATAATTTTTTTCCTTCAAAAATATATTATGGTAATAATTATTTCCTTCAAAAAAATTACTACCATAATATATTTTTGAAGGAAAAAATTATTACTATAATATATTTTCGAAGGAAAAAATTATTACCATAATATATATTATGGTAATAATTTTTTTCCTTAAAAAATATATTACTGGTAATATTTTTCCTTAGAAAATTTAAATTGTTCTATAAAAAGTCTATTTTTATACTTTTATAGTGTTTTAACACCAGTTTGGGGGAGGTTAACTATTTACCCATAACTGGGACCCTAACAGGTGTTACCACTCCGGGTCAGGGTGGACCTGGGAACAACAGCAATTAAGAGGCGGTTTCATACTCCTCGCAACCTCCCAATCAGAGGCCTTGCTGTCGGATGCAGTTTACCGTCATACATTAATAACTTGGGGTATTGAGAAACTTCATAACTCTGAGTAAAGCAGTAAAGATATTAGAAGAAGAAAAATATGGGAGAGTGGTCAATTGGATTGGAGTCTGCTAGAAAAAAAAGCCCAGTTAAAAAAAATACTAAATCAAACCTATTTTTGTGTCATCATTCGTACCATGTGACATCCAATCACCCGGATGTATAAAAGACAATGTGAGCTTAACACGGGTGTTGTCATAATCATGGACTATCGGAAGTTGCACCTACTACTGCAAGAGACTGTAAATATTGTATATACATCTTGGTTGTACCACTCTGTTAATAAAATAGTTTAGCTACATTTCTTTGTGTATCTCTTCATTCCAAGATACAACACCTATGTAATACTTATAAGAAAGGGTCTTAGGAGAGTTTGAATGAGGTAATATTTAGTAAGTTTAAGCATAGCTAACACCCCCGGCCTAACTCCATAACCCCAAGTAAGTTGGCATGACATAAATAATGAGTTTACCAAAATACACTGTATTTTCGGTAACTTTAGGGTTATCTAAATCTAAATCTAATCTAAACTTATTTATAAATGGAACTTTGTCTCAGTGTGTGTGTGTGTGTGTGTGTGTGTGTCTGTGTGTGTCCGTTACCTATAGACTCCAAAACAGCTGAACCGATTTTCTTGAAAATTTACACAGTTGTACTAAAAGCATCTGTGAGTGTCCTTAGCTAGGCTTTGTGTCGAGGTACCCCCAATAAATATCGAAAATCGATAATCCAGAAAATAGGGTTATAGAAAGAGTGGTCCGATTTTAATCAAATTTGATACACTGATAGACAAAGACATAAGAAACGATATTCAGAAGTTTCAAGGTTTCAGTTCTTACAATAGTGCAGAAAATCGATAGTATATATATATATATATATATATATATATATATATATATATAAAAGGCAAGGTGTTTGTGTGTGTGTCTGTTTATCTGCTTGTATGTCTGTATTTTTTCAGCCCTTTTATTTGAGATTTTGCTTTGGGTTTGGCTCTAAGTAGGTATAATTGTAGTTCTTAGTCTCAGCCATGATACCATTTACTCAGAGGACTTATTTAGCCTTCAAAATTCAGTTTACGCCGAAAAAACTTATTTGATATTTATACCAGGAAATCAAACTTTGACTTACATCCATTCATTTTTCTTTCAGTCTACGGTTTTGCTTTAACTGGAAACAACTATTGCTTTTTAGTCTTTCATGCCAACGTCCAAAGAGTCTGAGCTCCAGGACCATGGATTAGTTTTAAAGCTTTCATTACACTGGAGCAACACGAAGTACGAAATAAGAATGAGATGTAAGAAATTGTCAGTGGAGCAACAAACAAAAATAACGGTTCAATTCAAAATTCTTTGAAAGTCACCTGGATTGACAAATACCTGATGAAGGCTGAAGGGAACAATGGTTGAAACATTTGTGATAATAACAAGATGAAGACAATAGATAATAGTCTGCGTTTAAATAATACAGCAACTCCTCATTTCATTCAGCAAATAAAACTATTCTGGGAAAAAAGTTCATCTGTCTTAGATAGAATAAAATACCTCCAGGTTCTGTTTGAAGGGGAAAAAATGTGCCAGTAAAAAATGCCATAAAGATAAATAAACAAATTTTGTTTTACGTTTCTGAGATCAAGTGATCAGCATTTGGCGGACATAAAGAAAACTACCACCACCTTTAAATTTGTTATTTTTCATTTTTTTTTTTCAGTCAATCTTATCGATTACACCCTAAACTTTCCAATTGACAAAAAAATTTGGAAAAAATTTCAATATTTAAACAATTTTAGGGTGGGCTCAGTTTTTCATACAACTTTATAGTAAACCGATCCTCTATTTTGGAACCACTCGCCGGTACGACATTACCACCACCTGTAAATTTGTTGATTATCAAATTTTGGGGACCTTTTTCAGTGCAATCTTATCGATTAAACCCTAAACTTTTCAATTGACAGAAAAAAAATTGTAAAAACTTCAACATTTAAACAATATTTTTATGGGGTGAGCTCAGTTTTTCATACAACCTTAGTAAATTGATCCTGTGAAATTAACTTTTTGCTTGCGCATGTTCAACTACTGAATCCTTTGTGAAATTTTTTAATAAAGCCATTTTTGGAGTTTCTGAGGAAGATGCCATCATAAGAACTGAAGAAAACTTGAAAAAGACAAAAACAAGAGCAACAACTCATCCCCCCCAAAAAACAAAACAAAGTGACCCCAACGTGAGTGGTTCCAAAATAGAGGATCGATTTACTATAACGTTGTATGAGAAACTGACCCCCCAACAAAAATGGTTTTAATATTAAAATTTTTCCAATTTTCTTTTTGATAATCAGAAACTTTATGTAACGATTGATAAGACTGCGCTGAAAAAGGTAAAAAAAACAATGAAAAACAACAAATTTAAAGGTGGTGGTAGTCTCCTTCAGGTCCGCCAAGCAATTTTAATATGTGGCATCTCATCTTCTATGATTTTGCCATTGCAGTATTGTAGCTTCCCAGTGCTTTTTCTGTAAATATATTAATGGTAATTGTTCTGATGAGCTTTTGTCTTTGGTACTTTGACTTCAAGAATGTAAGCTTAGTACTAAAATAGTAACTGTATGTTCTATTCTAATAGTTTCTTCTTTCATTTGTCACATATGTCCAGCATCTTGCTTTCCTGTCAACTACAGTCAGTCAGTTAAGTGCCATGTGTGATATACATTTTAGGCGATCATGTCTCAAAAGAGACATGACTGACCAGGCAGAAGATTATCCCGCAGTAGGTTGCCATTGCTTTTTGCGGTAGACTGGTTGCCAGCCAAGGCTACGGAACCCAATCTGTCCTATTATTTAACCCATAACTGGAGGGAAGAAATAGATTAGTACCTTTTGCAAGGGTATTTGTGCATAAGTGAATGCAAGGAATTCAACTGGAATTTAAACTCTGCACCCTGATTTGTCATTCCAAGTCGATATCCATTGCATCACACTGCACATCCTGCACCACAACGCACATCTCTGTCAACTACAATCTACAAAAATTTAAATTCAGTGTCAATTATCATCTTCTATCTTTGTGAATCCGGTTCTTTTTATTGTCCTTTCTCCTCAATACTGTCTTCTGAGTTTCCTTCACTCTTAGTATTCCTAGTGTCTTAGTGGCTTTATCACCTTCCAGGAGGTGAAATAATAAAGAAAAAGAGTGTGATAGCAAACCAATGGAGTTGTGTATTATATTGCTAAGGTGTTCAATTCCAGAGTAGTGAAGTTTAAACCTTGAAACTATGTTTATTCCAAAGTCAGCATTGGCTAATGACTTTGTCAGAGGCATTGCTGATACCTTCTCAGTAAGAACTTACATATATATTTTCCTTTAAATATTTCTATTTCAATAATGTGTTGAAAACTTATGCATAGAGATATTTAAGTAACTGCCTAACATATCATTATAGCTGATTATGTAGCTTACAGCTGTTTATAAATCTGAAAGTTATTGATTGCTATTAAGATTGGTTTTAAGAGTGCACTTGTTTTAACAGACACAGAAGAATCGGTGCATCTTTGAGAAGACAGAAGTGATCCATTTTTTTTAAAAATGCAGCACTGAGTTCTTTCACAATCCTATCATCTTCTAAAATGCGAAGACATATTGAAATTGTCTCTATAATGTAGAATTAAAACAATGAAACAAAAAACATTATCATTGGTTAGGATAAATCAGGTATAAAGAATTTTTTTAATCATTTCACCCCACAAGGTGATAAAAGCCACTAAGCTGCAAGGAGTTGCCAAATGTGCAACTGTTCTGTCGGCTGGGACTTCAGAATATGTTGACTGCACCTCTGTAGAGGGGTAAAATTCCCACAATGAGGTGTCCTGGGTATGACAATAAACTACATCTGGGACGATAAACTGCATCCAGCAACACGGCCTTTAATTGGGAAGTTTTGAGGGGCATGGAACTGCTTTTTAATTGCTGTTGCTCCCAGGTCAACCCAGACCTGTTTGGGAGCCAGCTATGGGCAAATAGTTAACCCCTAAACTGGGGTCAAAACACTCTGAAAGTATAAAAATAGATTATTATCGTGAAGATTTCAGCAGTACATTTTTGAAGAAGAAAATATTACCTTTTTGGAGGAAAAAATATCATAAGTAATATATTCATGAAGAAAAATATTACCAATAATACATTTTTGATGAAAAAGAAATATAGCAATATTTTTTTGAAGAAAAAAATATATACCAGGAATACATTTGACTCTCAACAAAACTCTCTTTACAAAAGATACATCAATGAAACCTGATCCACAAACTGATTTCTTACAAAGAATACATATTCTATTCATACGAATTTATTGTAAAAATCTTATCGGCATTAAATAACCCACTAAGGTGTTGATATGCTGTAAAACAAAACAAACCAATCAAAACCAAGTGTGCAATTAAAAGGACATTAAAAGATCAATTGACGTTGCATTCAAATTTTGGAAGATTGTAATTGACAAGAACACAAGAAGCTGGAAGAGAGTTTCACAAATGAGAAGTGTGAGAGAAAAAATTATTATTATAAAACTTACAGTTAGAGCTAGCAATTTCAACAGTGAAATTACGAGACCTAGCTGTCAATCTAGTACTGCACTTAAATTCATGGAGCTGAGGTACCAAAAAAAAGAAAATCATAACAATTACTGGGAAGATATTTATATCAAAGATGCTATGTTATGGTAGGAGAAAAGATACCTGGTCAGAGCTGATAAAATTGCAGATTCTTCTTTGGATTTTGTCAGTAATATCTAGACATGTAGCAGAAACAGCAAACTAAATACGGCAGCAATGTTCATGGGTTAAAAGAAATACAATTTGTATAAATCGCGACCTTGTTTTTTTATATAACTGTACTAGCAGTATAGCCCGGCGTTGCTTAGGTGTAATGAAAGCTTTAAAACTAATCCATGGTCCTGGAGCTCAGACTCAGCCTAAAGAATATTTGTGTGAAGTTTGGTGAGAATCAGATAAAAATTGTGGATTTGTATAAAGGATATACAGACAGATAAACAGACACACACACAAACCTCTTGCCTTTTATATATATATATATATTATCGATTTTCTGCACTATTGTAAGAACTGCAACCTTGAAACTTCTGAATATTGTTTCTTATGTCTTTGTCTATGAGTGTATCAAATTTGATTAAAATCAAACCACTCCTTCTATAAGTCAATTTTTTTGATTATCGATTTTCAATATTTATTAGGGGTACCTCGACACAAAACCTAGCCAAGAACACTCACAGACGCTTATATTACAACTGCGTAAATTTTCAAGAAAATCAGTTCAGCCGTTTTGGAGTCTATAGGTAATGGATACACACACACACACACACACACACACACACACACACAGACACACACAGACAAAATTCCATTTATAAATAAGTTTAGATTAAGATACAGTTATATCAAAAGCTGAGTTTGAATTTCAGTCGAATTCCTTGCATTCACTTATGCGCTAATACCCTTGGGAAAAGTGTTAATCCATCTCTTCCCTCCAGTTATAGGTTAAATAATAGGACAGATTGGGTTCTGTAGCCTTGGCTGGCAACCAGTCTACCACAGAAAGTAATGGCAACCTACTGCAGGATAATCTTCTGCTCAGTCAGTCATGTCTTTTTCGAGACATGATCGCCCAAAGCGTGTATCACGTCAGGCACTTAACTGGCTGTATTAAGATAAATTATTATGCACCATGATTAATGAGTCAATGTTGTGCACGTGACTTGTGAGTCAGACAGCTTTTGCAACTTTCACTAGTTTTCCCCTTCAGAGTTGGAAAGAAGGTACATAACACATTTATGTACTTTGTAAGCGTAGTCACTTTTCGGAAACGAAAATACTTTATTTATGTCCTTCCAACTTCTCTCTCACTTTCTGTCTGAATTGCCATGATAAGAAACTCTTATTTACATGCAGACTACTGTCCTCATCTTTGTTGTTATCATCACATGTTTCGGCTTTTGCACCCTGCCACCTTCATCAGACACTTATTGATCTGGATAACCTTTATGGAACTGTGAACTGAACAATTTATTTAACCCACAGGTGTAGACTGTTCATGTTAAGGTAACTTCTTTCATGTCATGTTGTGGAGATGATTCCATCATCCAGCACTGCTGACACAATGCATAGCCCCAAACCTTGTGAGTGAAATTGGGTTTGAGTTTGAGTTTTGTTTAACAGCATATCAACCTCTGTGGGTTACTTAATGCCAAAAAGTTGGGGTTTCAAGGTATTTTTTTAGATCTTCGGTTATAGTGAGAAGGTTGATTTAGTCAGATTTTAATGAAAATCTTTTTGTTTTTTATTCTTTTTTGTTTTAGAAAACTGAAAATGTCTTCTAGTTTTGCTGAGAATATTTTTGTTCAAAAAAGTGTTATGAAATTTTTTTTTCAAAAATGTCTTGTTGGTAATGTTTTTCCTTCAAAAATATATATTTTTCTATAAAAGTCTATTTTTATGTATATATTTTTATAAAAGTGTATCTTTATACTTTCATAGTGTTTTGACACCAGTTTGAGGGTTAACTATTTGCCCATAGCTGTTACCCTAACAGGTGCTACCACTCCGGTTCAGGGTGAACCTGGGAACAACAGCAATTAAGAGGTGGTTCCATGCTTCTCACAACCTCCCAATCAAAGGCCTTGCTGTCGGATGCAGTTTACCATCATGCTCAGGACTGTGAGTGAAATTGGGTAGATGATACTGTTTTGATACAATCAATGGTTATGCTAGCATGAAGTTACAAGTCATTGTGACTGAAGGTTTAACCATACTGACCTTGTTTAATTATTGATCATGCTAGAATGTAATATGGTAGTTTTGAAGAGAGAAAAATTTGTTTAAATTCATCTTTTCTTTAAAGGAAAAATTGGTTGTCAAGTTAACAAGTTTCCCGAAATCAATTCTGGAAATGGAAAAAAAAAATCCTTTTTATATTAATATGTAAGTAAACTTCTGTCAAATTTAAAGTACATCGTTTACATTGTTTCGACTGTTGTCTTCATCTTTATTGCCATATTCACAATGTTTTGGCTGTTGTATGCTTTGGCCTTCTTCAGGTGCATGGAATTTCAAACCGAACACTTTATTTTAATCACTGGAGTATATCATTCTCATTCCATGTGTCATGCCACTTTGGGTTGTCATGTAGTTATCTCCCTTTAACTCAACTCTCTAAGTTATTTGTTCAGCACTGCTGTAGCCAACTATTTGACTAACAATTCTTTGGGCTAAACCACTGAATCTAACCAATGCTTTTATCCACTGGGCCACGAATTGTGAGTTCAATAACAGGCTACAGCAGTGGTGAGGACAATAGTTTGAACAATGAAAATAATGAAAATACTACCTCATCTCAGAAGGTTAAAGTAGTTCTTTTATTTTTATTTTTCATATTTTCTCCAAAACAATTTTACTTCTGTTAGAAGTGCTAATTGCTGTTGTGGAGTAGTTTTTGCACTGAAAGTTATAATCATGCTATGTCGGTTGCTAATCAACTTAACACACCCAAAATGTTAGGAACTTGGTAATCTTCCACTGTAAGCTGACTCCTTAGTATTTGACTAACTGCCAACTAATATCGACTGCCTTGGTCCAACTATGTCCAAACTTGAACTAACAATAGTTCTACTGAATTCCAACAGAACTCTAAAGAACTCTCTAGAACTTCCAAGAACTCCTATGAATTTCCCAAGAACTTCTCAATATTTATTATATGAAAAGCCGAGTTGGGAGGGGGGGGCAAAAAACTCAGGTTGGTCTTCAGTACCTATCTTATATCTAGCTAATCTGACTCACAACCCAAACATACTTTAGAATTTTCTCATCCACCACAAGAACATGTCCATCATCATTCAATCCTTCATACACCAAAATACCTCAAACATACCAGGGATATCATGAAATGATATGTGGGGAGGGCATGATATAAATTCCCAAAACAAAAAATTTTTTAAACGAAAGATACAAACAGAAACCATGATGTTAGTTGGACCCAACCAACCCACAAAACAAAGAGGCCACTGTATTCTTCCCATAGGACAAAATCAAGAGGCACTCTTTCTACAGGGAGTGAAGAGGAGAGAATAAAATGGATGGGGAGAATATAATCTTGACCCAGATGAGATAAAACGGGACAAAAAATAAAAACTGGGGAAATTGGGAATCTCGACCTGGATTATAACAAAAGACAATGCCGGGGACAGGCTAGGACTCACATTCATTCCCATTAACTAGGTACACAAAAAGGAACTACCTTAACCAGGGGAGGGTTCCAAAGGAAATCCACCCTGATGTGACTATTAGATCTAAAAGAGAATACCAAGGCTAGTCCCGTTCACGCAAACCAGGCTTGCCACATTTACCCACTTTTTACTAAAGCCTATCGGGGTCAACCTTTTCCAATCAGATCTAATCTCAATCTTGAGCTGATGCTCAAAATATCAGATCAGATCCTGATGTGAAGGTCGGCCGCCTCACAAGACTTCCTCCAGTCGTGTCGTCCATATCACCATTCGAGCCGTGGCCAGCAGCGACAGAAACACCATTCGCTTCACTCCCATTAACTCTTATTGTCAGATTTGAATGTTGAATTTGTTTTGTTCACTACAGGGAGAAACAAGTTTTTGTTGCTTTTAAATTTAATTATAGCTGAGCAATGAACATGCACACATCTACAATCTACTTCAATATGCAAAATTTAAACTACATAAAAGCATTGCAGTAGATGAATTTTAATATATGAAAAAACTAAACAAATGTATAAAACAATTAAGTATTTTGGACAAAAATTCCATTTATTTTATGACTTATCAACCCTTTGTAGGCTGCTTAAATCTGAAACATATTTTGAATTGTCTAAGTTTTTTTTTTGTAATAACAATTTGGGGGTAGGCCTGACACTCTCAGCGAACCACAAGTGGAATGACTACGTCGAATCCATTGCTAAATCCACTGCTATGAAAGTTGGCTCTCTGTGCAGGGCCCAGAAATTCTTTCTGCCTGAATCTATCCTGCACTTATACAAATCTACCATCCGCCCGTGTTTTGAATACTGTTACCACATCTGGTCAGGTGCCCCTGCTATTCTCCTCGAGCTTCTTAACAAAATACAGCGAAGAATCTGTAACGTGATTGATACCGACTTAGCTGACCGCCTGCAGTCACTTTCCCACCGGCATGACGTGGCTTCACTATGCGTCTTCCATAAATACTTTCATGGCTTCTGCTCTGATGAACTTAAATCACTGATGCCCCCTAGGTGTGAGTTTACACAAGATACTAGATTGGCAACTAGGTCCCACCCTTTTACAGTGAAACCGATGAAATGTAACCGCAATTTCTACTCCAACAGCTTCTTTTCTCGCACTTCCCGCCTGTGGAATTCCCTTCCGCATGCTTGCTTCCCCGACGGCTATAACCTCCAGGAGTTTAAATGTAAGGTCAATAGACACCTCCTAACACACTAACCCTCCTATTCTCTCCAACTCTCCTCCTATGTACATCCTAACTCGTCTATTGCCCTGTGTAACCCCCTGCGCTATAGTGGCAGTGGAATGCCTTGCTTGGAGTGACATGATTAAAAAAAAATATATATATAAAATCATATAACAATAATTTTTCCAGAAATGACTTGAATAAAGATGTCGTAACGTTTTTACTAAAAATAGATAGTATAACATTTCCAAATAAATTGTACAAAAATAGATCATTGTAAAACTGATATTCTATTATAAAAAAACAATCTCCTTTATCTGATTCAGTTCAGTAATTTTCAAACACTTCCATTATTAGATTATTTGCTTTTGGACAGAAAAAAATAACAAAATAAAGTGTAAAACATATCACAATACGCAATAAAAAACAAATCTCACCACTTTTAAAAAAGAAAGGGTCTTGGTGAGTGTTCAGTAGAATATGGCAAGTTTTATCTGCTACAAAATCTTAAAATAAAACATAATGAATCACTCCATGTTCTGTCAGGAACAAACAATGTGAAACTTTGAGTAAAAAAAAATGTCTTCATTTAGTCAAAAGAAAATAAGTTTATTTTTAAGAATGACAATCCAAGTTTACACTCAGTAAAATTAACTAAAAAAAAAAATCAAATTCGAAATATTTTACAGCATAACTGAGTCATTAGCAACTCAAATTTAAAAATATAATCATCAATTGTACAGGGTGCTCCACAAAAAATAAAATAAAATAAAACAAAAAATTAAAAAAAACAGGAAATTTGAATTTGATTTTTGATTTTAAATTGTTGGAATTTTTGTTACAGTTCAGTTATATGAAAGACAAAGATAGAAATTTAGTTAGTAGCTTAAAAACAGAACAAGAACACAAATATCAGATGTGTTGTTCACACTAAACTTTTTAAATTTTTTTTATTTCATCATCTAAATCTAAAATTTCATTGTTTTTGTGAGGCAACCTCAATGACAAGAAACATTCTTTGTGAAGCTAACAATTTTTTATATCTTCTTGATTCTTGAATGATGTATTCTGAACATTAAAAAAGCCCTAAATAATACAAATTAATACCAGAGCTTCGCGCATACAAAGTTTTGTTGAAAATTTTTACAGCTTATAGGATGAGGCAAAAATTTCGACACTTGGGAACACCTTCAATCAGAAAGCACCTGACTTCTTACCAGGCCCCACCTACAAATGCACAAACACTTCATCACAATTTGTGACGTATATTGAATATACGTTTTTTAGGCATTAAATATCATGATAGGCATATTGGGCTTCAAATAGGTTTTATTCGAACCAGAGTATAACATAAGATGAACAGAGTGGGGAATCAAAACAGAAATAAGAGACCTGAAAACCGAACAAGGTGTTGTAAAAGTTGTGAAAATTTTAAAAATTCAACTGGTTGAAACAACAGATGACCACAATATATGAGTAATGGTGAGTTATGTCCCTTAGAGAATGATATTTCGAAATATCGGAAGTCAACGTAAGTCAATGAATTGGAGATAAACTTTGAAAGATTTCTGTCGCCCACCATGCAAATTCAATAAGCTTTATGTAGTTTTAATATATCAGCAATTTATTTTACTTGTTTTGGGGAATTAGTTCTTCCTGTAATCTTGCCAAGATAGAACTGTAATGAAGAAGACAATTGTAAGCCCAGCAAGCAACCTCCACCTCGCAAAATTTGTAGGCCTACAGAACCAGAAAGGATATTTTTAAAGCTGTCGTTCCATCAATGAAACAAACTTAAGAACTAAAGAATTTAATTGTTACAATTCATAATAAATAAAATAATCGATGTTACTGTTGTTGTGTTTTAAAGGAAAAGGAAAAATAGAATGTTAATGTGAACGGGGGAAAAATTGATAAGTTACCAGAAGAAGAAGAACAATTAACAATAAATTTATAAAAATTAGCTGACCAAGTAAAATTTAGCACTAATATTGAAGAATTGCTAGATTTTCATAAAAATTAGTTTGCTAACTGTCCTTTATTGGGAAGGGCAGTTTTTTTTTAATTTTTTAGCTCCGCCTTCGTTGAATTTGGAACGGAAATATTTGTCATAATTTCATGGAGATTGTAAACCTAAATAGAAATTCATTTAAAAAATAATAACTGCAACGAAAAATGATAAAATTTAATAAAAAATATTATAAAAATTAAAATTAGATTTGTCAAATGTTATTCAGTTGCATTGGATAAAAATTCAGGCCTCATAGATTTTATTTTTAACCTTCGAAACAATTTCCGCATTAATTGCCTCCCTTACAATTCATTTAGATTTTTTTTTTCATAACGTAAGCTAGGATGTGGTGCATTGAATATCGGCTCGGAACAAGAAATCGGGGAGCCGAGTTCGAATTCCAGCCGCATTCACTTACGCGCAAACACCCTTGGGAAAGGAATTATTAATCCGTCTATTAGTTCTAGTTATGAGTTAAATAACAGGACAGATTGGGTTCTATAGCCTTGGTCGGCAACTAACTAGTCTACCGCAGAAAGCAATGACAACCTACTGCGGGATAATCTTCTGCCCAGTCAGTCATGTCTCGAAAGAGACATGATCGCCCAAGCATGTATCACGTATGGCACTTAACTGACTGACTGAAGCTGAGCTAAAACTAAAAAAAAAAAAAAAAAAACGGTAAATGAAAATTAAAAACCAATGACAGTTTAAACCTGAAAAAAAAAAAGCAAAAAAACTTTATTCATCTACCAAAGAAAGTGATAATGAAATTTGTTTTTCTCCAGAGAAAAATGGTATCTGTGGTAACACAATGTCACTGTCAGTGAGTTAAGTGCCATACGTGATACACGCTTGCTTGGATGATCATGTCTCGAAAGCGACATGACTGACTGGGCAGAATATTTTCCCGCAGTAAGTTATCATTATTTTCACCGGTAGAATGATTGCCAACCAAAGCTATAGAACCCATATTTAACGCATAGATGGAGGGAGAAGAAATGGATTAACACCTTTCCCAAGGGTATTTATGCATAAGTAAATGCAATGAATTCAACAGGAATTCGAACTCAGCTTTTCAGTTTCTTGTTCCAAGCCGATATCCACTGCGTTACTTAATTTCTGTTATTGATTAAGTTAAGTATGTTTTTGGCTGTCAAGCCATATTCAGTTAGAATGCCTGTTTAAGTGTACTCCAGTAAATCAAGGAACGATTTCAAGTTCTATTCAAAATGCTGCTTCCGAGTTTTATTTGCTTATTTTTTATCATGAAAAGATTTATGAAAAAAAGTTTCTATTATTATTGCTTTTAAATTAAATTTCAATGAATAAGCATATATTGTATTTGTTGTAATAGACAGAACCATCTTAATGCATGGGCCCGATGTGCACTTGCCCGGGGGCCTCCATGAGCATAGGAGTGTGATAATCTGTGTATAAGTGATTTGTGTTACAGAAACCCCTTTTAAGGAAACACGAAAAATAGAAATTAATGACAAGCTGCACGTATTGTGATTGGTGAAAATATATGTCATAGTCAGTCGGTTAAGTGCCATACGTGATACATGCTTTGGGCGATCATGTCTCGAAAGAGACATAATTAACTGGGCAGAAGATTATCCCACAGTAGGTTGCCATTGCTCTCTGCAATAGACTGGTTGCCAGCCAAGGCTATAGAACCCAATCTGTCCTATTATTTAACCCATAACTGGAAGGAAGAGATAGATTAGTACCTTTACCAAGGGTACTTGTGCATAAGTGAATGCAAGAAATTCAACTGGAATTTAATTTGAACTCTGCACCCCGATTTGTCATTCCGAGTCGATATCCACTACACCACAGCGCACACAGTAGAGATTCTGTATTAAGAATAAGGCTTATGGCCATATCACATTGAATACACCGGTTCTCGCTCGATCACCCAAATTAAGCAATGTTGAGCCTGGTCAGTACTTAGATGGGTGACCACTTGGAAAGACCAGGTGCTGTAAGCGTATAGTGACAGATGTGCGTTGTGGTGCAGTGGATATCAGCTCGGAAAGAGAAATCGGTGAGCCAAGTTCGAATTCCAGTTAAATACCCTGCATTCACTCAAGCACTGGTACCCTTGGGAAAGGTATTAATTCGTCCCTTCCCTCCAGTTATGGGTTAAATAACAAGGGTAGGACTTGGGGACCCTTAAAAACAAATCCCAATGAATCTTGATACTTGAAAAGAAAAAAGTATTACTAGACACAAAATTTATATAAAAAAACATAAAAAAACAAAAAAAAAAACAATAAATTGTTGAAAGAAAAAGGTATTACCAGCAATAAATAAATAAAATTTAGTTAGTAATAAATGACCTGCCAAGGTTGATATGCCATAAAAAAAAAAAAACAAAAGTATTAAGAATACATATTGTCTGTACAATTAAAGGAAGAACATGTTCATTATGGAAGCAGAACTTTTAGATATTTAGGTCTTGTTGCAAGTACACTTATATAATATAACCATACATCCTGGTGTGGGACTAAATACTAAATATTTAAGATAGAAATTTCCAGGTAAATGACTCTTTCAGCTGAAATGAAATGTATTTTTTAAGTGGAGCATAGAAGAAAAAGAAGAAAACTTCCCAAATTAACATCGTGGATCAACACAAGTGCAATGACAAGCACTTATACCATTCCTTCATATATAGCAACTACGTTAGCATCAATCATCTAGTTTCAGCAGACATACCATCATTGCCTGTTGTTGCTGCTGCTGCTGGTGACATTTTACAAAAGAAAATACCCAAATCTCTAGCACTAAAGGAATTTGCGATACAAAAGAGAGATCCGGAGTTATGAAACATTAAGGATACTAACACAATAAATTACAAGAATATCTCAAAATGTATGAAAATCCTGTAAAAAGGAATCTGTCATATTTATCTGCGATTATTTTTGAGGAGTTTATTGAATTAATGGGATAACAGGATCTTTTTACTTTTAAGAAGTAAAATAGTCAAATTATTATTCAATGAGTATAGATTCCACCCCAGACACCTCACACATGGATCAATTGACATTTATTGTCTAATATATTAAAGGCTGTGAGCCTGCCAATTATTTCTTGATGTTCTTCCCCATCTTTTATCATGGAGCAATGGATCTAACAGACACTGTGGTGAATTTTCTTTATGAGAACAGAATTCCACTATCAAATTGCCATGGTCAGTCATACCTCAAATATGTCTGAACAATATAGTAGATTGCATGCATGCATTCATCAACTCAATGAGTTTGCCATCTACATCCCCTCCCCCATTCTGGACACGGCCTGAACTTGGTGGGAGTAAAAGCAGCAGAGTGTTGTCTACAGACTAAAATTCTTTGCCTTTTTTCAGCATCTTTATTCATTTTTGCTGGTTTTACTCATCAATGGAATGTATTGACATCATCTCTCAGAAAAGATTTTGTGGTCAAGCATCTGCCTGACACACGATGGTCAGTACATTTTGATGCCGTTCATACTCTGTATGGGAGTTTCAAGAAAATAAAATATGCACTAGATTCTCTGTCAGCTGACAA
This sequence comes from Ascarosepion bandense, assembly GCA_037127315.1. Taxonomy (NCBI): domain Eukaryota; kingdom Metazoa; phylum Mollusca; class Cephalopoda; order Sepiida; family Sepiidae; genus Ascarosepion; species Ascarosepion bandense. Next base: position 6,406,957 of record JBBBDQ010000436.1, on the reverse strand, counting down.
TGAACAGCGAGTGAATACAAGACAAGAGGCAGAAGGATTGAGCAAAAAAATGGAAAACCTGGAAACAATCTTTCTCACAATTCTTTGGAATAACATATTAGAAAAATGAACAAGACAAGCAATGTCCTGTAATCAAAGGATCCGAACATCCTTGTTGCCATGAATCTTCTTGAATCAAAAAAAATCTATCTTCAGGAAACTATAGAAAAATTTACTGAATATGAATTCAAAGCCAGGAATATGTATCCAGATACAGATTACAGTGACCGGAAAAAACAGGAAGAAAAATGATGTATTCGTATTAATATCATGGATCAGCAGGAAAGGTACTTTCAACCAAGTGGTCAACACCAAGTTAGGGCTGAAGTTCCTCAATTTAATTAAGAAGCATTTCCCTATTAATAACCCTCCAAGTAAAATTTTTAACAAAAATACACTTAAACTAAATTATAGTTGTACAAATAACCTTGAAAAAAATCATTACAAATTATAATAAATATATCTTAAATCAGCACGTTAATCAAAATAATAAAGAGAACAATAACACTAACTTATGCAATTGTTGAAACCCCAATAATTTCCCACTACAAAATAGGTGTAAAATAAATTAAATTGTGTACCAATATAATATAACATCAACTGAAAACCCAACTGTTAATAAAGTCTACATTGGATCTACAAAGAACACGTTCAAGCAATGGTGGTATATGCACTTAACTTCCTTCAAAAACAACATGTATGGAAAAGAAACATACCTTTCTGCATATTTCTGGAAAGTTAAAGGACACAGATAAAACACCCAAAGTAAAATGAAAAATTCTGTAAAAAACTAAAATTTGTAAGTCGTTCAATGACATCTGCCCTTTGTGCCTGAGGGAAAAGCTGCATATTCTATGGTTCCTTAACAATGGTGAACTATTGAACCATAGGGATGAATTAACAGTTTTATGTAAACATCAAAAATATTTTTCATTAAAATTTAATTAATCAAAAGGTGTCAGTTAAAATTTGTGCTCTAATACAAAAAAAAAAAATTCAACTTATGGTTAGAAATTATTTACCTATTTTAAGTATTATGTGGTCCCACTAGATACCTTAATCAAACAAAATCTTTTTCAAAATTTAATTAATAACTATATTTCATCCACCAAATTAAAAAATGAATATTATATTGATAAAATGAAAAAAAACATACAAAATTAAAATGTTGCTCTAAACACAATATAACTAAGAATACTACAATCATTCAACTCAAATTATGACCTAAACTTCCTATGCCATGCACTCATAGATAGTAGTCAAATAAAAATTGTCTACCCATTTAAAAAATCTAAGGTCCCACTATGTGATTTACCCAGACAAAATTAAAAAGTGACCTGTCCAGAGCTTAGCCATCCTGGCTCCTCTTCAAACCCAAATGTGTATCTCTATGGTTACAACCTGCTGATGGACTAGTTTAGACACACTAAATTCCATTCCCTACAACTACCACTTATACTTCACATTCTCAAAAATAAATTGTTTTCACCATTTATTTTCAGTTCCACATATCAGCTGAAGTGGAGCTGTTCTGCTCCGAAACATGAAAATTTTTGTGTAGTGTACTATGCTTTTATAAACCATTGTAACAACTATTACAATATAAAGCTCTACTCTGTATTGAGCACTCTTTATAAAAGTAAATGCTTCAACAGTGGGTTTAAAATCTACGTGTTCTTTCACTTTCTTACAATATATATATATATATATATATATATATATATATATATATATATATATAAAAAATATATAAAAAAAAATATTAATTTTTTATTTAATTTTTCCTGTATTCTTACACGTTTCCTTTTTGCTGGAGATAAGGGAAACATGTGAGAATACTGGAAAAATTAAATCAAAAATAAATAAAATCTTTCTTATCAGTCACTTTTAACAAAACATATATATATATATATTCAGGCATCAATCTTTCTTTTAAACATGTTTTGTTAAAAGTGACCGACAAGGAAGATTTTATTCATTTATTTAATTTTCCCAATATATATATATATATATATATATATATATATATTGTTTAATACTTAGTTTTTGATCATAATAGGGTGAGACCAGTACACATTTGTATTAAAAAGTGTTCGATACAATTATATTGTAGAACTTTTGAATATTTTCCATTTTTAAACAAGCTATTTTGCTACCCAGGTTTCTACTATGAGTGGTGTATTCAGGCAATTTTTAATAACTCTTATCAAAAATTGCCTGAAGACATCACTCATTGTAGAAACCTGGGTAACGAAATAACTCATTTAAAAATGGAAAATATATATATGTGTGTGTGTGTGTGTATGTGTATGGTAGAGTTTTTGTTGTGAAGTTGAATGGGATGGGCAGACATTTCTGTATTTTCTGTTTTAAGATTTATTATCTATTCATTGTTATCAGAGCAAATTGGGTGTCTGCACTTTCAAATGAATTCCTCCAAAATACAATGAGACAAAAAGAGATATCGACTAAATTTCATCCGTTACACTTTATTATTTATTTATATACAAGGACATTTCTCATTCCTCTTCTGTGAATAATTTTTTGTAGACACACCTCAATGAATAATTCTGGATAACATAAATTCTATTGTCACCTACTAATGAGTGTCAGACACAAAATAGGCTCACTTATTTACTGAAGACTAAAAAATGGCAGTGAATAAGTGATGTTGGTTGATAATCTACTGCCTACAGAAATTGCAGCTAATGATGATAACCTCAATGTATATGCAGGAGTATGAATAGATATATAATTATGCCTGTATATACTTACAAACATATGTGTACATGCACACTTACATAAATGAATGGACTAATACTTGATAGATGAGCAAATAGCCAATAGCCTCATGCAGTACGGTGCAGTGGATATGGGCTCGAAATGAGAAATCAGAGAGCCAAGTTCAAATTCCAGTCAAATTCATTGCATTCACTTATGAGCAAACTAGCAGTATAGCCTGGTGTTGCTCAGGTGTAATGAAAGCTTTAAAACTAATCCATGGTCCTGGAGCTCAGACTCAGCCTAAAGAATATTTGTTTGAAGTTTGGTGAGAATTGGAGAAAAATTGTGGATTTGTATAAAGAACATACAGATAGATAAACAGACACACACACACACACACACACACACACACATCTTGCCTTATATATATATATATTATCGATTTTCTGCACTATTGTAAGAACTGCAACCTTGAAACTTCTGAATATCATTTCGTATGTCTTTGTCTATGAGTGTATCAAATTTGATTAAAATTGAACCACTCCTTCTATAACTCGATTTTTTCGATTATCGATATTTATCGGAGGTACCTTGACACAAAACCTAGCTAAGAACACTCGCAGACGCTTATAGTACAACAGTGTAAATTTTCAAGAAAATCGGTCCAGCCGTTTTGGAGTCTATAGGTAACGGACACACACACACACACACACACAGACACACAGACACACACAGACAAAGTTCCATTTATAAATAAGTTTAGATTAGATTAGATTTAGATACCCTTTGGAAAGGTATTAATCCATCTCTTCTCCCTCCAGATATGGGTTAAATAGCAGGACTGATTCGGTTCTATAGCCTTATTTGGCAACCAGTCTACCAAGGAAACCTACTGTGTGAAAATCTCCTGCTCAGTCAGTCATGTTTTTTTCAAGACATGATCTCCCAAGTGTGTATCACGTATGGAAATTAACTGACTGAATAAGTTTGAACCTCACTGGAGTGGGGTTCTGACTGTTATTTTCAAATGCCAAAATAAACCAAGAAAACAAAGAACTGCTTATTTGGTAGTATATACATATATGTAAAATATATTTTTAAAGTATTAATGGATTTATTTATAATTTGACATTATTGCAAACATTATTATAAATATTATTTCAAATACAAGTATCCACTATAATTTTTTGCATTCACTTATATGCAAATACCCTTGAGAAAAGTATTAAACCATCTCTTCTCCCGCCAGCTATGAGTTAAATAGCAGGATAAATTGGGTTCTATAGCCTTGGTTGGCAACCAGTCTACCTTGCCTGGAGGATAGAGGGAGTTGTGTAGGGGTTAACACTTTTACCTGCAAAAAAGGAAAGTTACAGAAGCATTGATTGAAGAGTTGTTGATGGCCTATGCACCACTGAGAGTGATGGGGTTTAAGAAGATATATACACTACTGGCCATAATTATTAGGCAACCCCAGTTTTTAAAAAAATGATGTATTTCATACTTTTTTTAATATTGATTGCTAAGTGGATAGTTCTAAATAAAAATAGAATTGTTCTTTTGTTATTATTACTTTGTAAAATTTTACAGGGCAGCCAGGAAACCTTTGCTTCAGCCAGCCAATAAGAAGAAGAGGCTAGTATGGGGAAGAGATCACAAAAACTGGACACCAGAACAGTTCATTTGATGCACATATTATTGTGCAGTATTAACAAAGAACAATTCTATTTTCATTTAGAACTAGCAGTATAGCCCAGCGTATCTCAGGTGTAATGAAAGCTTTTGTGTGTTTTGCCTGGTTGTCTTTAGGTTTTGGTGGTGTCACCACGTGTGTGTGGCTTTCATCTTCAGAGGAGGAGTAATTGTGTAGGTTATGTGTGGGGGTTGTTGGTTGTTTAGGGATTTTCTTGAAGAAGCTGGCATTTCTTGTAGTTTGGTTGCCCTCGTGTGTGGCGGTGATCATGGATCCCTTTTTCTTTGTTACAGTCATTGAGTTAGGTTGGTAAGGCGTGAGGGCCTTTGAGGTATGGTTGCTTTTTACGATGACTGTGTCACCCACACTGAGGTTGTTTTAGGTTTCACATGTGCCTTTCTATCAGCGTATCGCTTTATAATTCTCTTGGCTTGGGTGTCACGCTCCCTAATGCAGGGGTCCTTGGCTATAGGTGTGGTGAGGTGTGGCAAGCGGTTTTTATGGTCCGGCCAAATAGGATTGAGGCTGGGGCTACACCAGTGGTACAGTGTGGCGTTGTCTGGTAGTCCATCAGGAATTTGAATAATTCCTGCTTCCAGCTTCGGCCTTTGGTTAGGGCGGCTTTGATGGGCTTTTTTACAGTGCGCATAAAACGTTCTGTTTCAGCATTGGCTTGGGGCCATAGTGGTGTTATTTTTCTGTGCCTGAATCCAGCGATAGAGGCATAGGCTTTGAAGTTATAGCTGTTGAATGGTGGGCCATTGTCCATTTTGAGAGAGACTGGCACTCCAAATTCAGTGAATATCTTGTCCAGACGGGGTATGACTGATGTTGTTGAGATGGAGTCTAGGATGTCGACAACAACATAGCGTGAGTATTCATCTCTGACAACAAGAAGGTACTTTCCATTTTGGAGGTGTCCAAAATCAGCACTGACTTCTGCCCACGGGCTGCTGGTAGTGGGGACATTTGCAGTGGCTCTCTTGTCAGTTTGTGGGTACTGATCTGGCAGGTGTGGCAGTTCCTGATGTTTTCTTCCACTATGGGCTGTATGTTCTTGAACCAGACCTTTTCTCAGAGGAGGGCCATGGTTTTCACAATGCCCTGATGTCTGGCGTGTGCTAATTTGACAGCTCTGTTCTGTAGCGATTCAGGCAGCACTATCTGGCACCCTTTGAGAATTATGCTGTCCTTTATGTGCTAGTGATAGTTCAGCACGGTTGGCATGCAGGGCGTGGAATGTTGCTTTGCTTATGCCGTCCTCAACACCATGCCATTTGTTGGTAAGAATAGCTTGGATGACGTTGGTAAGTGTCTTGTCTTTTGCAGTTTCTGTTGCAACTTCATCAATTGTCATTGCTTTGGGGGTTGAAGTTGAGAGGATGTAGTTTATATATTCCTCTGCTATTTTCTGTTCTCTGCCGCTTGGTGGCAGGCGCATTGGATGGCGGCTGAGATAGTCGGCTGGGTTGTGATGGCCTGGTCGGTATATGACAGTCATATCGTATGGTTGTGTTCTCAAAACCCAACGTTCGATGCATGCTGACAGTTGGGAGCTGGTGTTGTTGAAAATAGATGTTAGGGGTTTGTGATCTGTGTGGACAGTAAATGGGGCTCCGAAAATATATATGTGAAAGTGTTCACATGCCCATGTGATAGCAAGTGCTTCACGTTCTGTTTGGGAGTATCTTTGTTCAACTGTGGATAGTGCTCGGCTTACGAACTGTACTATTCCGTCCATTTTGGGACAGCATGGCGGAGACGCCTACCAGGCTGGCATCGGCGTGTATCTCAGTGTGTTTGTTTGGATCAAAGTAGGCAAGTGAGCATGCTTTGCTCAGGGCTTCCTTGATGTTTTTTAGACATTTAGTGTGGCGTTCAGTCCAGGACCACTGCGTATTTTTTTTGTTAACTGACGTAGTTCATGGGTCAGGGTTGCATAGTTGGGAATGAATTGGGCACCGCAGAAGTTGGTCATCCCCAACAAGCTTCTGACTTCTGATGCATTTTTAGGGTCGGGTAGTCCAAGGATTGTTTTTATCTTAAGATTACTTGGGCTGATGCCTTCATGACCGAAGGTGTGTCCAAGGAATTCTAGTGACCTCTTGTTATACTCGCATTTGCCCCCATTCAGGGTGAGGCCTTTTTCGCGGAGACATTGGAATATTGCATGGAGGTTTTTGTCGTGATCCTGCTGGTCTGATCCGAAGCAAAGGATGTCATCACTGATGTTGATGGCTCCCTTAATCCCTGCAAGTGCTTGGCTGATTTCTTCCTGGAATATTTCACTGGCTCTATGTTAGGAGTAGTTTGTTTCAGCTTTGAAACACAAACCGGTTATATTCCGTGTTGTTCTGTGGGTTGAAGTGGTTCTGCACAGCTGAGACGAGTTTATCAAAATGTGTTTCGTTTTCTCCTGGTGTGATCTGTTCGGGCGGCAGTTCATCGATAAGGTCGTTCATCACTTCGCCCACAAATGTTAGCAGGATTGCTTTTTGTCTGTTATCATTCTCTATGTCATGTGCAATGAAATAATTTTTTAATCTGTTGATGTATTTTGTCCATCTTGCAGCTTTGGCTTCCGATTCACAGTCAAATTCTGGATAGTGTGATAGAGCGACCATGTTTGTTATGTAGCATGTTGGAATGTTTGTTGTTGCTTTTTGTGTTTCTTTGTCTTTTTTTTGTTGTTGAGTAAATGACTCTGTCCTCGTCGCCAATGTAATGTTTGGTGTAGGAGACGACCGATGCTTGCTAAACATCGACTACTGTCATCGTGGATTAACAGGATGGATGAGGATTAATGAGAGAGTGAAGACAAACCCTGCTCGCGTGCTTTGTGTCCCTTCTTATTATCCTTCCCCCCCGGATTTGCAGGGGCCATGACCTCTGTGACCCCCAGAGGTTATTTCCCTTTTATTGGTCAGGACATTACACCAACCAGGATATAAGGTCACTAATCCTTGATATTTTTGAAGCATGATCTCTAGATATTTGTCTATACTTCTGAGATGCATTTGTATTTACACTATTTACATTGTTCAGACTATAGACCTCATCTTTATTGCTATTATTACAACATTTCAATGTTAGAGTTAAGTTAAAAGGTGATAAATACATGGCTACCAGAAGTTGCATTGCACATGGAATGAGAATGATATAAGCCAGTGTTTGTAATAAAGGGTTCAATTCAAAATTCCCAGCACCTGAAGAAGACCAGAGCATACAACGGCTGAAATGTTGTAAAAATGGTAATAAAGATGAGGACAATAGTCTGAACAAAGTAAATTGCGTAATCTCTAGATACATATATCACAAGATGGAAAATCAACCTAAACCAGACACAATGAATTCTTTTTATCCATTCTTCAATGTTGCAATCATCATAACACACTCATACCGATACATTCAATATTTACTTCCTTCTACCAACCACTGGCGACTAAAATACCTACATAGTCATGTGTTAGCACTTAGACATACATATTTCTTTCACTGACATTTTTAATCAGGATGCTACTACATTTTAATACAAGCATACATATATATATATATACATATATGCATCTATTTTCTCCTAGACTAGGGGTGTGCAATTTAAAACCTGAAGCATTCAGGAAAAATCTTAAAATCTAACATTTTCTCCAACTTATCACTTTAAATGTTCTTGCTGACAAATTTCCATGTGTGAAGATTCTTTTGGGGGAAAATGTTTTCTATTTTTGGATTTAAATAAATCTGTAAGCAAAGTTTTTCTTGCATGAACATCAACAAAAGTAAAAATAAATCTTCTCTAACTGATACTTGCAGGCAGGGATGAAGATTTCAACAAGCAACCTCACTCCTGATTTCAAAAGACTTTTTGAAAAGTGTGAGAGGTTACATTTGTCTCATTGAATTTCTGGCACTGAATGATGTGTATTTTCAAGTGAACAATTTTATTAAAACATTTTCTGTCTACTATTATTTTTTTGTTTTATTTATTTATTTATTACATGTATTACGTAAATAATTTGCATTTACACGTTGCATTAAATGAAATATTTATGTAAGCTAATGAATATGATTAGTTTTAGAAAGTATGGCCTTTCGTTAAATGCGGCCTACACAAAGTGGCCTCCAGGGCCAAACTAATTGCACTCTCCTGTCCTAGACCACCTTTCTTTCTTGTATGTAACAAAACATTTATATTTAAACTCTTGAACCTCTAACTTTCACTGTGTGTGTGTGTGTGTGTGTGTGTGTGTGTGTGTGTGTGTGTGAGTGAGTGAGTGAGTGAGTGAGAGTGAGAGAGAGAGATGAATAGAATAGGTAAAAAACAGGTAGGAAAAATGTCTTTAATCTAACATGTTTCACTTTATTAAGCTTCTTCAGAGATTTGTTAATAAGACATGGACTTAAAAGTTTTGTAAAAATTAAAAAGAAAAACAAAAAACAAAGAGACAGTATAGTGTCACTTTGTTTTTGTCTTAATTTTTGTGACATTTCCAGTACAATCACTACATTTAATTACAAGCTGTATAGTTCTCTACCCTTCATCCAACCTCAATATGTTGTTATGGATATAGATAGCCACACACACACACGTACACACATATATTGAGATTGGTCTCCACGTGGTAACAAGGAGATGGTCACATGGGAACCTAAAGTCAGTTTTGGGATAGCAGGTCAAGATTGGTTGACCCAGACACCCTTAGTAACAAATGTCTAGACAGGAATTAGACAGAGGCTAGACATTGATTGGAAGTCAGTTGCAGATCAGATCTTGAATGAACAAGTCACAATTGCTGAGCGCTAATAACTTATGAATGAAAAGGAAAACACATTTGAGATGATGGCGTAATTTGACTAATTCATCTTAAGCAACTCCGGATAAGAAAAATGAACTTATAAATTCTTATTCATTAAAAGAAGACGCCACCGAATCATTTGTCAAGGAAGAAGGAAAGATAGCGATGAAGAGAAGATAAGAGAAGAAATTGTAATGTTATTTGTATGCTGATTCTTATTTGTTAAAAGAAGAGAAAGATAAGGCGAGTAGTTTATCAAGAAAAGAAAGAAAGATAGAGATGCAGAGAAGATAACGTGTGAACAAAGAGATATTGAAGAGAAGAAACTGCAGAATTGTTTGAGTTCAGAAAATATGGCGCTTGTTTGAAGAAAGAAATAAAGAAGAGTGCTGTTATTTCAGAACATTTGTATGCTGAAAATACGACAGCCAACTGAAAGCAAATAAAGACAGTCAAAGATACATACATTTCAAGTGGACCGTGTTTGAGTCCCAAGTTATATAAAGAAAGAGGAAGAAAGAAAATAAAAAAAACACAGTAACATAAGAGAGAAAGAACTGACATAAAGATAAGTTATTATATTCTTAGGCCCATGTTAGAATACGCATACACTTCAACGAATATTATGTTACCACAAATATCATACCATATGTGCTCATAATTATATGGTTCTCCCCATTTTATTTTGTGTTAATCTCTTGCATTCGTGTTCACCTGTATTCATTCATATTTGTTGATATTTGTCGTAAATTGTTATTTCGACTGAATTGGGTATCCGAATATAAGTTTTGAGGTTCAGGTCATTGGACACTTATTCATACTCATACAAATATTTTTTTTTATTTTAATACTTTGTTACTTATTAAAACTTTATATAAAAATTTACTTTGCCTTGTTATTCATCCTTGAATTGTTGGTCAGCGCATGTGTTGATATTGAAGCAGACCTGGGAAGATTACAGTTTAATTATATCAATTGAACAGTGATCTCATTTTCTTATTTTTGTTTATGATTGTCCATTTGTCATGATCTAGGAGAGACAACCTGTATCTATCCATAGATGTGGAAATGTAAATATTCTCGAATTGACGTGTAATCATCTTAATGGTTATCGTTGACGCAGGCATATGACAGTGTCTTCTCTGAGCTAACCTTTTTTTTTATATTCTGAATTAAACTATTTGATTTTTCAGGTCTGACGAGACAAACATTTTTAATTGCCTGTCAAAATAAATCAGGATTTATAATTGCTTTAATTACGTGTTGAGTTTTCTTTTCTGTGTTTCATATTGCTCTGGATAATATCCATTGAGCTCTCTATTTTTCTATTTAATATTTTATATTAAATAGATATATTTTTGGGATTATCCTCTCTGTTTTATGGATTTGACATTATTTCCTATATAAATATATATATGTGACAGGTATCTGACCAATGAAAGTATAACTCAATCAACATACTGTTTCTTAGGTTTTTTTAAATCATTTGTCTTTAATGAATCTCTGAAGAAGCTTGTTAAAGTGAAACATGTTAGATTAAAGACACATTTTTCTTACTTGTTCTTTACTTATTCTATAGATATATATATATATATATATATATATATATATATATAGTCATCCGCAGACAGATCTGTTTCACTGTATAACAGCTCATCAGTACAGTTAGACAGCCGAGTGCTTTTTACCCAAGATTGAAACCCGACCAACTTGAAGTCAGTTAGCGATTCTACCTCTGAGCTATGGGCACTCGGTAGCAGGAGGCAGACTTTTTAGCATGTATATTATCATTATACATGCCCAATAGCTGAGAGTTTTCTAATTCATTGCTGAATAAACAATGCATAGATGCTAGAGTAGCTATTGTTTTTCAAAGTCTACCATTCTTCCAGAGTGCCCAATCAGGGTGTGAGAGCGTAAATAGTATTTAATTTGGAAATTAGTTATTTACACAACATCGGTTTCAACTTTTCAGTATCTTCAGGCAAGTTATTATCTAAACTTATTTATAAATGAAACTTTGTCTGTTTGTGTGTGTGTGTCCGTGTCCGTTACCTATAGACTCTGAAACAGCTGAACCGATTTTCTTGAAAATTTACACAGTTGTACTATAAGCATCTGTGAGTGTTCTTAGCTAGGTTTTGTGTCAAGGTACACCCGATAAATATCGATAATCGATAATCGAAAAAATTGGGTTATAGAAGGAATGGTCCGATTTTAATCAAATTTGGTACACTCATAAACAAAGACATAAGAAACGATATTCAGAAGTTTCAAGGTTGCAGTTCTTACAATAGTGCAGAAAATTGATTATATATATATATATATATATATATATATATATATGTATATATGTATATATAAGGCAAGATGTTTGTGTGTGTGTGTGTGTCTGTTTATCTGTCTGTATGTCCTTTATACAAATCCACAATTTTTATTCGATTCTCACCAAACTTCACACAAATATTCTTTAGGCTGAGTCTGAGCTCCAGGACCATGGATTAGTTTTAAAGCTTTCATTACACCTGAGCAACACCAGGCTATACTGCTAGTATATACATACAAACACATGTGTATGTGTGTGTGTGATATACAAAGATTTATTTTGCATATATAAATGTGCATTTTTTCTTTCAGGCCTCATGCTTGATAAAATAGATCTGATAGGAATGGACATTATCATAAGATAACCTTCACCAACCATTATAGCCTTAGGTCTGTAAATTTACTTGACACACATCTCATCAGAAGAGAATAAAAGAAAAGACTCAGTTTTTGAAATATGGGTGTCAATATTATTCCTGCTAATGAGCTTACATCCATATTGACAAGTTTTCCAACCCAAAATCAACTAAGACCTACTGAGCCATTTAAATATATCATATCCAACAGTATAAAGAACAATATATATATATGTATATATATATTCCTACAAAGGTTATAAAGGAAGCTCCTGTCGATGCTAGAAAGAATTATAAGAGTTATTGAACTGGAGAAACCTATGTTCCTGAATAATTATTTGAAGTGAAAATTTCCATGAATTTTAACCGACAATGATGCTAAAGGTCAATGAATGCCAAAGATTTCCATACAAAGAAATGGCTAATATGACCATTGCAATTATCATGAACATGAAATAATACCCAACAATAAAAATGTTAAGTTATTCACATTAAAAAAAAAAAAAACAACTCTGCCATCATTAATTTTTTAGTAAGTTTTTTATGTCTTATAAAATCAAAGAAAACTGATGAAAAAATAAATTGTCAAAAGAATTAGGAATTACTAATTAATAACTTGTGTGAAATAATAACATGAACCAAAAAAAAAAAATTTATATACACCCTTGTGCAAATTAAATGAAACAACTACTTTAGTTTCCTTTCTTTTACAATATGGTCAGTTTTAGACCCACTGTAGTGACAGAGTGTAATTGATTTCTATTTTTTTCTTAGCTTAAGTCATTTGCAGTGATGTACAGTTATATGAATCTATTTTTGGGATGTATGATGAAATTTGTTTGGCCTTAAAAAATATTGCATCATCCACACACTGACACTATTTTCTCGACCGTCAATTAATTGTCCTATGGCTATTGTCTGCAATAGACGTTACTCCAAAGAAGCGTACAAAAATTGTAACGCTGCATGAACACACTGGCAAGCCTTACAAAGAGATTGTGGATATTGTTGGTGTCAGCCTTTCTTCAACTATTAGTCATGTCATCAAGGAGAAGAAACAAATTAAATCCATCAGTCCAAAATGTAAAGGAAAATGTGGTCAGAAGAGAAAAACAATACCAAAAGATGACATATATGTAATCGGGGAAAGTGTGAAAGATCCTAGAAAGACATTGTTTTGTTTCGATTAATTTGCACTAGAGTATATATATATATATATATATATATATATTTTTTTTTAAATAAATACAAAAAGCTGGGGTTGAAAAGTTCTCAGTCCAAACAAGAAGAACTTGTAGGAGATTTTGTATTTGCTGGGTTGTATGTGCTTCCGTAATTTACGGGTCTGGCTCTCTAGATTATTTCCCCCACAAATACAACACTCTGTTTTACAACCGCGCAAAGTGAAAGGAATAATTCACAACGGACATTAAACAACAAACAATTTATTATGTGAAAAATAAAATGGTACGTGGAAACAAATAAAATACATGATGCGAAAATTGCCTTTCGGAAAGTAAAACTTGGCAAGGAGTTAAATTTGTTCAAAGATGTGTATAAGTTTACATTAGCAGAGTCCGTAAATAAGTCTTTCCTACTTACATTTAGTTCATTTCAGGTGGCGACAGCGTGTCGCGTTGCTGAATGAAAGTTCGTCGGTTTTTTCTTTTCAAGGTCCTCGGAGCTAGGTCATGAACTTTGGCGTGGAAGAAATGACTTGGCCGGACAAAGTATCGGTGACATGCGTACTTAATGGCTAGCTTGGTGACTGACCTTCTTTTTTTTCTAACTGTGTGTATTATATACATTAATAGGGGATCAAAGAATCTTCCTAACATTAGGGTGTGAAAACATTTATTGACCAATCAGATTTATTATTTTACTATTTTGTTTTCGGGCCTAAATATTTTTGTGTTAATTTACTTCCGATCCTATTTTTCTAGAATGTTCTTATTCTAAGTTTTTAGCTGATTGGTTGAGAAATATAAAAATGTAATCTAAATTCTACTGCCGTTTTGATCCAATTTCTCTAGAATGTTTTATTGTGATTTCCTGTTGCTTATTTTAATAGAAAAAAAAATATGTATCCCATAAACTTCCTCACCCCCCAAAATTTTGATGTTTCTTTATTTTTGGTTAGATTTTGGAAAGTGGATCAAGCTGAGAACTTTTCAGCACACTTTCACAATGTGTGTGCGTGTGGGGGGGGATATTACATAGACATACATATATCAGTGCAGACTTTGGCATGGTACATGGTTAGTAAAATCGTCTCACTAGATCAATTACAACTGATTAGGGAGTTCAGGCTTAACTGGGTGCTCTATACATGTGGCCTTGTGCTACATCTAAGCTAAGCTTAGAAAATCACCATATAAATAAGTACATAAATTCAGTGTATTGAGGCAGCAGATAATTTTCTGAACATATATTGTTAAATATAAGAGACAATGTATGTCTATTATGTTTAATCATGAGCCGTTCTAAACATCGTATTTTGGCTTTAATTTCAGGTGAAATATAAGTATATATACACACATCTCTATATAAATATGTATTTATCATATACTAGTATATCTATAATTTCTTCATTCTATAAACACGCTCACATAATTATGCATATATATGTTTATATATATATGACAAATTGGAAAATTTATACCTCTCTCTCTATCCATATTGTAACAAAGTTATAGAACTAATAGTTTTTTTTACCTGCTGTTCATTTACTTTTATAAAGTATATATATTTAATTTTCATTTATCACCCGATGAGAAGCGCACATAGCAACTTCGAAACGCGAAAATTTTTGTGTAGTGATCCCATGAATTTATAAACCATTGTAACAACCATTACAATAATATGAGTAATTGGAAAACTTATACACACACACACACACACACGCACACACACACACACACACACACACATATATATATATATATATATACATATACTATGAGTAATTGAAAAACTTGCGCACGCACACACATAAGTGACTAATTGGAAAATTTAAGGAATCAATGGATGTTTTTTGACATTACTTTCTCCAACTAATCCAAACATCGTCTCTCGAATGGTAGACACGGTTAAAAAAATCAGGGCGTCTATTCAAACAAGGATATCCACAAAGAAAATAAAAATGTTTTTATTAAGTTCGGGATTGTTTTTTTTTTATGATATGCTGTTTTTTTTTTGGGCGGGGGGTATCAGCGAATTAGTTGAGGTGTGTATTGTCACAAAATAACGTCTCTAGAGTACAGTACAGTGACACATAAGCTCAAGCATACGTAATGACATACATACATATACACAATTTCAAGCATAGCACAACACGCATAAAAACACAAGGTCATGTACAATGTACATACAAAGTTACACGTACGCATGCTAATTTACCCTTGTTTTTTTTTTTAATTTTGTAACAAGTTTTATTTTGTTTCAATTTCCCCCAAAATATCTATTCTACGAGTAAATGTTGTGTACGTAAACAATTAACCAAATAAGAAAATATTTCAAAATGTGACCAACTCACCTGTGAATCGTTTCTGATAGAATCCTGGTTTCCAATGTTCTGTTTTTGTCTGTATAAACACTTAACAGCAACAGTAAAGGCAAAGCAAGTTTGGAAAAGGGCAAGTTGTCTTTTTTCTCTTTGAACAACACTGACGGCGTGAGCTCTCTGAACAATTGCTTTATTACTCAATGTCAGATGGATCGTCTCAGTGGCTTATCTTGTGGCTAGAATAAACTGGCTCGGGTAATCATCCTTAATCCACTTGAAGGTATTAAATGAATCTGATACTGACTGGTCACACACTGCAATCCCCAGATGGCAATAACAACAACGAATCTCCTCCTGATGTTTAGTACCGGAGTTAGAATAATTGGCTGAGGAGTGCAGGTTTGAATGTTCAATTTCTAAGATTAGAAAAGTGAGTAACTCAAAGTAAGTAACTCAAAACAAAAATCTGATATGAAATTAGATGAAAAAAAAAAAGTTTTTCTTCTCCAAAAGCGATATAGATAGTGAGTAAATTTAAGACCCCAGGATCCGCGGTAGATAAGAATGGATGATGAAATCCGCGGATAACGGCGAAATCTTTTTAAAAAATTTAAGAAATTTATTTGGCTAAAAATGAAACGAATTAATTAGGCCGAAATATTTCAGTTGTTAATGAACGAAACATTTTTAATTTTTTAAAAATTTTCTTTTAATTTTCTTTTTCTATCTTCAGGATAATTTAAAAACTTCAGTCAGTGACAAAAGAAAAAAAAACTGACAATCGATGTTTTTAAAAATATTTTCATTTTTTTTTATTTAAATTTTTATTTAAATTTATATTTTCAAATGAAAATACTACTTACTATCCATTATTATTATTAAAAACTTGACGTTTTATGTTTAAGTCATTTTTTTTCATATTTTTTACGCTTTTGATATTTTTCCAAGTAGTTTAAAAAATTAACACGAAAATCTTATGCCTACCGCGGATAATGAATGCATGTTGTATAGTGGTGATTTTCTAATCGACACTTAGATGTGGCACAAGGCCGAAAATAAGAGGTATCCAGTGAGAATCAAACTCACTACTCAGTTGTAATAGGCTCTCTAACAAGACAAGCTTGCTAACCATTTACACCACGTTGAGGTACCCATGTATGCTGGTAAAAAAAAGGAAGGATTGTTTTGAGACCGAAAATTTTTTAAATTCAATCTCCAATAAAGATAATCTTTCTTGTAAAACGTGAAAGAAAAACTGAGGTATTTTAGACCCATAAAAAATAAAAGAAAAATTGTAATATAACCCTGATATAAGAGATATTTTCTATGGTCCCAAATTAGAGCCTGTGGTAATGTATATAAAATAGACCAAACCCGGATATAAGGTAACTTTTATCCGGTCCCGAAACTCTCTTATATCCGGGTTACACTGTAATAATAATAATCAATGTCTGAATGGCAGCTCAGTGGTTGGAAGCACTTGACTAGAATCATAAGTTTAATAGTTTGATAACATTTAAAATACTTTGCATATTCTCGGGATAGAAAAGAAAATCTCTCTTTCCTGAAATCTTGTTAAATATTTGAAATCCAAAATCATAATATAAGTGGTAGACCAGTAATTAAATCATTGGATTAGTGACAACATCAGCATAATTTTAGGTGCTATGGTAATTTTCTAAGTTAGATGTGGCACAAGGCCAAAAGTATGGGACACCCAGTGAGGATTTAAATCACTACTCAATCATAATTGTTCTATTGAGACAAGCTTGCTAACCATAACATCACATTGAGATGTCCTTCCAGATGCTATGTTCATGAAGTTTCTTACATAGAATTGATTTATATAAAAGTTAACAAGTTGATCTCAGAAATCAATAATTATATAATTGTTCTTTACTAGATGTTGCAATTATCTAATGCAAATATTTAAGGGAACTTACTTGGAATGATGTACGTTGTGGTGCAGTGGATATCAGCACAGAATGAGAAATCGGGTAGCCGAGTTCAAATTCCAGCTGAATTCATTGCTTTCGCTTACGCGCAAATACCCTTGGGAAAGGTATTAATCCGCCTCTTTCCTCCAGTTATGGGTTAAATAACAGGACAGATTGGGTTCTATAGCCTTGATTGGCAACTAGTCTACCGCAGAAAGCAATGGCAACCTACTACGGAATAATCTTCTGCCCAGTCAGTCATGTCTCGACAGAGACATGATCGCCCAAGCCAACAAAGAAAAGATGTTTATTTTATTTTTTTTTTTTGTTAGGGATATATTAAACTTGTAAAATGACAATATTCAGATGATATCACTCAGGAGAAAGAGTTCTGGATTGATAATTGAACACTGTCAAATTTGGTTCACAGTTTAAAACCCAGTACAAAGTAAGTGGCTTTCCCATGAGCACAATTGTTGTGGTTAAAGCTGGGAACTTGTTGACATTATTTTTATTGCTTTTTTTTTTTTGCACTTAGTAACCTTTCAACACAAACTAAATTTAAAAGTAAAAGTCAAGTTTGGTGGTTATAGTATTAAAACACAAAACGTGTGGTTCAATATCCACCTTATAAAATCGGATGACCAGCAAGAAAAAAACACTGATTTCAAAACAAGGGGAAAATTACCTTAATCACCCCACCCCCAGTCAGTGTCAAGCTTGTAAAATCCTTGCTTTCAGGACAGTATGAATATTAATACAACATTTCTTTATCCAGATGGCAGAGCGAACATTTGGAAATATCAAAACTTGATAAAAAACTTCTAGACATTTGCAGTTTAACTTGTAAAATGTATTTTTTTTAAAGTAAAACAAACATCCACCATAACAAAAGGCTGTAACGGATTTAACTAAACTGTATATAGCATGACATAAACGCCCAAACAAAAAATCCGTAAATGCCAGCTCGAAACTTACCTCTCTCTCCTACCCACAAGACAGAAACCATTTTCATGTAAGACTTTACATACCTTAAGTGATTGTGGCCTGGTGCAAATGCTTCAGTTAACCACTGACAAGGACACAAGTCGAGAGACAACAGTGAAGGTGATGAGCAGTTGCTCCAATGGTGGTAATTAGTTTGTTAGGTCCTTAAAACGTCTCAGGGTTCTAATTTTCTGTCTCTGCTTTTGAAAGCACATGGCTGCACTTGTCACTACAAAAACAGCCTGGGTATGGCTTCATGGGTAGCTAGCATGCCTCAATTCATGATGCAGTTCTAGAGCTTAGTGGGGTAGGTCATGAGGAAGAAAATTATTTTGACGGACACTCATCCAAAGAGTTTTGGTGAATTCCAAGCTTTTTATTTCTTTACTCTTTGACTTGAAAGTGAAATATTTTATTCCATTTGATTGAATATTTTTCATGACTTATCAATCTTTTGCAGGTTATTTAAAGCCAGAAATTTTTTTTTTAGATTTTTAGAATTATTGGGAGATAATAAGGATTTATTGGGCTCCTTGGCATGGTGTAATGATTAACAAGTTCATCTTGCTAGAATCATTATAACTGAGTAGTGAGTTTGATCCTCACTAGGTACCCCCTACTTTTGGCCGTGTGTTACGTCTAAGCTACACTTAGAAAATCACCTTCCACTAGGTTTGGGAGTTGGGTGCAGAGCTAACAACCCTGCTCCATAAAAACCAGTTTGTTACAGAAACAGTAAAAATGCTGCCCTACACACTATTAGGTGTAAGGAAAAGTTTATTATTATTTATTATCAATGATTTATACTGATACAAATCATATTAATTAACCCATAGCAAGGGGGAGAAGAAGAGAATTTATACTTTTCCCTAGGTTATAGCATCTGGTCTTCTCAAACGGTTACTCATCTAGGTACAGGTCAGGCTTGATTTTGCTTAACTTTGGTGAACCGGTATTTCAATTTGATATGGCTGTAAAATTTTATGATTTCACAACTCGGATGTGAAAGACTGATTTCATTACTTGAATGTGAAAGATTTTATTCTGTGACTTGAATGTGAAATAATTGATGTCATAACTTGAATGTGAAATATGTTATTTTATAACTTGGATGTGAAAGATTTAATTCTATGATTTTTTTATGAAATATTTTCCTTTATGAATCAGAAACTAAAGTTTTTAAATTGATCACTTATTCTTCAGGATGCTCCACAAAAAAAAAAGCAAGAAATTTTAGATTTACTATATATGGTGAAAAAAATTAACTAACATATAAAAAAATCATGAACACCACATATAACATTTGTTGGTTGGTTGGTTGTTTTAGTTTTATGGCATATCAACCTCAGTGGGTCATTTATTGCCAACTAAATTTTATTTATGTATTGCTGGTAATACCTTTTTTCTTTCAACAATTTATTGTCGTTTTTTTATATAAGTTTTGTGTCTAGTAATCCTTTTTTCTTTTCGAGTATCAAGATTCATTGAGATTTGTTTTTAAGGGCAGGGTCCCCAAATCCTACCCAGTTATTTAACCCATAACTGGAGGGAAGGGACAGATTAATACCTTTCCCAAGGGTACCAGTGCTTAAGTGAATGCAGTGTATTCAACTGGAATTCAAACTCGGCTCACCGATTTCTCTTTCCGAGCCGATATCCACTGCACCACAACGCACATCCATCACTAAACGCTTACGACACTTGGTATTCCCAAGCGGTCACCCATCTACATACTGACCAGGCTCAACGATGCTTAACTTTGGTGATTCAGCGAGAACTGGTGTATTCAACGTGATAATATCCTCAACAATTTCTGGAATACAAAAATTTGGTATTTGCACTTTATCTGCTTTCATCTTCTTCTTTCCTTTTCTTTATGGATGAATTCAATATTTTTGAAATGCAAATTTTCACCCTTCTCAACATTCTTCAAATAAAAAAAAAAGCTCAATCAAAGAAAATGATTTAAAAAGTATAAAATGATATTGAATTCTGTTGCCATATCTGGTTGGGTGCTCCTGTTATTCATCTCAAGATTCTCAACAAAATCCAAAGCAGGATCTGCATTATAATCAGTTCGGACTTGACATCTCGACTCTCGCTTTCTCACCAACATGATGTAGCTTCCCTTTGTCTTTTCTACAAACATTTTCATAGCTTCTGCTCTGATGAGCTTTTTTCCTTGGTGCCTTGTCCATGTAAATTTAAGTATGCTACCATATTGGCATCAAGGTCAAACCTTTTTACCGTCAAAATAGTGAAATGTAACCATCTCTTCTACTCTAACAAATTCTTTTATCACACTTCCTACCTGTAGAAGTCTATTTCATTTACTTGCTTCCCTGTAAATGCAACATCAATTGCCATCTTCTATCTTCTTGAATCTTATTCATCTTTTATCCTTTCCTCAATATCCCCTGTACTCTGTTTTTAACTGTATGCCCTGTGCAATCCGAACCTTGCTTTGGGTGAAATATTAAATCTCTCTCTCTCTCTCTCTCTCTCTCTCTCTCTCTCTCTATATATATATATATATATATATATATATATATATATATATAAATATGAATCTAGAAATATATAAATAAATATGAATCTAGAAAAAAATATATATATATAAATAAATATGAATATATATATATATCTAAATAAATAAATATGAATATATATATAAATAAATAAATATGAATATATATATATATATATATATATATATATATATATATATATATATATATATATATATATATATATATATATATATATATATATGAACATATATATAAATAAATAAATATGAATATATATGTATATATAAATAAATATGAATCTAGAAAAATTCATATATGTATGGCAGGCAATTTTCAAGATTATTTTAACACTAAATGAATTTCAAAATGTTGGAAGTAAAGTCAAGACATTTTTCCTTTAATCTGACACCCAGTAAAAGAAAAGAAAATTTCTTGTGTTTTTGATGAGTGACAATTCAATTTGTGGAGCACTGCATGTATTTGTTATTTGATGAATTGTCAATTGGAACTTTCATTTGTAAATTCTTCCTCACTTTTAGATCATAACTTTTCACACAAATATGAGCAAAATGTTCCCTCAATATTAACTTGTTTTGCCATTTTGTAGAAGAAAAAATAAAATAAAATAACATTACTCTCTAGCTTCTGGAAACTGATTGATTGGAAGGAATGAATGAGTTATTTGTTTTTTCTAAGTTATCAATTCTTTACAGATTATTCAAAGCCAAAACCTATTTTGGATGGTAAGGATAATTCTTTTCCATTTTTGTTTTTTGTTTTTTTTTTTGCAAATGAATAAGGCATTATTAAAAATCTCTTGACAATGACAATGATTTTTCCAGATACAAGTTTTATTTAACCCATAGCTAGGGAAAGGAGATAGATTCATACCATTCCCAAGAGTATTTTCAGGTAAATGAATGTAAAGAAACCCAGTTGAAATTTGATTTTGGCTTTTCAATTTCTCATTCCAAGCTTACACTACCCACACACTTACAAGAAAGAAAGAGAGTTTATTTGATGTCCTTATAGTGTCATGGGGGTGAAAATGAACAGCTGATTTACCCACACCAACAAGATTGATGAAGGATGATAATGACGAGAAAACACATGGGTAATTTGAACAAAACAAGATCAGGAACTTACAAGAATTTACATGCTTGAAGTAGTATCAATAGCTTGTTTTAGGAAAATAAATCTTAATTCTTAAAGTCTGTAGTTGTAATGTTCATACAACAGATTAAATGATCTGATATAGAATAATGTTGAAAAATGTTTAAGACAAATGTAAATGTGTTCATTGTTTACTGGAGGGATATATGGTTTGCATACATTCAAAAATAGGCAAAAAGAGATACTTTAAAATAATTAGATTTCTTGAATTGTTGAGAGAAAATTTTTTGAAGTGTCACATGCTGGTTAAAGGCTGATAATATAATTGTTGAGTAATTTTACACTGGCAAGAACCTCATAGGTTGGTAAATCTACATAATCCCTATTTTCTTTCTCAGTCCTTTGAATTTGAAGGGAGTGGGTAAAGAGAGTTATCATTTTGCCCTCACTACACGTCTTAACCCACAAATAGATACTGAATTTCAGTCAAATACAATAAAATGGACATTTCTATCATCTGCAATTGAGCCACAAAACTGAATTATTGAAATTCTTATCGTCTACTGAGTTGGCCAGAACTAAGTCTGTTTTAAAATCAAAATTCGAAAAGATATTTGGACTAATATTTTGGCTGTTATGCTCACAACATTTTTAATTTTGCATCCTTTGACCATCTTCACATGTCTGCCAGAATTGGTAATTTGAAGGAATTTGAAAGCAAGCTCCTTCTTCACTTGATGGAATGTGTTATTCAATGTGGGAATATTTTATATTAGTTAAATTTTTCTAGTATTCATGTTGCTTGTTAGTTTATTTGATATCAAATAATAAACCTAAGTCTGATCAATCCCTTTTGTGAAAATATTATCAACGCTCTTCATCAATAATAACCTATTCTCTCACTTTGTTGAAAGGGAAAAAATTTAAATTTCCCACTTGCATGATCAGTGCAAGGTCTCATGACTCATCTGGATCTATGATATGAGGCTCCCCACTCTATTACATCTTAATTTTCATAAAATACAAATTTTATTGTAACCTAATTATGCACAATAATGGATCATATATGATATTGGTGAACAATTCATCTAGAAAAATTGAAAATAAATAGTGTATCTAAATACAAATTAGAGACACATCATAATAGATTTAGAAAAAAAAAACAGAATGATATCAAAATTTGCAAAAATCTTTCATTTTTTAATAATCAGTTGTGCTTAGTTTAATTTTTGACATTTATAAATGTAGGTAGAAAGGCAGATGTTGATATGATAGTGATGGGAACAAACATGACCAGGGGCTCCCAATCAGGTTTGGGCCACATCTGGTTGGACCACATCTGGTTTCTGGGGTAGTACACACCAGCCCTCCTTTCTTGGACTAAATATGTTGTAGATATCAATTGATTGGTTGACTGATTGGAGAGACAGTGGAAAGAAGGAATGAATGGACACTTATTTGATCTTCTGACATACAGGTAAAACTGAATTTCTCTCAGTTACAATAAAATGGTCATTTTCATCAGTCAAATTGTTATGTACAAGTGACTGGTTGAAATTCTCATAATTTACAATTGATTCATGGAACGGCAATGACTGAAAATCCAGCCAATATATCGACTAATTACTACCTCTTTAGAATGATCAGAATTTGTTTTAATTTTGGGATAGAATTTTTTTTTACTTTTGGATCAGAATTTTCTTTACATTTGAATTAGTCAGTCAGTTAAGTGCCATACGTGATACACGCTTGGGCGATCATGTCTGGAAAGAGACATGACTGACTAGGCAGAAGATTATCCCGCAGTAGATTGCCATTGCTTTCTGCGGTTGACTGGTTGCCGACCAAGGCTATAGAACCCAGTCTGTCCTGCTATTTAACCCATAACTGGAAGGAAGAGACGGATTAATACATTTCCCAAGGGTATTTGCGCATAAGTGAATACAATGGATTCAACTGGAATTCGAACTCGGCTCCCCGGTTTCTCGTTCCAAGCCGATATCCACTGGCTCACAACACACATCCTAGTGCATTGTGGTACAGTGGATATTAAGCAAAATACTAATTTGAATTCGTATTTTGCTTAATTTTTTTTATCATAATCTTCTTTACTTTCCATCAGAAATTTCTTTCCATTTTCATAAGAACTTTTTAACTGTTGGATCAGAATTTTCTTTCCCCAAAACAATTGCTTGAAAAGGAAAATTCAAGAAAACACTACCTTCAATCCAATACTCTAACCTGCGAACAAAACACTGAAGACTCACATTATATAGACAATAGGTTTATTAATACGTAGATTATTGGTAAGCTTAGCGGAATGTATTGTTGTGACTCTCTCTCTCTCTCTCTCTCTCTCTCTCTCTCTCTATTTTGCGGCTTAATATTGCACAAACAGTGAAGTAATCTTCAGTAACAGACTGAAGGTAAAAATAGTAAGAGCAATGATTATGTGGGGAAGGTGATGGTTGTTGTTTTAAGCTGAATTGCTTCTATCTCTGTCTATAATCTCAGCCATTATGATTTTATTCTCAGCAACAACTTGATAATCTTGTTCTAATCTGTTTTTGTGAAGACGGAAAAGACAAAGAGAATTTCTTAAATCTGCTGGATTTTATTGAGGGTGACATGGACGAATGAGCTGTTTTTAAGAACTGCTTGCGAGCCAAGTTGGAGGAATGGTTAGAAAATAAAAAGCTGAGTGGAGCCTTCAGGATTTTATCAAAGGATACACACTAGGAAAAAAATGGTTGCCAGTAGGAAAATATCAAGATGGGGAAAGGCATTAAGCATTTAAGATTAAGTAAGAGGCAACAGAATTCAAGCATTCATGTATATATAAACTTATCTATTATCTATCTATCTACATTTTTGTCATATTTACCCATTTACAATACTGCTTCACATTTTATAATTTCTAAAAGTGGCTGAATGTTTATTAGTAGCTTTCACAAGATTTGTTATTTTTTTCAAGTTTTTTAAAATGAATGTATCCATGTATTGGCAGCTAAATTAAGTTAATGAATAAATAAGACAAATATGTTTATGAAAAAGCTCTTTTAAAAAGATTTAAAATAGAGCACTCTTATATAAATTAGAAGAGGAATTTTCAAATAATCTATCAATCTCTCTCTTTCTCTCTATACATATATATACGTGTGTGTGTGCACATGTAAGCACATGTACATGCATCTGCATTATTTACATGCACACTAATTATACTTTAATGTTAATTTTCTATGGCATTACATTTAATGGAAGCATTTTCCGTGTGATAAACTGACTATAAGTTTTTCTTGATGCTTTCTAAAGAGTAGATCTAGGGTATTTTACATGCAAATTTGAAAAAAAAGATGTATGTTGTCATCCTTAAGAATATCAACCCAGAATGTTCTCCGATCCTAGTGAAGTTATTTCACTGCTGCTTGAATGAGAAACTGTTCCTAAGCCTGAGAAAAAGAGGTAAGCATATGTCCGGTCTTCAAGAACGCAGGTGAACAATCCCCTAACACACATTATAGACCTATCAGTCTCCTCAGTAAGCTTTTTGAGAATTTAATCAACATTGGTGAGCACTTAGATTGGAGCAACCTCCTGTGCAATGAGGCACTGGGTATGATGATAAACTGCATTCGGCAGCAAGGCCTCTGATTGAGAGGCTGTGAGGAGCATGGAACCACCTTCTAATTGCTGTTGTTCCCAGGTCCACCCTGACCTGGAGTGGTAGCACCTGTTAAGGGTCCCAACTATGGTTTATCCCCAAAGTGGGGTCAAAACACTATGAAAGTATAAAAATAGACTTTTATAGAAATATATGCATAAAAATAGATTTTTATAGAAAAAAATACATTTTTGAAGGAAAAAAAATTATTACCAGCAATACATTTTTGAATATAAAACTAGAAAACATATTCAGGTTTTTAAAATAAAAACAATAAAATAAAAAAACTTTTTCAACAAAATCTGACTAAATCAACTTCTTACTATAACTAAACATTAAAAAAATACCTTAAAACCCTACCATTTTAGCATTAAATAACCCACAGATATGCCATTAAACAAACTCAAACTCAAATTCCTGCGTAATGAGTAGTATGTGTTTTGTTCAGCCTGATCCACTGTTGACATTCTAATTACCATTACACATATACCCAGTGTGGCTTATGGCCATATCACGTTGAATACTCTGGTTCTCGCTCAATCACCGAAGTTAAGCAACGTTGAGCCTGGTCAGTACTTAGATGGGTGACCGTTTGGGAATACCAGGTGCTGCAAGCGTATAGTGACGGATGTGCGTGCCTATGGCCCTATCACGTTGAATACACCGGTTCTCGCTCGATCACTGAAGTTAAGCAACGTTGAGCCTGGTCAGTACTTAGATGGGTGACCACTTTGGATAACCAGATGCTGTAAGCGTTTAGTGACGAATGTGCATTGTGGTGCAGTGGATATCGGCTCAGAAAGAGAAATTGGTGAGCCGAGTTTGAATTCCAGTTGAATACCCTGCATTCACTTAAGCACCGGTACCCTTGGGAAAGGTATTAATCCGTCCCTTCCTTCCAGTTATAGGCTAAATAACAGGGTAGGACTTGGGGACCCTGCCCTTAAAAACAAATCTCAATGAATCTTGATACTTGAAAAGAAAAAGGTATTACTAGACACAAAAACTTATATAAAAAACAACAATAAATTGTTGAAAGAAAAAGGTATTACCAGCAATAAATAAATAAAATTTAGTTGGCAATAAATGACCCACTGAGGTTAATATGCCATAAAAACAACCAACAAAACTTAGTGTTGATAACACATACACCTCAAGGACTGTTGCATTAGATATCTCAAAGGCCTTTGACAAAGTGCAGCACAAAGGTTTGCTACATAAGCTCTCCAGCTATGGAATCACTGGAAAGGTTTTCTCAACGATAAAATCTTCCTTATTAGGTGAATCTTTGAAGGTAATTATTAATGACCGGTCCTCCAATGCCCTGGCAGTCAATGCAGGTATCCCCAGTGGTCATTTCTAGGACCAACCCTCTTTCTGATTTGCATAAATTATCTGCCTAAGAATATACTAAGATTATTTGTAAACATCTATGCTGATGATATGATAATATACGGGTGCACCACTTGATGGTCAGAGATTGGCAGCTGACCTCTCTTCCGATCTAACATTAACTTCCCAGTCGGGAAGAAATGGCTGGTTACTTTCAATGCCTCGAAAACCAAACTAGCTGCATTCCAACATTAACTCCCTATACTGCTCCTGTACTCCTCACTTCTCATGTTATCCTCTACCTTTATAAAAGCCAAATCAGGCTAGAAAAGAGTACTGTTGTCATGTTTAAGCAGAAGTTGCCCAGTCCTCACTTTCCAGTTTTATAGTCCCTGTTGGAGAAGTATTATTTTCTACCCTCCAATCTCTCTGTCACAGGGTAAGATGTGTTGAGCCTCTCATTTCTCTATTGCGACTTCCATGGAAAGTTCTTGGACAAACTACATTCCTTGGTTCTTTGAAGTCTAACCTTCATGCCTGGGACCTGCTATGCCACTTACATTGCACCAAACCACCCACGTTCCAGCCGTATTCCAAACAGCTTCTGCCCACAAATCATTGCTCTGTGGAACAGACTCCCAAGAAGATGTTTCCTTGATCATGACAATCTTAACTTGTTCTAGTCTTGATTTAATGTTTATCTTCCCTTCATATCCATTAACGTAACCCTCTACCGCATGTGGTACCCAGGCCTTGTACAGGAAGACAGACCTTACTGTATAATATATATATCAGTCAGTTTAATGCCATATGTGATACATGCTTGGGCAATCATGTCTCAAAAGAGACATGACAGACTAAGCAACATATTTTCCTGCAGTAGGTTGCCATTACTTTCTGTGATAGACTGGTTGCCAACCAAGGCTATAGAACCCAATTTGTCCTTCTGTTTAACCCATAGCTAGATGGTGAAGAGACAAATTAATACCTTTCATAAGGGTATTTGTGTGTAAGTGAATGCAACAAATTCAACTGGAATTTGAACTTGGCTCTCTGATTTCTTGTTTTAAGTTGATATCTACTGCATCACAATGCAAATCTGCAAATATATATATATATATATATATGTGTGTGTGTGTGTGTGTGTGTGTGTGTGTGTGTGTGTGTGTGTGTGTGTTAAATTTTAATAATGCTTAGTGCCAGAATTGCTGTTTTTTCAATAGCTTACTGTAGGAAAAGTATTTTAGTCAAGCAGGTTTTTGTCATAAAGTGCTTGAGAGAGAGAGATCTTTAAGAGAATTAATGTGAAAAGATTTGTCACTTAGCTGAACAGTGTTATTTCAATCATGCTGACTTATTGTGATGTCTACACTTTTCAGTGTTTTGTTTTTCTGCTTTTTACAAGGATTTTATTTTTTCTGCAGAAAAAACAAAAATCCTGAAGAGTGAATACACTGCAATATTGTCTTCACGAAACTTCAAAGTCAGCATGACTGAAATAACACTGCTCAGTTTAGTGATAAATTTCTACACAAACAAACAAGAATACATTTTCCTTATTAAGATCTCTTGAAGGCACAGTGCAATAGACATAATAAACACTGTTCAAAAAATAAAAATGGGGTATCCATTTCAAATACGAATATCTATTGTAATAATAAAAATATCAAATTGAAAATAAATCTATTAATTCTTTAGAAATATATGTCCCTGTTATTTTTTATTTTCTTTAACATCGAAATTAATAACAACAGGCCAAGATTGAGGAGTACTACTAAAGAACAGTTACGCCTCTCACAGGAATTGAACCTGCATCTATGTTTTCCATTAGAGAAACCACTTTTTAGTCAAAGCATGCCACTATTGGTTTGACCATGGTGACCAGCATAACAGAACAAGATTTGAATTACCTATTTAAGGGTAAATTTAATGTACCCATGAAAAATAACACACACACACACACACACACACACACACACACACACACACACACACACACACACACACACACACACACACACAAACACACACACACATAAATTTAAACTTTATTTTTAGTTATATTTGAGTAGATATTATATTATATTTATTTTAAATAGCATAATTATTTTCATCTGCCAGTGTAAATATTTCAGAAATCTTATTAAAAAAAAACATGATGTGCTCTCCAGGAGAATTTGAACCTGCATAACCCCTTAACAAGAAAAATTGTTATTAAATTTGATGTGCTTTTAACCAACTTGGTCATATAGAGCATAAAGGGAGTATTTAGAATGGATGTCTTTTTATTTAATAATATTTCTCCAATATTCACAATGGTAGAAAAAAATAAATATTCTTTTTAAAATAAATGCAGAATCTACTAAAATATGAGTATCCACAAAAAATGCTGAAAGTGATAAAAATCTGTCAGATTAATAATAAATAAAAAATCCATAACTACTTTTACATATGTGTGTGTGTGTGTGCCGGTATTTTTGTGCATATTACATATCCTAGTGTTATAAACTATCAGTCTTTATTTCGATATGTGTGTCACCTTGAAACTGAAGTGGGTGTTGGGATAATAAAAACCTTATCATACAAATTAAAACTGTCCTGTAAGATCAACTGAGAAAAGGTATGGCATTAATTAGAAAAGGAGCATATACAACAGTCGATGACGTTGTTGCTTTCTATTCCAAGATCTGGTTTGATGCATTTTTTAATAGCTACAGTTTGAAAATTGGAAACAATGTTGGTGCTTCTGATAAGATACTTATTCTCCTCAGGAATTTGGCAATTTATTTTTATTTGTATAAGCATAAATGCTTTTGAAAAGTGAAAATCTGTAAATTTTCAGTCACACAATTATACAGAAACATGACAAAACAAATTCATGTGTTAAAACAAAAACTGATATTCAAGATTCTAAAGAAATTCTTCTACCCACATATAAAAGAGAAAATTACACCCAAACTTGGAAAACAGTTAATCAGTATTGCAAAATTAATTTGAACATCCCGAAGAAAATAACAATTGTTAAACAAACTGACTGATACAATGTTGAATTGAAATTCAAATGATGTTAACAATCCTTACAAAATACCTGGGAGTGTAGGAGGTGCTGTTTGATGTAATGAAAAAGTTTTTTGGCAATCTAAAGTCAAATTCTGTCTTATGGTTTTTGTGTTCATTACGCAATAATACATTTAGAAAAGGCATGAATCCATGTCCCTTTGCTGTATTCTACTGCATGAGCTCTTGTTAAAATTATTGTCACTGGCATGTTACAATACCTGATAGAGAATCATGTGTATGCAAGTAATCAGGCCACTCGGAAAGTAATAATAGCCAGAATCTATTATACCCTTTGTCAATCATGACAAAGTGTCTGCTACACGTGGATGGAATCTTTATATCACTTCCAGACATGAAAATAATTTTTTTATATCACTTTTGACAACTATATTTACAAAAAGTTTATTTTTTTCACATTAAATATCATAAATAGACATAAATAATTGAAATAAACATGGAGTTGTAAAAATCCTAGTTAATAAGAAAAAAATAATTTAAATTACATATCCAAATATATATATATATATATATATATATATATATAGCAGGGGTAGTGACTCCGACCGACACCAAATCGGTCAAGTTTCAATTCCGGCCAGAAGCAAGTAGATGTGTCTAGCCACACTGATGAGCTGTGATACAGCGAAACAGGCTTGTATGTGGATGACTAATATATTATGTTCTCATTACGATTGAGCTCTCTAGAGAAGAAAATTTTAAAAACAGTTTCCACTTCTGCGATATATGCATTACTCTTCAGTAATGAATTGAGTTCTTTCAGTGACTGGTGTGTGTATACACTGTTTATATACAACACGTTAAATTTCTCTTCTCTGATTCCATGTACTTATCGCTTAGGGGGTAGTGACTCCGACTAACACCAAATAGGTCAAGTTTCGATCCCAGCAAGAAGCAGGTGGATGTGTCTAGCCACACTGATGGGCTGTGATACAGCGAAACAGGCTTGTATGTATATATACAAAAGGAAGTGACTTTATGGTAAAATCCTAAAGGAGATCCTGTTAATATTGATTGTTGAAAATTTAAATATTAAAACTGATCCAGCCAGAGAGCTTGATGTAAATAAGATTATTTCTTTACTGAAGCAATATGTATATTTTTTACATATAAAAAATTCAGAATTAGGATCAAATGATCATTTTTGCAAACAGAACCTGCTTCAGTGATTCATTTGATATAATAGAAAATTTGAAAATTCATTTCAATGTGTATGTTGTTAAGGAAAAGAAAAAGCTTAGCTAAATAAAGAAGAAAAGAAGGGAAGGAGGGAATAAAAAGAAGGAAGAAAAAGAAAGGGAGGAAGAGGGGAAACGGTAAAACCATATTTTGGCTTCACAGACAGAACGAAGAGTGAGTAGGAGGGTGAGATTCACTACTGTCAGGAACTATAATATAGGGAAACAAACAAGAATGTATTAGGTAGGGTCAGATCACACACTGAAAGAACTGTTTAATTCTGTTACATTAACAGAATTTTAAAAATCTCTATTGTCTGACAAATTTTCATGTTTGAAGATTTTTTTTGTGAGGAAAATGTTTTCTATTTTTGGATCCACATACATCTGTGAACAAAGTTTTTCTTGCATGAACATCAACAAAAGTAAATATAGATCTCTGACTGACATAAACTTGCAGGCAGGGATGAAGATTTCAAGAAAGAACCTCACTCCTGATTTCAAAAGACTTGTTGAAAAGTATGAGAGGTTATATTTGTCTCATTGAATTTCTGGCACTGAATGATGCGAATTTTATTCAAACATTTTCTGTCTACCATTTGTTTTTGTTTTATTTATTTATTACATGTATTTTTTTGTTTTATTCATGACATGTATTATGTATATAATTTACGTTGCATTAAATGAAATAATTACGTAAACTAATAAATATGATCCAGTTTAAAAGGTATGGCTCTCTGCTAAACATGGCCTACTCAAAGTGGCTCCCAGGCCAAATTAATTGTCCACTCCTTATATAGTGTAATAGTTTACAAGCTTGCTCTGCTAGATCAGTCATGACTAGCTAGTGTGTTCAGTCCTCTCTAGGTGCTCCATACTTTGGGGATCTTATTATGTCAGGGAGATCGTTAATATAAATAAGGAAACCGAGAATAGAGCCTTGAGGGACATCCGCATTCATGTGATAGTATTGGGAGGCTTGTCCGTTCAATACCACCCTCATTGTATGGTTTGAAAGAAAAGACTGGATTAGGTCAAACAATTGCCTGGTTATACTGTAGCCTTGCAGCTTGCATAGAATGTCAGCATGCCAGACTCTGTCAAACGCTTTGGAGATGTCAAGGGCCACAGTTCGGGCTTTGCCGTTTTTGTCGAGGGCCTGGTGTATATACTCAGTGATGGTCGTGAGCATATCAGCAGTAGACCTGGTGAAGTGGAAGTCATACTGTTTGTCAGAGAAGAGTCTATGGGCTGTGAGATGTTGTACTACCCCAGCATTGATGATGACTTTGAACACTTTGCCAAAAATCGGTAGGAGGCTGATAGGGTGATAATTAGAGGAATCAGAGGGTTCTATAGAAGGCATATGGAGTGTAGTAATTATCAGTGCAAAAAGTTGAATTGGAGTTTTGGGTTCAAATTCCAGCCAAAATTATTCTGTTCATTTCCACAAAAATTCTGTTGGAATGATATGACCCAATCTCTTCTCTCAGCAGCTGGAGGTTAATAGCAAGGCAGCTTTGATTGGCAACCAATCTAAGAGAAACAAAACTCTGAATACAAATAGTCCTAGGTATGACAATAAACTACATTCAGTAGCAAGGCCTCTAATCAGGAAGTTAGAGGTTTTGAGCCGTGTGGAACCACCTCCTAATTGTTGGTGTTCCCATGTCCACTCTGATGTGGGGTGATAGCACTTGTTAGGGTCTTAGCTGTGGGAAAATAACCCCAAACTAGGGTAAAAAAAACTATGACAGTATAAAAATAGATATTTAGAGTAAAATACCAGCAATACATTTTTTGAAAAATAAATTACTAATATATTTGTACGTTTAGAACCATTTTTTGGAAAAACTTACGGCTTGATACATTCTGAGCAGTCAAGACTACCAGAATAATAAAGTTTATTTTTTGGAAATAGATATATTGGGAAAATGTGCATATAAGCTAAACAACCATCAGTTTGCAACATTATCTTGAGAAGAACAGACCTTATTTTTACCTACTCTTATTCTTACTCTACGATACCCTTGGTTAAAAATGAATTCAAGAAGAACACAACCTGTTAATACCTAGAAAATTAATTTTTCCCAAGAAAATTAAATTGCCACTAAACAATCATTTTTAAAGCAAAATATGCAGCAATAAATTTTATCTGTAGTTGTAGGGATACAATTGCATTCAAAATATATTTAGTTGATGCAATTGTGTTCAAATTACTTATATTCCAGGATTAAATGACCCATAAGTTTTGATATGTTGCGAAATAAAATCAACCAACTTGAATACAAAACCAGTTGGCCATGGGTTAGCTACTCTACTTCATTAAAACCTACTTGCTATATAAACAACAGTTGTAGCATCTAGCATTGTGAGGATATTTCCTTATGTGCCATATGGGTATTTACATAGAGAAACATTCCTGCCTACAATCAGAATCGCTACTCTCCTAGAAAGCAACACACTGCGCCTCCTTGGCCTCACTCTCTTAAATGACCTCAAATGGAATGACTACATTGAATCCATAGCTGTATCTATTGCTAAGAAGGTAAGTTTGGCCAGGAAGTTTTTCTTATCAGAATCCATTTATAAATCTGCCATTCATCCATGCATTGAATACTTTTGCCATATCTGGTTGGATGTTCTTGCTATTCATCTTCAGGTTCTCAACAAAATCCAAAACAGGTTCTGCAATGTAATTGATTCTGACCTGGCAACCGACCTTCAGTCACTTTCTCACTCATGTGATGTGGCTTCCCTCTGTCTTTTCTACAAGTATTTTCATGGCAACTGTTCTGACAAGCTTTTTTCTTGGTACCCCAACAACATGTATTTACTCATGCTACTAGATTGGCATCAAGGTCATAGTTAACTGTAACTACCTCATCTGCTTTAACAGTTTTTTTCTCACACTTCCTGTTTGTGGAACTCTCTTCCATTTGCTTACTTATCTGATAGCTACAATCTCCAAAAGTTTAAATGCAACATCAATTGCTACCTTTTATCTACTTGATTCCCAACCATCTCTTATCTTTTCGGCTTACGACCATATCATGTTGAATACACCAGTTCTTGCTCGGTCACCGAAGTTAAGCAACATTGAGCCTGGTCAGTACTTAGATGAGTGACTGCTTGGGAATACCAGGTGCTGTAAGCGTTTAGTGGCTGATGTGCATTGTGGTGCAGTGGAAAAGAGAAATCGGTGAGCTGAGTTCAAATTCCAGTTGACTACCCTGCATTCACTTAAGCACTGGTACCCTTGGGAAAGATATTAATCCGTCCCTTCCCTCCAGTTATGGGTTAGATAACAGGGTAGGACTTGAGGACCCAGCCCTTAAAAACAAATCCCAATGAATCTTGATACACGAAAAGAAAAAAGTATTACTAGACACAAAACTTATATAAAAACAACAATAAATTGTTGAAAGAAAAAGGTATTACCAGCAATAAATAAATAAAATTTAGTTGGCAATAAATGACCTGCCGAGGTTGATGTGGCATAAAAACAAAACAACAACAAAAACCTTATCTTTTTTTAACAACCCCTGTAGTTTGTTTTTTCTCTCACTGTAAACCCTGAGCACCAGTGACGGTCCTGCTTCCCTCATAGTTACAATCTCCAAAAGTTTAAAAGCAACGTCAACTGCCATCTTCAATCTACTTGATTCCCATCTGTCTCTTATCTTTTCTTCAACAACCCCTGTACCTTGTTTTTTCTCTCACTGTAAATCCTGAGCCCCAGTGGTGGTCCTGCTTCCCTGATAGTTACAATCTTCAAAAGTTTAAATGCAACATCAATTGCCATCTTTTATCTCCTTGATTCTCATCTGTCTCTTATCCTTTCTTCGACATCCCCTGTACCTTGTTTTTTCTCTCAATGTAACTCCCTGCACACGAGTGGCATTCCTGCCTTGCTTGGGGTGAAATGATTATAAAAAAAGAAAAAAATAGTAATTTATATATGATGTCTATCAGAAGAGTAACAGGACTGTGTGAGCTATAAGTAGGGTAGGTATTAACAAGTTGTGTCACACTGTGACGTAATACCCAAGAAGTATATGACTGCAGTTTCAGTTCTCTGCAGTCATTGTATCTTTTTTCACATCTTGTCATTAACAGCTTCTCAATTTTAGGCCGTCAAGTGATGGTCACGGAGCAACAAACCAACCTGAATTTCAATTGAAGATATCAAACTTTTCAAACATCATGATTATAGAAGGAAACAGAAATATCTGTATTGTGGCTACTGTATAGACTGATTAATCTGTTTTAAACCTTTCTCTTGAATTCACTGGGGTAACTTCTTCTTCTTGAACTTATTTTTAACCAAGGGTATTGTAGATTAAGAATAAGAGTAGGGAAGAATAAGGTCTGTTCTTCTCAAGATAATGTTGCAAACTGATGGTTGTTTAGCTTATATGCACGTTTTACCAATACATCTATTTCCACAAAATAAAGTTTATTATTCTGGTAGTCTTGATAGGATGTGCATTGTGGTGCAGTGGATATTGGCTCAGAATGAGAAATCGGGGATCCGAGTTCGAATTCCAGTTGAATTCCTTGCATTAACTTACATGCAAATACTTTTGGGAAAGGTATTAAAGCGTCTCTTCTCTCCAGTTATGAGTTAAATAACAGAACACATTGGGTTCTATATCCTTGGCTAGCAACCAGTCTACCGCAGAAAGTAATGGCAACCTACTGCGGGATAATCTTCTGCCCGGTCAGTCATGTCTCTTTTGAGACATGATCACCCAAGCATGTATCACGTATGGCACTTTAATTGACTGAGTCTTGACCACTCAGAATGTATCAAGCCGTAAGTTAAAAAAAAATGGTTCTAAACATAGAATAATATTATTCTAATTTAGTTTTATGATAATTCTTATTTTATTTGACATTTGTAAGTATTGTTAGGTACATGTGATTGTATTTGACATCCATTTGGGGCCGCAATCGCCGAATGTTGGGCTGGGGGTGTGGCTAGGGCTGGAGCTAAGGTTAAGTCTACTGTTAGGGCTAGAGCTAGTGTTAAGTGGCTAGAGCTAGAGCTAATTTTAAGTCTAGGATTAGAACTAGGGCTAGAGTTAAATGGCTAGGGTTACAGTTAGGAGGCTAAGTTTAGAGCTAAGTTTGAGTCTCGGTTTAGGGTTAGAGCAAGGGTTGTGGCTAGGGCGTGAACTAAGGTTAAGGATAATTTTAGGCATAAGGATAGGGCTAAGTGGCTAGGGCTAGAGCTAATTTTAAGACAAGCATTAAAGCTAGGGTGAAGGTTAAGTGGCTAGTGCAAGAACTGAGGTTAAGGCTTTGGTTAGGGCTAGGGCTAGGTTTAAGTGGCTAGACCTAGAGCTATGGTTAAGGCTAGGTTAGGGATAGGGTTATGGTTGTGTCTAGGGCTAGAGCTAAGGGTAAATCTAGGGTTAGGGATATGACTAGGGTTAAGTGGCTAGGGCCGTTTGTCATTTGTTTGTGGTGAGTCGTCATTTTGCAACTAAAACCAACCTATGACATAATAGTTTCTAAAGATTTTATTGTAGCCGTGTATAATATGCACTCCTAATTTTGCTTATTATTTAAAAAAAAAAATGAGTATTATACATGGGGAATTATGGTAATATTGATGGTGTCATTTTCAATACTAATTGAAGTTTGACATGTCTGACAAAGTAAAACTAGTAACTGCTCTCAAAAAGAACCTCCAATCTCCAATCAGTGATTAATTGGGACAAGTAATGACTTGTAAATCTGAATGCTTCCAAAACAAAACTACTTTCATTTAATCACAATAAATAGGGCAGTAACTTTTTGTTACTATTTCCGTAACAAACTGTTTTTTATGGGGCAGGGTTGTTAGCCCTGTGCCCAAAACCCAAATCTGGAAGACCGGTAGACCATTCTAGGTCTTTTACGTTTACAGTACCTGGCATTCCCAAACGGTCACCCATCTAAGTACTGACCAAGCTCGATAGTGCTTAACTTTGGTGATTGTCAACTCCCAAGAGAGCAACACTTTGCACCATCTTATGATCACATTTTCTACTGACGTGAAGTGAAGTGATTATATTGAAACAATAGGAAATCTGGCAAGGCTGACAAAGTAAACATGGCTGCTTCTCTTGAAATGAACCTCCAATCAAAACCTTGTCATTACTCACACTTCCTTTATTTGTTTATGTTACGCTGGGTAACAGAATTATGTGAAATAATACAAAACAACATAATAGTATAAAAGTAGGTGTATTGACAGGAAAGAGAAGTATTTACAAGAGGTGAGGATAAGTAGAATACAGAACAAGGTAATTAGTATACAGTATCGTCGTAGATACATGATAGATTGACTAGTGCAATACCGGAAATACATGACAGACTCGCTCACTCGACTTCCTTACTCAACTTCCTTCCTTGAGGTATAATCACTACTGTTTTATAAAGTGATTCGAATAGTCCGTTTCCGTAGAAAAGTGGAGAGCACCCCAACAGTTTTGAATTTGAAAAAGTTATATAGATATTTCCATTGAAGTCAGTTAAGTACCATACATGATACACACTTTGGGCGACCATGTTTTGAAAGAGACATGATTGACTGGGCAGAAAATTATCTCGCAGTAGATTGCCATTGCTACAGAACCCAATCTGTCCTATTATTTAACCCATAACTGGAGGGAAGAGACAGATTAATACCTTTCCCAAGGGTATTTGTGTGTAAGTGAATGCAAGGAATTCAACTGGAAGGAATTCAAACTCAGCAACCTAATTTGTTGTTTCAAGTTGATATCTACTGCACTACACTGCACATCTGCTCCATTGAAGAGAAAATTGAAAAAAAACATATTCTCGGAAAATTAATGTAAGTCGCATTTAAAAGAAAATAGAAAAATAGTTTCAAAGTCAGATAAACAGTGCTGAGAATAGGCATGGATTAAACATATGAGCAACAATGAAGTTTTGGAGAAATCTGGCAAGACTGACAAAGTAAACATGGCTGCTGCTCTTGAAATGAACCTCCAATCAGTGGTTAACTGAAGCTAGGAATGGCTTGTAAATTTGAATGCTTCCAAAACAAAACTAGTCTCTTTTAACCACCATAGAGAAACTTTTCTGCCAGCCATCAGCATGGCTGATGTGAGTCTCTTTGAGAGCAATGCACTGGACCTCTTGGGTCTCAATTTTTCAACGGACCTGAAATAGAATGAATATATCGGACCTATGGCTGCAACTACTGCTAGGAAGGTTGGGTCTCTGTGTCAGGTCAGAAAGTTTTTCTTGTCAGAATACATCTTGCATATTTATAAATCTACCAGTCGTCTATGCATTGAATACTGTGGCCATATCTAGTCAGGTGCTCCTGCTATTCATCTTGAGGTTCTCAACAAAATCCAAAGGAGGATCTGCAATGTGATTGATCATGACTTGGCATCTTGGCTTTAGTCACTGTCTTACCAATGCAATGTGGCTTCTCTCTGTGTTTTTCTACAAATATTTTCATGGCAACGTTTTTCGGTAAATTTTTGATTTGTTTCCCGAAGGCCTTTACCTTGTCAAATCTTTCCTAAACTTCCTTTATTACGTGCAAATGTATATGCTGAACTCAAATCAATAAATGTTTATTGAAGAAGCCTACCTTTCTTCCTGTTATCGACCAGAAAAAAATCAGACTATATCTCACCCCTTACCACCGCTTTCATATCTGATTCACCGCTGAATGACTTGAGGTGTAGGATACTTATTTCAGACTGTTTACTTCCTTTGAGCAAATACTCCGTGATTTGTTTGGTTTCAGAACTCAATTTCCACGTAGTAATTACAAAAAGATAGTAAATTGGTCGAAAAATCAGCAAACTACGCATGAAGTCATTCTGCAGTGAATAACATTTTTTGAAGCGTGGTTACGGGGTGAGATAAACAGCGAAAAGAAGTTTGATATTTTTCTGGTCGTAAACATGAAAAAAGGTAGGTTTCGTCAATAAACAATTAATGATTTGAGTTCAACATTTACATCTGCACAGAAATAAGGATGTTTTGGAAAGATTTGAAGGGGTAAAGTCCTTCAGGGAACAAAACAAAAGT
The DNA here is from genome assembly GCA_037127315.1 of Ascarosepion bandense. NCBI lineage: Eukaryota > Metazoa > Mollusca > Cephalopoda > Sepiida > Sepiidae > Ascarosepion > Ascarosepion bandense. Next base: position 6,367,638 of record JBBBDQ010000436.1, on the reverse strand, counting down.
TTACCCATTTTTCCTTGGTGACCCATCCATTTGAATTTAAGCATACTAGCAGATTGGCATCTAGGTTCCACCCTTTTACCATTGAAATTGTTAAAAATAACTGCCAATTCTACTCAAACAGTTTCTTTTCTTGCACTTTCCGCCTGTGGAACTTCCTTCCATTTACTTGCTTCCCTGATAGCTACAATTTCCAAAAATTTAAATGCAACATCAATTCCCATCTTCTATCTTCTTGAATCCCATTCATCTTTTATCCTTACCCAATACCTCTAACCTCCTGCACACTAGTGCTGCTCCTATCTTGCTTGGAGTAAAGTGATCAAAAAAAAATTGCTAGGTCTACTGCTAGGTTCACTGTGCCACACCAGACAATTTTTATCATCCAAATTTATCTTGAACATTTATAAATCTATTATTCAATTTTGCATTGAATATTGTTGCTATATATGATCTGGTGTTCCTACTATATATCTCTAGTTACTTGGCAAAAAATTATCTGCAATGTAATCAACCCTGACCTGGCATCTCAATTTCAGTCACTTTTTCACTGATGTGATATGGTATCCCTCTATCTTTTCTACAAATACTTTCATTGAAATTGTTCTGATGAATTTTTTCTTTAGTGCCTCAACTGCAAGGATTTAAGCATGCTACTAGATTGGCAATTAGGTCTCACTGTTTTATTGTCGAACTAGCTAAATGTAACTATGTTCTATTCTAATTGTTTCTTTTCTTGCACTTCTCACCTGTGGAGCTGCCAGCTGATTTTTTTTACTTCTCTGCTGCCTACAATCTTTCAAAATATAAATGCAATGCTGATTACCATCTTCTTTCTTATATAACTTTCCACACATAAGCTTCAGTTTCATCAAAAAGCATTGAGCTTTTGAGATAAATAAATTTAAGTTTATATCATTAGATTATTCTATATTTGCAAGTACATGACAGACTGCATATACAGTGAACTGATACTACTTTGTTCGCTTCGTAATAATATCATTAAAAAAGGCATAACACTTCTGTTCCCTGTCCTCTATCCAACTATTAGATCTCTGGCTGAATTTCTGGGATGAGTAATTATTCTCAAAGACACATGGTCCAGTGGATGAAAATGTTGACCGGATTCAGTGGCTTGACCAAAAGAGTTGTGAGTTCATTACCAGGTCACAGCAGAGGTGAGCAAAAAAATTAGACTGTCAAGTTAAAAGGGAGATAACTGAGACATCTGCAAGTAGCATGAACCATGGAACAAGAATAATCTACCACAGTAAACAGAATGGATTATAAACAAAATACATTAACTTCTTAGAAATTACTGTGTATGTATGTGTAATATATATATATATATATATATATATATATATATATACACGCCCCGCGGCCCAGGGGTAGAGTCGCTGACTGACGCCAATTCGGTCAGGTTTCGAGCCTGGGTTAGGGAGCAATCGAAGTCTAACCGTACTGATGAGCTGTGATACAGTGAAACAGATCTGTCTGCGGATGACAATATATATATATATATATATATATATATATTATATATATATATATATATATATATATATATATATATATATATATATACTAGCAGTATAACCCAGTGTTGCTCAGGTGTAATGAAAGCTTTAAAACTAATCCATGGTCCTGGAGCTCAGACTCTTTGGACATTGGCCCAAAAGACTAAAAAGAGCAACAGTTGTTTCCCGTTAAAGCAAAAGCGTAGACTGAAAGAAAAATGAATGGATGTAAGTCAAATTTTCATTTCCTGGTATCGATATCAAATAAGTCCTCCGAATAAATGGTATCATGGCTGAGACTAAGAACTACAATTATACCTACTTAGAGCCAAACCCAAAGCAAAAACTAAAATAAAAGAGCTGAAAAAATAGACATACAGGCAGATAAACAGACACACACACAAACATCTTGCCTTTTATATATATATATATATATATATATATATATATATATATATAAAAATAATTGATTTTCTGCACTATTGTAAGAACTGCAACCTTCAAACTTCTGAATATCATTTCTTATGTCTTTGTCTATGAGTGTATCAAATTTTATTAAAATCACACCGCTCCTTCTATAACCTGATTTTTTCGATTATCGATATTTATTGGGGGCACCTCGACACAAAACCTAGCTAAGAACACTTGCAGATGCTTATAATACAACTGTGTAAATTTTCAAGAAACTTGGTTCAGCTGTTTCAGAGTCTATAGGTAACGGACACAGACACACACACACACATAGACAAAGTTCCATTTATAAATAAGTTTAGATGACAAAGTGGAAATACTTATAGAACAAAAGAGCTTTCATTACACCCGAGCAACGCCAGGCTATACTGCTAGTATATATATATATGACAAGTAGAAATACTTATAGACAACACATTTTGCTGAATGTGTGCCTATACGCTCTTTCCATTTTATCTTCTTTCCACTTTTGTTTCAGAACCAATTACACATCCTATGAACAAAAACATAGAAAGTTGAGTTGAATGAAGATAACTGAAACAGCTGGAAGTAGCATGATTTATGGAATGAGAATAATCTACCCCAGCGTTCAATTCAAAATTCCAATCACCTGAAGAAGGTTGGCGTGTACAGCGGCAGAAACATGAAGAATATGATAACAAAGGTGATGACAACAGTCTGAACAATATAAATAGTGCAAACAATTACAATACCTCATCTCAGAAATAAAGACAAATATTGAAGAGTTATCATTATTTACATTTGAACTGATGTCTCTATCTCTGTTGTTGTTATCATGTTTTGGCTGTCGTGCCCTCTGGCTTTCTTTGTCTATCCACATAACCTTTCCTGAAAGTTATCCATTGTGCCAGCAGGCATCATGGCTGAAATGTTGTGATAACAACAACAAAGATGAAGATATTAGTCTGAATGTAAATAACTTAAATAACTCTATCTCTTAATAAAAAAAAAACCAGATGCAAGTAGTCACTCATGAAAATCCTCCTCTCATAATTAACACCCAGAAAGTAATAACAGTAAAATGTTTTTTGACAAATTCTTCTGATATTAAAGAAATAAAGAATTACCAATCTATCTTCAAAATATAAATATTAAATCTTGAGTATTAAGGATTCTTTTACATTTACAGCACCTGGTATTCCCAAACGGTTACCCATCTAAGTGCTGACCAAGCTCAATGTTGCTTAACTTCGGTGATTGGACAAGAACCAGTGTATTCAACATGATATAGCTATAGACATACAAAAAGCAGCCACTTTTTATTTGAATCACCCTGCTAATTCATTCTTTTGGGAACTGAAAGTCCCCTCTGATTTGTTAGCCCACTGTTTATGTGAAATCTTTATGCCTTTTTCCCCAATATTGTTACCATGGCCCTTTGTGGTGAACACGTATTAGTACAGATACAAAAGTGGTCTTGGATTGCATATGGACATGTTTGCCAACATCAGTTACACCTGGATTTTTCCCCTTAGCAGCAGTTTGGTATGTTTAGCTAGATACAGGCCACTCTGCAACTTTACAATTACTTATCATAAAAAAGCAAAGCTGAAATTAGAAAAAAAATATTGGTAATAAATTTCTGGATTGTTTCTTAATTGTTATTTTAATTGTATAGTTACTTTATTGTCACCAAATATATATATATATATATATATATACTTTATTGTCACCAAATATATATATATATATATATATATATATATATATATATATATACTTTATTGTCACCAAATATATATATATATATATATATACTTTATTGTCACCAAATATATATATATATATATATATATATATATATATACTTTATTGTCACCAAATATATATATATATTGTCACCAAATATATATATATATATATCTGCATTTTATTTGTGTCCCACTAATTATTCAAATTCCATGATGGCATACAATGCATATTGTAAAAAGATCAATGTTTATTGATCTTGATTTTTGTATTAGTAATATATCTTGTTTCATTAGAAATATCAACCCATTCCCTCCCATTTTATACAGACTTATGACTGTATTTAAATTACTTCACAGTGGCCAGCTGTCTCTGTTTTCATACAAAAAGTCATCATCATTTCACCCTTTTACACCCAATGGCGTGTAGGGCAGTAACTTTTTCTTACTCTTTCCGTAACAAACTGTTTTTTATGGGGCAGGGTTGTTAGCCCTGCGCCCAACCCCCAAATCTGGAGAATGATCAATGAGGCTTATGTTATCACCATCTTTATCTGTATGGAGTTTGTTTGTTTTGTTTTCAACCCATCTTGGGCAATTTAACGCTGAATCAAATGATTAAAAATCGAACAAAAAGTTAAGAACAATTTCAAAAAGTTTATATATTTAACAAATTAATATATATAACAGACTTATATATTTAAACAAATTTATACATTTAACAAATTTATATATTTAACACATTTGAAATTAAATAAAATATTTTATAAAAATGTGTATATTTAATTTAGATTTTATGGCATACCAACCACTACGGGTTATCTGAAGCCAAATCCAGCCTACATACATTGTATGTATATTTATTATATGTACAAGACTTGTAAACGCTCATTCGATAGAACCAAGTTTTGCAATATATAGCAAGTTGGTAGAAATACATATATCTATGCGTGTGTGATGGGCACCTCGGCATGGTGTAATGGTTAGCAAGCTTGTCTCGCTGGAATCATTATTACTGAGTAGTGAGTTCGATCCTCACTGGGTACCCCCTGCTTTCGACCATGTGTCAGGTTTAAGCTACACTTAGAAAATCACCTTCCACCAGGTTTGGGGGCTGTGAGATAGTATTCAACCAGTCATATTTTTGAGTACATTCCGATTTCTTTTAAGAATTCAAGTATCCTGCTTGGTCTCATTTTCATCTGTATGGAGAATTGAAAACCCTTCCAGCAGGCAAATCTCAAGTACGGATTGGAACTGTGATATAACTGAGTTGAATAAACTATGAGTTTGAAATAAAGATGATAGCTAGCATTCATTTGACTTTTTTTAACTGTTACAAATGCTAGTCAACACACCTGTCTAAACAGAAAATAATGCATATGTACAACTCCTAGAAATAGAACAGTTACTGTGTGTGAACGAATATAAAGAAAAAGAAAACATTTTTTTTTTTTTTAATCATATCACCCCAAGCAAGGTGAAAATACCACTGATGCACACGGGGCTACGTGAGAGTGAAAAGATTGGAAAAGAGAAAACCAGAAACCACATCCTAAACAGGAAACAAGGGATGAGCCTCTTCACCTGTTCAATAGATGTGGGTGGAGTGTGAACCGGGCGATAGTTCAGTCTCTCTACTCCAATTGAAAAAAAAAGAAAAATAAAAAAAAAAAAGAGTGAAAAGATTGGAAAAGAGAAAAACCGGAAACCACATCCTAACCAGGAAACAAGGAATGAGCCTCTTCACTTGTTCAATAGACGTGAAAATAAAATAATTTTTTTTTATTTTACTAAGTTTCAACTTATGTTTTATAGACATTTTATACTTTATTAACTTTATTAAATACAATAAAATATTATTTTTAGTGGATACGTGTTGTAGTGGAGATCCTCTGGGTTTTTTTGTTTTTTTTTGTGGCGGGGGGTTTTAAACAGTGAAATTAATATCAACTGACTTAAATCAAGAAGTCCTACAAAAGAAAAACTAACTTCCCAACAGGAATTAAATCTGTATTCCCTTTTTCCATTAAGAAGAGAGGACAATAAATGAACAGGAATTAAAAATATGGCAGATAATGATTGATATTTAAATTTTTGAAGATCAATGTTGACTGGGAAGAAAGAAACTGGAATAAAAGTTTCATCATTTTACAGTTGAACTTTTCTTTTTATAATCATATCACCCCAAGCAAGGCAGTCTACTGCCACTGGTGTGCAGGGAGTTACATAGAAGAAAAGTTATGAGAAAGAGTGACAGGTTACCGGGTGTGTCAGGAAGTGGGTTAGAGAAGGGTTAAGATATTGAGAGTGAAGTGGATGGAGAAAGGAGCATGAGAGAGAGGATGCAAGTTAGCAAGATAGGATATGACTGTTGACTTTACACTTAAACTCCTGGAGATTGTAGCTGTTGGGGAAGCAAGTAAACGGAAGGGAATTCCACAGGCAGGAAGTGTGAGAAAAGAAGCTGCTGGAGTAGAATTTGTGTTGACATGACTAAATGTAACCATAAGTTCTATGCTAACAATTTCTTCTTGTGCACTTCTTGGTGAGAGTACAGCATACTAACAAAGGTACAAATATACTAAATCCAGTATACCCATCATAACACCCCAGTGTCATAAGGGTATCCTAGGAACATACATTACAGACAAATTTTTCTCATGGAGTGACAGATTTTGATAAAAGTAGTATATCACTCAATTAGAAACACATTCAGTTCAGATAATCCAGTCTGCTCAGATGGTCTGCAATTTAGGATGTTCTCAACTATCAAGATCACCTTGGCAACCTCTGGGAGAGAACATTTTATCAACACTGACTCAACACTGCCAACTCATCACTGGCCAACCAGTGTTGGTTGTCAGAGCATATACATCTCTTAGGTCGGCTTTGAGTTGCAGAAATTTCAAAAGTTTGGTTGTTTGTTTTAGTGATTTATTAGTTACAACAGCCTATTTGACTGACTGATGTTTCATTTGCAAACTTTTCATCACATCAAAAATGGAAATTCTTAGTTAAAGAGGAAAAGAAAGATTTGCACATAAAGACGATGTATTTATATTTGATAAGTTTAGTCAAAGAGACAGCAACATAAAATTTTGGCATTGTGACCCAAGTTCTAGGTGCAATGCAAGGATTCATGTGACATTTGGAGCAGTTATAAAAGTAGTTATTCTCCTCCTCCTAAACTGAAGAGGTCTATGAAGGCAGATGAAAGAATTTTGTAGATTGTCCAACTGAATATTTACAGGATTGTATACAATTTTTAATAATTTTTTAAATTAAAAACAAAGTCATTTTTTAAAAAATAATCCTTAATAAATTACTTTTATTCAGTTTTAAAAAGTTATATTTTAAAAATGACCCTTAATAAATTAGTTTTATTTGTTTTTAAAAATCGACAAAAAAATTTCATACTTTTCATGTTGTTGAGTCATTGAGTTGGTGGTGATTAGTTGTCCTATGCCTGGCTACCTCATCGATCAAATTTAAAAAAAAAAAAAAAGAAACTCTTGCTATCTGGCTATAGTAGTTTCTAAATACTCCTGCCCATGAACAGTGATGCCCATTGTGCCAGCTCCAATGACACATGCCCAACTCGTTGAGGTTTGGAAATTTTGAAGCAAGTCTGTGGTACAGGACAGGTTGTCAAAGCTGACAATGTAAACCTTGCCGCTGCTCTTGATAAAACCTCCAATCTTTTGTGGACTGGGGCAAGAAATAGCTCGTAAATTTGAATGCTTCCAAAACAAAGCTGCTATCCTTTAACCACCATAGACAAACTCTCTTACTGCCTGTCAGTATGGATCACAATCATCTCCCAGAAAACTGTGCCTCTTTGGTTTCAGTCTCTCAGCAGACCTCAAGTGGAATGATGACTACATCAAGTTTTCATCCTAACCCACTTCTCAAAATTTGATTAAACACAAGAATTTATTTTGGAAACTCTTTTCAAAACCCCCTTGAAATAGTATCTGAATTACTACCTATGTCCCATTATAGTTGTTACATATTCTTTTGATTTTTAATAATTAGGTTTACATGTCCTAGTAACAAGTTTGTGGTGTGACATTTAAATCTAACAAAAGTAATTGAAAAAAATAAAAATAAAAAAAAACTTCAGTCATCATTAAGCGAATTGTTCAAAAGGTAAGCCAATTTGAAATGTTAAAAATTACACACCTGTTGTGTTTGTTTTTTAAACAGGTATTATCAGTGACGAACGGAAATTGAACATATCAAGAAAAATTTGAGTGGGCAAATGAAAATCGAATTTCCTATAAAATTAGACATATATAAATAAAGATTGCCATGTGAAAATTGGCTATGAAAACAGTTTTTAAATATATCGCTAAAACTATTTTAAAACTACTGTAAATTTATTTTTCTGTGCCTTTTCAATAAATACTTTCACAGTAATTGTTCAGATGAGCTTTTAACTATGGTACCTAGATTTTTTAGTTTAAATGCAGTACTAGACTGGCAATAAGGTCCCATCTTTTTACAGTTAAGTTGACGAGATGTAACTGTAAATTCTATGCTAACAGTTTTTTTCTCACACTTCTTGCTTGCAGAACACCCTTACAACTTCACCCTTACAACTTCACCCTTACAACTTCACCCTTACAACTTCACCCTTACAACTTCACACTTACAACTTCACCCTTCCTGCAAATCTAAACTGCAAAAAATTACTGCTCATTATTAATGTTTCAATTGCTATCTACTGTCCTCCTGATGACTCTTTTCTCTTACTGCTCATTATTAATGTTTCAATTGCTATCTACTGTCCTCCTGACGACTCTTTTCTCTTACTGCTCATTATTAATGTTTCAATTGCTATCTACTGTCCTCCTGACGACTCTTTTCTCTTACTGCTTCATTATTAATGTTTCAATTGCTATCTACTGTCCTCCTGACGACTCTTTTCTCTTACTGCTCATTATTAATGTTTCAATTGCTATCTACTGTCCTCCTGACGACTCTTTTCTCTTACTGCTCATTATTAATGTTTCAATTGCTATCTACTGTCCTCCTGACGACTCTTTTCTCTTACTGCTCATTATTAATGTTTCAATTGCTATCTACTGTCCTCCTGACGACTCTTTTCTCTTACTGCTCATTATTAATGTTTCAATTGCTATCTACTGTCCTCCTGACGACTCTTTTCTCTTACTGCTCATTATTAATGTTTCAATTGCTATCTACTGTCCTCCTGACGACTCTTTTCTCTTACTGCTCATTATTAATGTTTCAATTGCTATCTACTGTCCTCCTGATGACTCTTTTCTCTTACTGCTCATTATTAATGTTTCAATTGCTATCTACTGTCCTCCTGATGACTCTTTTCTCTTACTGCTCATTATTAATGTTTCAATTGCTATCTACTGTCCTCCTGACGACTCTTTTCTCTTACTGCTCATTATTAATGTTTCAATTGCTATCTACTGTCCTCCTGATGACTCTTTTCTCTTACTGCTCATTATTAATGTTTCAATTGCTATCTACTGTCCTCCTGATGACTCTTTTCTCTTACTGCTCATTATTAATGTTTCTGTTCCTAATTCTTCCATCCCCCTTTTGTCTTAGTAGCTTTACTACTTTACTTGGGGTGAAACCAATTTTTATAAAAATGTAAATAAAATCCTAAAATGTCATTTATTTTCTCAAAATTAGTGGATTTACACACTGATTTAATAAACAATTTCATTTTCATTGTGTTCAGCTTTTATTTTGTTTTTATTTACAAATCTAGCAAGGAGAAATTTTCTGCACTAAATTTAACATTTTTTTATAAGATAGTTAGTAAAAAAAAGTCAGGAAAAGCAAATATAATTAAACTGATATGAAAAATATGACCAGTCAATAAAATATATCTATCATAATATCAAAATTGATGAAAACAGACAATAACAATTGTCTATTTTTAATCTTTTCTGCAAATGTCATACAAGGCAAACTAAGATAGAAATCAACGTCTGCTGATTAAAAGAAAAGAAAAATACAAATAAAGTATCAGTAAGTTTTATTTATTGACCATTTGTATATCACTTTTTAATATCAGTTTGCAAAAGTATTAAACCATAGGTCATCTAATGGTGAGCTTCTTTAGGGTTTAAAATGTAGATATCTTCCTGGATGCACCATTATGGCCTATGTGAATGTTTATTTGACAGTTAGTGAGTAAGATTGAATATAACATTTTTGGGGGGAAGATTTTTTTAAAGAGAAGACTATGTTGAAAAATATCCACCATCAGGCTTTCTAGAAAATCCTCGGTTGGTTATCTGAGTGTGGTGGGATTCTGAAACAGAAGATGAATATCATAAGTAAAATTTAAACATTTGCACTTTTTATAACTTTAGTCAGAGATTTCACTTTTAATAAAGACAGTGAATCATTATCAAAATTATTTTATACTCTCTAATTTTGAGATGAGTCCTTATCAATCCTAGACTACTTTAAAGAATTACAGGTTTGCACTCACTGTAAAAAAAACAAAAACAAAAAAAAACAGCCCATACCTCTTTCCACATAAACTGTACACCAGAAGATGATGACAGAGTGGATTGGCTGAAACATTATGGCACCAAGAAACATTATGGCACCAAGAAACATTATGGCACCAAGAAACATTATGGCACCAAGAAACATTATGGCACCAAGAAAAGCAACAAAAATGATAAACTCAATAATTATCAGAATCAAAATTATAATGTCTACTCGCCAAGAAAACACATTATACAAAGAAAAAGAAACATTTTTTCTAAAATGATTCTGTAAGAATACAGAAGGGAATTATCTTCTTTTTGACAAGAAGACTTTACCTATCTCTTGGGTGGGGGGCTCTTGAGAATCATGTGACAGCCCATTGGGGAGAATAGTCAGTTAGAACTTAGTTTCTAACAGAAGATAACCAAAGAAATACCACAGGGCAGTACCATATCCCTCTTGGAAATTTTACAAAACCTTATCGTTACTCATCTTCTATATATATTGCTTACTTTTTATATATGCTTTAATTTCTTTTGTGTGGAACAGTTTGTGACATACATATATACTGCATGTTAATATACTCATAGTTTGTATACTCATATTTTATATGTAAATATTTTCATATGACTAATTTTTAGAATGAATTTCTTTAGATAATTCTAGATCTTGTCAAGGTTTTATATATCATGGATACACTAATGCCTACAATAGGCCTTGGAGAATAGAGCAAACAAAGACAGTTCCTCTCTATTTATAATGTCTACAGTCACTTGCAGATTCTAGGGGGAGCAGAAAGGGCAAAGCCCCCCCCCCGGCTGGCCCCTTGGTTGCCGCCCCACTTTTATAAGCTTTAAAAATTTATGAAACTGATCAGTTTCTGATTTTCATAAGATTTGATTTTCAGCACTTGTCTCTGTGTTTTCTTTTTCATTTAGTTTTTTAAGGACACATACAGATTTTTTTAGAAGAAAATAATTGGAGCGGACAAATTACACGGTTCTGCTAGTAGTGACGTTAGTATTATTAGCCCTTTGATTTTGTTTTGAAATTAACCTCTCTTGTGTTTCAACTGCTTGAGAGTGGAAAAGAGAGAAAGAATAGATTAGAACTCCGCTACTATGAATGAAAAATTATTCCGTTTAATTTAATGAAGTTACATACTTATACTTAAACTCATAAGTTGTATATAGTGGCGTAGTATGAAAATGAAGACGCTGCTTGAGTTATCCTCCACCCCCTCATAAAAATTTCAGCCCTTAAGTGGCTCACTCACCTACAGAGTTCCACAATTGCCACTGTCTACACTAGGCCTTTATTTTCAAGCATCCTATTAATTCATGTGGATTATTTGAATAAAAATCTTTTCTCTTTCAAGATTTTTCTTCTCCTTTGTTTTTTTCTTTGATTATTTATTTTCTAAATCTTCTGACAACAGCTTTACTCATTGTTGCAACTGAATATTTTAGAAAGAACAAGTGGGAGATTTTTAATTTCAATCATAAATATTCGACCTTGACCTTCAAAAACATCATTGTGAGATTAGAGGGTATCAAAAATCAAACAGTTTTCTGAAGCAGCCTTATACTATTTTTCAGTGTATACACATATGTTAGCAGTTAATTCTGAAAAAGACTGATATAAAATTATCAAAGAGGACATTTTATTTAATCATTAGTAATGAGTAATATATTTTTGTGACAATATTATAATGGTATATGAGAACATAAAATGTTTATTTTCAAATTTGACTTTTCCAAATAACCTAATAGCATTTTACACTCTTTACATTGTTTGAACTGTTGTCATCATCTTAAATGCCATATTCATGATGTTTCAGACATTGTACGCTTTGTCCATCTTCATGTTATATATGTCAGAATTTCAAACTGAATCCTTGATTTTGTTCACAGGGGTAGATTGTACTAATTCCATGAGCAATGACTTTTTTTGATATCTTAGTTTCAGTTTATTCCTTTTAGTATTACCTACCAATACATCCGGGATGTGCATTGTGGTGCAGTGGATATCGACTCGGAAGGACAAATCAAAGAGCCGAGTTCGAATAACAGTTGAATTCCCAGTCAACCGCAGAAAGCAATGGCAACCTACTGCTCGATAATCTTCTGCCCAGTCAGTCATGTCTCTTTTGAGACATGATCGCCCAAAGTGTGTATCACGTATGGCACTTAACTGACTGACTGAATAGTTGGAAAGACAATTAAAGCTTCTACCGAGCATAAAGTATGGGATCGGTTTTCTATTGTCATAAAGTAATAAACTAAACTCCCACTAATTACTACTTATTAATATAATAATATAATTCACCAGTCTACTGCAGAAAGCAATGGTAACCTACTGAGGGATAATCTTCTGCCCAGTCAGTCATGTCTCTTATGAGACACGATCACCCAAAGTGTGTGTCATGTATGGCACTTAATTGACTGACTAATACATCCAGATGAGCAGGCAAAACCAGGAATAAAGCACTTAAATGTGGGAAACAAGATTTGCATTGTTATTTCACTTTCTTATAAATTTCTTCTTTTCTGGACATCTAATCTAAACTTATTTATTAATAGAACTTTGTCTCTGTGTGTGTGTGTGTGTCCCCGTTATCTATAGACTTCGAAATGGCTGAACCAATTTTCTTGAAAATTTACACAGTTGTACTATAAGCGTCTGTGAGTGTTCTTAGCTAGGGTTTGTGTCGAGGTACCCCAGATAAATATCGAAAATCGATAATCAAAAGAATCGGGTTATAAAAGGAGCGGTTCGATTTTAATCAAATTTGATACACTCATAGACAAAGACATAAGAAACGATATTCAGAAGTTTCAAGGTTGCAGTTCTTACAATAGTGCAGAAAATTGATAATATATATATATATATATATATATATATATATATATATATATATATAAAAGGCAAGATGTTTGTGTGTGTGTTTGTTTATCTGTCTGTTTTTTTTTCAGCCCTTTTATTTTAGTTTTTGCTTCAAGTTTGGCTCTAAGTAGGTATAATTGTAGTTCTTAATCTCAGCCATGATACCATTTATTCAGAGGACTTATTTAGCCTTCAAAATTCAGTTTATGACGAAAAAACTTATTTGATATCAATACCAGGAAATGAAAATTTGACTTACATCCATTCATTTTTCTTTCAGTCTACAGTTTCGCTTTAACTGGAAACAACTATTGCTTTTTAGTCTTTCGTGCCATGAATTAGTTTTAAAGCTTTCATTGCACCCGAGCAACGCCAGGCTATACTGCTAGTAAATTAGAAAAAAGATTGTCCAAATGTTTTGTATGCATTTTCAGCTATACTTTTAGCCCGTATCAGGGATGATTTTATTAACTTTTAACTGAATGCATGGATTCTTTTATGTGTGTGTCTAGAGTTAGAGGAAAGTTTTATTTTGCAAACGTGGTCAGCACATTTTGGCTGAGGTCAAAGTTGATATTACTGAGTGCTGACTTTTTTTTTTATTAATAATGCTTCCATTATTTTTAGTCTTTTTTTTTTGCATGTGGATGAGATTATTATAATTGTATTATCATTGAGGATGTTTGGATAGAGTTTGGGAGGCATCCATTTGTATTTAAATGAAGTCTAATAAAATTATGATCAGAGAGGTGTAATCTATCCAAATACACAACTATATATATATATATATACACACACACACTACCGCCCATAATTATTATGCCACCCCAGTGTTTAAAAAAATGATGTATTTCATACTATTATTTAGTATTTATTGCTAAGTGAATAATTGTAAATGAAAATACAATGGTTCTTTTGTTAATACTGCACATGTGCATCAAATGAATTTATAAATATTTAATAATTACCTATCTTGCAGTTTCATCAATGAAAGAATGAAGAAAATTTAGGGTGATTCGAATGAGTTCATCTTTGCCTCCTTGCCTTGTGAAATTTTGCAAAGTAATAAAAACAAAAGAACCATACTATTTTCATTTAGAATTATTCACTTAAAAATGGTATGAAATACATCATTTCTTTTAAAGAACTGGGGTGGCCTAATAATTATGCCCAGTAGTGTATATATATATGTCATGGTGGCATCACCCATTACAACGGATTGAACTCTTCCTACAACTACATATACTTCCCCTCACAAGAGAAGGGCAGAGCTTAGAGTGAGAGATCTGCAGAAGATCAGCGGAGAGCAACAGACACAGATAGCCAAGACTGCTACTGTACTACCATTGCGAATTATTGTATTAATTCCTAACCCGTATTTATTCGTTCTACTAACAGAGTTCCAAGTATTGTGTTTTGCAGCATTAATATATATTTGTTATTTCCTATTTTGTTGTTGTTGTATTGTTTTCTTGCTGGACTCTTAACCGGGTCCACAACAATATATATATATATAGATATAGATAATATGTATGTGTGTGTATATATATATATATATATATATATATATATATATATATAATGTTATAGAATGAAACACACACCACTTACTTGCTATTTAGGTTTCTATCACACTGATCTCCTCAAGCAATAAAGTAGCCCTTAAATACACAATAGCCAGAACTTCTACAGAAGGGGAGGGGGATCTCTTAATGCCCACACCTGATGATGCAGGGGTATGTGAAGGGGAGGAAAACTCACAAGCATCTCCAGCTGGGCTCATACAGGCCCAAGATCTACTTTTTTGCATGCCTGCATTCATTATCTCAGACCTTTCATTTAATAAATTCTTCTAGTATGGGCATGTTACAAAAGCCAGTTTCTCCTCCTGGCATAACCTGAAAATCTTGTCACCTTCATTGTAAGGCCAGACTCTCCGAAGTATACACCATTTTACACTAGGGCTACCATTGTGTTACAATGGAACATCCTATCACCCCAGACAGTTAATTCACTGAAGAGATTAAGAAGTATTGAAGTAAGGAAGTATGAGACCATTCGACTTCTGCTCCCATTCTGTCTTGACTTACCATTTTATAAACACTCTGTTACTGATACTTATCCATACAATAAACTCTCTTATTTGTTTACCCCTTACGTGTTGTGTAAATCTGTCCATTCGGAATTTACCTTGTTGTTTATATCGTTTTTCTCCTTCAACTCCCACATATAGCTGGCGAGTCTGGTACAATTCCTGTGCCTTTCTAATTTGAATGAAGACTTATGATCATATTGCAACACTCTTTGGTGCTAGTGAATGTAAAGAGAGGATTAATGAATAGAACGATGGACATATCAAGAGAGTGAATGAAGACTTCTTTTTTTTCAAAAAAACTTATTTCTCTAAAACCAGAAGAAATTACCCACAGAAAGAGGCCAAGTGCTTTTGGGCTGACAGTTGATTGATGACATTGCTCCCAGAGTGCTGGTTATGAAAATACGAATAGATAGGACGAATTAAGATTTGAACTGTGACCAAAATTTGAGAATAAGGTTTCTTTGTGATTGGGGAAGTGGATGATCCAGATGGGGTTACGAAATAGCTGAGTCAAAATGCCATCTGGCAGGTAACTGACTTGAAATAGAAATTTTCACATGGGCAAAAAGATAGGAAATGATAATTCTTTATAATTAATGACCCTGACAGAATTCAAGAATAATGTTTCCGTGATGGAAAAATGTAAGAAATGGCTGAAAAAGAAAAAGCTATTTGGTAAATGTCTGAAATGAAAACAGATCAAGATAGAAAACTTTTGCATAAACAAAATTGAAAATGATAATTGTTTTAATTAATGACCAAAAGATAATCCATGTCATGCAGCTAAGAGCCAGATTGGCTGAAGGGGAGCCAAGGTGGCAGATGCAGGTGAAATATGAAGGAAGGTGGGGAATTTACCCATGCCCATTGGAAAGTATTGGCGTGAGATGCCAATAAGAGAAGGAAGAAGTTATCCGGACAAATCAATAACTCTGACCGCGACCCATGGGAAAAGAGGATCTCCTGATTCGAAATGTAATTAATTTTCAAGGCCCAGACAACAATGAACTCTTGTTAGGTGACAATTGGGAATTACTGGGTTTCCCAAGCATACCCCACACTGATTTTAGGTGGATGTCTATAAATACGAAAGCCCAAAGCGGCCAAGCAGAGTGATTGCGAAGAATAGAGAAAGGACATTTTAACCTTACCAATCTTATGATTAAACTAAACACAATATGGAAGGGAGCAGGGTTTGAATCAAAGTAGTCATCACATTGATCAGCTGTGGGAGTTGGGTATTTGGACAAACAGGCCAGAGCACAAAGCAACAATACCATCTTTGTTTAAAGCTGCCTTCAGTGCACCCCACATAAATCATTTTATACCCATTGGAATCTTCCACCTCAGCTTTATACACCACACCTTATATATATATATATATATATATATATATATATATATATATGAAATATACATGTGAATATAAATATATATATATATATATATATATATATATATATATATATATATATATCTAAATGAATAATGAACAAAGAAAATAAATGCAACATTCAAAATATTAATTTAAAAATGTGCTCAATATAAAAATAGAGAAATGAATGTTTATTATTATAATTTAGAACATGTACAAACTACTGCAAAATTGTACATTTTATTTCAACATTGAAAAAACAATCAAATAGTTAATAATGATTTGTAATAATCTTATTATCATAATTATTAACTACCTGATGAGACATTGTTCTTTCAATGTCAAAACAAAATGTACAATTTTGTAGTAGTTTTTACATGTTCTAAAGTATAAACTATACATATGGATAAATATATGTATACACACATACATATATATATATATATATATATATATATATATATATAGAATATATATATATATACACAGACATATATATATAAAATATATACAAAAATATGTATATAAAATATATATTGAACAGTCTATTGAACAGGTGTAGAGGCTCATCCCTTGTTCCCTGTTTAGGATGTGGTTTCCAGTTTTCTCTTTTCCAATCTTTTCACTTTTCTTCTGATTGTTTTTTTTTTTTTCAATTGGAGTAGATAGACTAAACTATCGCCCGGTTCACACTCCACCCACGTCTATTGAAAAGGTGTAGAGGCTCATCCTTTGTTCCCTGTTTAGGTTGTGGTTTCCGGGTTTCTCTCTTCTAATCTTTTCACACTTACGTAGCACCCAGCACATCAGTGGCATTACCACCTTGCTCAGGGTGATATGATTAAAAAATATATATATATATATATATATATATATATACACACATACATATATAAATATAAATATCCACACACATACATATATATATATGAAAAAAAATATATATATACACACATACACATATATAAATATATATATAAAATATATATATACACACATACACATATCTAAATATATATATAAAATATATGTATATATACACACATACACATATCTAAATATATATATAAAATATATGTATATATTCACACATACACATACATATAAATATATATATATAAAATATATATATACACACATACACATATATAAATATATATATAAAATATATATATGAAATATATATATATATATATATATATATATATATATATATACACACATACACATATATATAAATATATATATATAAAATATATATATTAGTCATCCACATACAAGCTCGTTTCGCTGTATCACAGCTCATCAGTGTGGCTGGACATATCCACTTGCCTCTGGCCGGGATCGAAACATGACCGATTTGGTGTCAGTTGGAGTCTCTACTGCCTAAGCCATCGGCGCATGGGGGTCAGAGAAGGGAAATTTTAACGTCTTGTATGTAAACAGTGTATACAGATGCCAGTCACTGAAAGAACTCAATTCATTTCTGAAGAGTCACGTACACATATATACAATATATATTAAATATATATATATAAATATATACACACACATACGCATATATACAAATATATATATATAATATATATATATATATACACACATACACATATATACAAATATATAAAATATATATATATATATATACACACACATATATACAAATATATATATAAAATATATATATATACACACACATATATATAAATATATATATAAAATATATATATATACACACATACACATATATATAAATATATTTTTTTTTTTTTTAATCATATCACCCCGAGCAAGGCGGTAACACCACTGATGTGCAGGGGGCTATGTAATAGTGAAAAGATTGAAAAAGAGAAAGCCGGAAACCGCATCCTAAACAGGGAACAAGGGATGAGCCTATAAAATATATATATACACACATACACATATATATAAATATATATATAAAATATATATATACACACATACACATATATATAAATATATATATAAAATATATATATACACACATACACATATATATAAATATATAAAATATATATATACACACATACACATATATATAAATATATAATATATATATATAAATATATATGTAAAATATATATATATATATATATACACACATACACATATATATAAATATATATGTAAAATATATATATATTTACACACCTACATATATATATAAATATATATGTAATATATATATATATATATACACACACATACATATATATAAGTATATATGTCAAATATAAATATATATATATATATACACACCTACATATATATATAAATATATATGTAAAATATATATATATATATATATACACACATACATATATATATAAATATATATGTAAAATATATATATACACACATACATATATATGTATAAATATATATATATATACACACACACAGACATATATATATAAATATATATATAAAATATATATATACACACACATACATATATATATTTAAATATATATATATACACACACACACACACACACACACACACACACACACACACACACACATATATATATATATATAAAAAACACACACACACACATACATATATATATATAAATATATCTATAAAATATATCCGAGTGAGTATAGAATCAGGTGAGAAAAAAAAGAACAATTTTTTCCATCCAAAACATTAATTTAAAACAGTACTCGATATATGATGTATAGAGCTGTGAATATTTATTATAAATTATGTTTTAGAACATGTACATAATTTCTTCTATATATGTCCTCTTCTCTACAATCATATGGCTGTTTCGGTGTTTGGACTCAAACACTTCATCGGGAGAAATAAAGGTTTGGAATCATTCTCTGTTTATATTTGGTTCGTTGTTGTCATGGGAGTTGGTTGGGGTTATTGGTAATTAAGTGAATGTGTCTCTCGTTTTGACTGTTAGACTTTTGACGAATCTGGGATGTAAGTGTGAAATTGTTGATTAATGGTATAATCTATTGGAATGTACGGTTTATTGGTTGGGTATATCTTTTGGTTAGAATTTCTAAGAGTACAGCGTGTTGAGTGGTCATTTTTTTTGGTTGGCTATCGTTTAATTGATTGATGTCTGCTGTTAGTGGACCTAATTCATGTATTTACTTTGATCCTGTGTCTAGGTTTTCACTTTGGGGTTTCTTAGATAGACGTGATAGGGGTGGGGTGTTTTTTCTTTCCAATTTTGATTTTTTCGGTATATTTTTTTATTTTATAGGGTTTTTTTTTAAATATATTTTTTTTTATTTTATATTCAAGTTTGGAGTATTATTTTTATTTAGGTGAAGTTATTTCAAGAAATCTAAATTTGTATTTTTTAGGAAGTAAATGCAAATTACCGTTTTATCAGTTTTTTATATAAAGTTGTATGTTTAATCTTAATTTTAAGTTTAGAAGGTCGGTTTTTTCTTTAATTTTTTTATATTCTTTTTTCTATAAATTATCATTTGGAATCCTATTTCTTTTAATTTTTTATATATTTTATTTATTTAGATATTTTTGTGGGCATTAGATCTTTAAGGATTTATTACATCGATTTTTCTGTAGCATTTTTTATCTTTTATAATAATAAAAATATCTATTCAAATTTCCAGTATTTTTTGGTATGATTGTAGGGTTAGATCTTACATGTGCTTACAGTTTATTTTTGTGTATGATATAATTGTTCTGAAATAGTATATTTAATCTTGATTTTGAATATATGAATTTTGATTCTTTCTCAAGTTTGGGAGCCATTTGTTTAATTTTGATTTTTCTAATATGGAATATTTTTGTATTTAAGTAAACATACAACTTTATACAAAAAACTGATAAAACGCAAATTTGCATTTACTTCCTAAAAAATACAAATTTAGATTTCTTGAAATAACTTCACCTAAATACAATAATATTCCAAACTTGAATATAAAATAAAAAAATATATAAAAAAAAACCCTATAAAATAAAAAAATATTCCATACCGAAAAAATCAAAATTGGAAAGAAAAAATACCCCACCCCTATCACGTCTATCTAAGAAACCCCAAAGTGAAAACTTAGACACAGGATCAAAGTAAATACATGAATTAGGTCCACTAACAGCAGACATCAATCAATTAAACTATAGCCAACCAAAAAAAATGACCACTCAACACGCTGTACTCTAAGAAATTCTAACCAAAAGATATACCTGACCGATAAACCGTACATTCCAATAGATAATACCATTAATCAACAATTTCACACTTACACACCAGATTCTTCAAAAGTCTAATGGTCAAAACGAGAGACACATTCACTTAATTACCAATAACCCCAACTAACCCCTACAACAACAACGAACCAAATATTGTTTATATTTGGTTCATTGTTTGATTCCAAACCTTTATTTCTCCTGATAATATAAATATATATATATATATATATAATATATATACGCACACACATATATGTATATAATGTATATACAGACACACACATATATATTAATATATATATATATATATATACATATAAATATACATATAATATATATATACACATATATAGATATATATATATATACATATAAATATACATATAATATATATATACACATATATAGATATATATATATATATACATATAAATATACATATAATATATATACACATATATAGATATATATATATACATATAAATATACGTATAATATACACACACACATATATATTTTCAAAAAGATTTTAGATTATTACAGTGGGCAATACATATTTCACTGCATCCTGATGTTATATATTTTGAGGACCAACTGTTGTACCATTTGGGTCTGAGAAGCCTGAATAATAACATCAGGATGCGGTGAAATATGTATTAACCATTGTAATAATCAAAAATCTTTTATAAATTATATTACTCTGTTAAATTAAATAAATGAATTCACATTGAGTTCTCTTGATTTCATCTATCTGAATTTACCTGGATTGTATCCCAAGTGTGTTTTATATATATATATATATATATATATATAAATCTGAAATATATATATATATATATATATATATACTCATATATACATATATAATATATATATATATACACATACATATATAAATATATATATATATATAAATATATACACACACACACATATATATATATATACTCAAAATAATAACTAAATAGACTCTGTAAGTATTTAGGTTGTAAATTTATACTAAGATAAACCTTTAGAAAAACCACTAACAAACAGAACCTAATTCCGTTATAATCCGGTGCACTAAGGCGTTGGATAAAAGGGGAGAAAAAAAAGAAATCCGCGGAATAAGGACAAGACATACGATACTCCGCAGTAAAGAAAAAAAAAACCAAACGCAACCAACCACAAGAAAAAGAAAAAGTGCTCGATATAAAGTACAAACGATATACAAAAGTAGAGTAAAGACACACAAAATTCAGTTTACGACAAAAAAAACTTATTTGATGTCAATACCAGGAAATGAAAATTTGACTTACATTCATTCATTTCTCTTTCAGTCTACGGTTTCGCTTTAACTGGAAACAACTATTGCTTTTTAGTCTTTCGTGCCAACGTCCAAAGAGTCTGAACTCCAGGACCATGGATTAGTTTTAAAGCTTTCATTACACCCAAGCAACGCCTGGCTATACTGCTAGTTTGAAAATAATTATGTTGGATATTTTTTTTAATCATTTCACCCCAAGCAAGGCATTCCACTGCCACTATTGCGCTTGGGGCTACATAGGGGGAGGTAAATAGGAAGAGTGGTTAGATATAGGAAATGTCAGAAGTGGGGGTGATAGATAGTTGGGTGGGTGGGAAGAGTGTTTGAAAGAATGGAAGTTAGTTTGTTAGGAGGTGTCTATTGACCTTACATTGAAACTCCTGGAGATTGCAGCCATTGGGGAAGCAGTCATGTGGAAGAGAATTCCACAGTCAGGAAGTGCGAGGAAAGAAACTGTTGGAGTAGAAGTTGCGGTTGCATTTTATCAGTTTCACTGTAAAAGGGTGGGATCTAGTTGCTAATCTAGTATCTCGTGCAAATTTGAACCTAGGGGGCACCAGTGATCTAAGTTCATCAGAGCAGAAGCTGTGAAAGTATTTATAGAAGAGACACAGGGAAGCCACGTCGCGCCGGTGAGAGAGAGACTGCAGGCGGTCTGCTAAGTCAGTATCGATCACATTACAGACCCTCCACTGTACCTTGTCTAGAAGCCCAAGGAGAATAGCAGGGGCACCCGACCAGATATGGCAACAGTATTCAATGCACGGGCGGATGGTAGATTTATAAATATGCAGGATAGATTCAGACGGAAAAAACCTCCGGGCCCTGCACAGAGAACCGACTTTCATAGCAGCGGATTTAGCAATGGATTCGATATAGTCATTCCACTTGAGGTCCGCTGAAAGTGTGAGACCAAGGAGGCATAAAGAGAAGACTCATGTTACATTTCTCTGACCATAGCTCCATTAAGTCTCATTTAAATAAACATGGAGAACTACTAAACGCTGCTATCCGTAACGTATATAAAAGAAACTATAAATAATGGAAACATTATTAATAAAAAAAGAAAAAAACCAATACTCAATATTATCAACTATGAACATGGCCACAATGTACTGACCATATTTGGAAAATATAACATTTCTATAACTTTAGATAAATATATAAAGCAAGCCATATATTCAGTTAAAAGTAAAATAAAATTCATCTCATAACATCTTGAAGAAAAAGATAAACATTGTTGAAAGGACTTGGGAGGAGAAAGCGATGAACAAAGATGAATAAAGAAAGGAAGTTGTACGAGCAGTGAAGAAATTTGAAGAAGAAAGGACATGCTATGCTGAAGTTGAGCTCGCTGCTAAGTATATGGAAGATATAACATCAATCAAAGCAAGAGGATCCAAAAAAGAGTTGATATGTGAAATTTACAGCCGAATATGTCCGTCAAAGGCAGGTTTGTTCAGTCATATGAGATCCCATGATAATAAGGGTCTTTATACAACTACATATAACATTCAGAATAACTTCTTTTGTAATATCTGTGGAAAGCTGTGTATGAATGCGAGTGGTCTCACTTGGCATTGTAAATCAAAACACAAGAATTGACCAGTGGTATGCAGTAGACTGACATGTACTATCTGTGGGCTCAAATGTAAATGAATGCAAGGATGAATTGAAAAAAAATTTAAGTCATCTTAGAGAATATCAACGAGAAAATTGTCATCTGTAAAAATCTTTATATCAAAGTCAAAATAGTCATGCTCTGCCATGAGTAGACTTCCACCATAATGATAATATACACGCTAAAAAGTCTGCCTCCTTCTACCAAGCGCCCATAGCTCAGTGGTAGAATCGCCAACTGACGCCAATTCGGTCGGGTTTCAATCCTGAGTAAAAAGCAATCGGCTGTCTAATCATACTGATGAGCTGTGATACAGCGAAACAGATCTGTCTGTGGATGACTGTATATATAAATATATATATATATATATATATATATATATATATATATATATATATATATATATATATATATATATATATATATATGCATGCACATGTGTTTGTATATATATATGTGTGTGTGTGTGTATAGATATGTGCATATGTGTGTATATTATATTTTTTTTTTTTTTTTTTAATTATATCACCCCGAGCAAGGCAGTAACGCCACTGATGCGCAGGGGGCTACGTAAGGGTAAAAAGAATGGAAAAGAGAAAGCCGGAAACCACATCCTAAACAGGAAACAAGGGATGAGCCTCTTAACCTGTTCAATAGATGTGGGTGGAGTGTGAACCGGGCGATAGTTTAGTCTATCTACTCCAATTGAAAAAAAAAAAATAAAATAATAAAGGAAAAGAGTGAAAAGATTGGACTAGAGAAAACCGGAAACCTCATCCTAAACAGGAAACAAGGGATGAGCCTCTTCACCTGTTCAATAGATGTGGGTGGAGTGTGAACCGGGCGATAGTTTAGTCTATCTACTCCAATTGAAAAAAAAAAAAAATAATAAAGGAAAAGAGTGAAAAGATTGGAAAAGAGAAAACCGGAAACCGCATCCTAAACAGGAAACAAGGGATGAGCCTCTTCACCTGTTCAATAGATGTGGGTGGAGTGTGAACCGGGCGATAGTTTAGTCTATCTACTCCAATTGAAAAAAAAAATAATAAAATAATAAAGGAAAAGAGTGAAAAGATTGGAAAGTGTGTATGTATATGTGTATATATATATATATATATATATATATATATGCATATATATTTATATGTATATATATATGTGAAAATGTTTCATTTCAAATGATAGACAAGGTATTTTTTATATAATTTTTCATGTGATCTCCTAATTTTTTCTTTTCAGAAAATAAATTATATAAAAATTGTCCAAATGTTTTGTTTTTCCAAACATTTTAGGCTATACATTCAGCCATTATCGAGGATGAACTTTATTTTATGTCTGATTGAACATGTGTTGTGCTTATGTGTCTGTGTAGAGTCATGTGCTTATTTTTTATTCCAAACATGGTAAGCATGTTGTTGCCATATTCATAGTTAACATTTTCAAGTTTTTGGATTTTTCTTTTTTTTATCAATAATGCTTCCATTATTTTTAACCTTTTCTTGCATGTGGACATGCTGTAGCAAGAAATTAATTAAAATCAACCTTTTACAAAAATTCACAGTGACATGTGAAATTTTAGTTTTCCCAAATAGAAAAAGGATTGACCATGTGCTTTTGAAACCAGATTTCACAAGTAGGTGTTAAAATGATTTTTGACCAATGGGAGTGACTTGCAAGAATTGAGGACTTTGGGAGCAAGTGTGAAAATCTGAATACTATAACACCCCACCACCGGTCAGTGTCATTCACAGAGACATAGGAGATACTAGAGGAAACAAGTAAAAATGTAACTTCAACTTCAAGTGACTCATCCTCTTTCTCTTTTTCCTTATCTCTTTCAACAATTACTACTATGAACATTTTGTACAAACTCTTGATACCTTAACTTTCTCAGTGAACATTAATTTCTACGAGTTCTTGTTATTCTTTTTTTAATAAATTTCTATTTTAATATGCAAAATGTATATTTCATTCTTACACTATTGCTGACAAACAACCTTCTAATGATAATTCTGCATAAAACTTGTAAGCTGTAAGGAATTCGGTTAAGTAAGATACAAGGCCGAATCAAAGAAACATTAACTAGCTCCCTACGCTACAATGCTATGTCATCAATAAATATGTTATGTGCAACATACTTGTTGATAATGCAAATATCATAGCATCATCCACTGTTCTAACAGAATGTGACACAAGGTCAAGTTTCATGTGCAATTTTGGGACTGTTCAAATATTGTTCCACCTCTCTCATCTTCACTCATTTCAGTTGCTGTATAATGATTCTCAACACCTCCCGAAAGATATCTGCTATGTGGTCTGTGACTTGAGCCCACATTAATTTGAAGCTCCCTGACTGAGCTTGATAAGTATGAAATATGTTTTTGTAAATCCAAGATTTGTTTACTTTCCTTAGTAGATTTCATAAAAATGCCTCTTTTAGAACGAAAGTCTAAAAGTCTTGGTAGTTTTGTGACAGCCATCCGACTGGTTTGCTTTAATGAGCAGAGATTAAGATATTAAGCAGAGATTGAACCCAAGATCCTATCATCTCTGCTGCAGACTGTTAACTCCTGAGATGTTTGTTCAAATGATGGAGAAAAATAATGATGGATAAACTGTAAACAAAAGAAAATTTTTTATTAAAATTCAAAATTTCTTATCATTAAGAAAAACAGCAAATAAAATAAAAATATAAATGTTACTTTCTCAAAATGTATGCAGTAATATTATATGATCTGTATTTTATATAATTATGTAATTTTACATATATATATATATATAACACATAAATATGAATACATACATACATACATACGTAACAAGCACATATCCATATGAATAAATACATACATACATACATACATACATACATACATATATTTATATAATATACACATATACATGAATAATTACATACTTATATGCATATATATATATATATATATAAGAATACATACATATACATATAACTCACACATATACACATGAATAAATACATACATGTACATATATATATATCTCATGCACACACACACACGCATATATATATATATATATATATATATATATATATATATGTAATATATATATTAAATCTTATATATAGGAATTATATACACTTTTTATAATCTCTTTAATATTTGCACTCAGAAACAAACATAAATATCTATAAGTATTCCAAACAAATATCAATTTCTTTACATGTTCATATTTCTGTTTAGATAATTTGTATCCGATAATCAATATTTTTTAAATATGAATTTTGTTTTAAAGAGATTTCATGTTTAAATTCTTGTATTCTTATACATATATAAATTCATATATGTGCACATACATTATTGATTTATTCACGTGCATGTACATGCATGCACACGCAGCTGCAGATTGCATCTGCTCTATCGAAAGACTCTTGCTGAATATGTTACAGTTAACACACCATATGAATCAGATATCTGCTTTATCAAAAGTGTGAAAATATTTTTTTCTTTAACATTATCGATCAACTTGAAAAGTTGTTTTTTTTAACGAATATTTTAAAAAACTTTTAAGATGCCTTTTTTAGAAGATGTAAACAAGTGAAAAAACAAAGTAAAAAAATATTTTCTTAGCAATATTGCTAATATTGTGTGTTTTTTCTTTCTAAATGTTTATCCCTTCAAGATGTAGGTGATCATGGCTCTTCACGGTTTCTTCTTTATTTATTCCAAAAGCTAAGTAAAGTACTAAAAAATAGGAAAACTTTGCTAGAAATAGGGAAAAGACTACTAAACTGCAATGTGATATCTCTCCTCCTATATGGAAATGGGTGCTATACAATCTTCTCAAAAATGAAGAAGAGACTAAAAGCAAAAGAAAGGCAGTTCTACAGAAGGTTACTGAGGATACTATTAGCCAAACATGTGAGAAATGATGACGTTTTTGAAAAAATAGATACAAAAAGTATACAAATACTTAACATCAGGAAGAGGTTTCCAGAGTATATAATGAGGAAGGAGGGTTTAGAAAATATGTTGTTTTTGTTAATGTATATATATATATATCAGCACACAGTGTGGGAATAGAAGAATCCAAAGGAGTATCCTGTACATACAGTGGTAGGATAACTCTTTAAGAGGGCTCTAAACATATATGCATTTAAATACATATAGAGCAAATATAAGAAAAATTAAGGCAGACACATTATCTCATGGTGAATTGGAAGTATAGGCCTATTTCAGACAAACCATCATCAGCTTCCGTCCTTAT
Source organism: Ascarosepion bandense (assembly GCA_037127315.1). Lineage (NCBI taxonomy): Eukaryota > Metazoa > Mollusca > Cephalopoda > Sepiida > Sepiidae > Ascarosepion > Ascarosepion bandense. Next base: position 6,339,711 of record JBBBDQ010000436.1, on the reverse strand, counting down.
TTTACAAAGGATTTTACATGAATCTATTCGAATTTTACACGAATTTTATTCGTGTAAAATCCTCTGTAAAATAAAGACGGAAGCTGATGATGGTTCGCCTGAAATGGGCCATACTTCTGATTGACCATAAAATAATGTGTCTGCCTTAATTTTTCTGATATATATATATATATATATATATATATATATATATAATCATCCACTGACATTCTTGTTTCACTCATCAGTACAGTTACATCCAAAATACATATATCAGTAGGGTTTAGTTTGAGGTGACATGACCTGTCCATCAGTACTTTTTGTCATGGTATATTTTACTTTTCACCCCTCTATTTTTTTAAGCCTCTAACCTGATAACACCCAAAAAAATAATTTCTGGGTCATACTGCTTGTCATCCTGTTTTTTTTAATGTTCTTCTGACTTAACTAAACCTTTGAATTTTTTGCGGTCTGAAGAGATGGGTACTAAAAACTTACCTGTCAAAATAAATTATAGTTCATAGTTTAGATGTGTTGAATTTTCCTTTTTATATATCATATTGCTCTGGATAATATCCATTGAGCTTTCTGATCTCTTTAATATTTTATATTAACTAGATCTTTTTAGATCATCTTCTCCATTTATGGATTTGACATCACTACCTATATATATATATATATGTATTGTTTTTTGTTTTTTTTTTGTTTTTTCAAATAAAAATCCAAAAATGACATATGCTGTAAGTGAGGAAATTCTTTACTTCTTCAGTGGAAAAATTTATTTATAATGAAAATACAAAACAAAATTCATTTACCGGAAGTATACCCAAAAAGAAATGCATATCTCGAAGTTTACATGCAAGAATAAAAAAGAAGACAATATCAGAAAGAATAATGGGATTGGAGAAAGAGAAAGAGAGAGAGTAGATTTTGTTAGAAGGTTGTCATCTAGACATTGATACAGAGGGTAGGGAAGAAAAGGAAAAGAAAAGAAAGCTGGTGAAAAGGATGCAACACACAATCATTGAAAATGACTTTTAGATTACATCTATGTTAAGAAATCAAAAGTTAAAAATTAAGCGTGTTACACAAAAGTAAGAAGAGGGAAAGGAAAAGCAGAAAGAAGGGGAAAAAGAAAACAATGGGGTAGACAGGAAAAGAATTAAAGGAGAGATGGGGGTAGGGAAAAGAAAGAAAAAAATAATGCCAGACAGCCATCAAAAGAAACCCCGCTAAACAAGATTGGGAAGAAAGAGATAGATACATAAAATAGGAAAAAATAGAAGAAACAAAAAGGGGGAAAGGAAAATAGGGAAAAAAAATAACATGATGTAATATTCAGCTCTACCAAAAGTTTTTTCCAAATTTTTCCAGTTAAAATAATATTGTCTTACTATTGTAGGGATAAAATTACTTTAAATTCTACTACTGGAATAAAATAAAAAGGAAATATTTTTTCAAAATAAATAAAAATTTTAAATAATATCAACACAAAAACAGGAATTTTAAATTCTTTAATTGTAGATACATAAACAACTGTCCAGTGCGAGGCAAGTGTAGTTCTACCCTGGTAATCTACCAAGCCCAAATAACAATAGAAAGAATTACCAAACTTATATTGGTATTTCTGCAGGTGAATTTCAACGTTACTACACTCATAAACACTCTTTTTTAATCACAATCTAAGATTTTAAACATCCCTTTCCCGAAGATTTTGGGAAATGAAAGAAGAGGGACTAAACCCCATAGTATATCAGAAACTGTTAGGTTCAGCCCACACCCTCAAAAACCTTTATGACAGATGTAATCTATGTTTAGTTGAAAAAATTAAAATAGTAAAGTATCCTAAACAAAAAAAACAAAATTTCTCTCAGACGTTAATAATAACTATTATGATAATAATAATGATAATAATAATAATACTCATTCTATCAAAAACAAAGAAAAAAGAATCTTAAAAATATACCTATAAATATAAAAATTAGAAAAATAAACAACAAAAATAAAAATCTTTTGCTGTAAAATGATATTAACAGCACATTCCAAACTGTTCCCAGAATAAACACTTTTTTAAATTAAATTAATGTAAATTAATTTACATTAATTCAAATCACAATCAGGATTTATCTAGACTATTATATATTTATTTTTGTATCTGCATTTAAATATTAATTCAATCTGCTGATTAAGAGGTTCTTTTGGATTATTATATTTTATAATCATCAATTTTTCTTCCAGGCATAAATTGCACCTATCCCTGAAATTGTTGGGAGTGTTCGTGTATTTTACAATCTGCCATCTGACCAGTGGAGTAAATCCTCCATCTTTAATATTCCAGTATTGTTTAGACAGGACAGTTTGATATTATATATACATATCATTATTATTATTTATTATTAGATTTTTATTATTATTATTAGTAGTAGTATTATTATTATTTAACATTTTTTAAAGATTTTATTTCAATATTTTATTTATTCTTTCTTACTAGGAGTTATTATTTTAACGATATTTATACTAAATTACTACTAGTGGTTATATTGTAATTTATATTAGGATGTATGATTTATGATTCCTTTTTTGCCATAAATCTACCCCACAGTCAGTATATTTTAATTTAAGAGGAAATCCCATGTTGCGTTTCTAAGAATAAATATAAGTGTAATAGACATGGTTTTGACCTAGGACATTTATTTAAAATTATTTTAAATTCCTTTCTTTCTTGCTCTTTTTCTTTTTCTTTCTTTCTTTATTTATCCCCCCTCTTTTTTAATAGAATGAATATTATTATTATTATTTTTTATTATTATTAGTGTTATTATTATCATTAATGTCTTAGTGAAATTTTGATGATACACACACACACACACACACACACACACACACACACACACACACACACATATATATAGATATTATTATTATTATTATTATTTATTTTTATTATTATTATTATTATCTATTAGTATTATTATTATTATTTAACATTTTTTAAAGATTTTATTTCAATATTTTATTTATTCTTTCTTACTAGGTGTTATTATTTTAACTATATTTATAATAAATTATTACTAGTGGTTATATTGTAATTTATATTAGGATGTATGATTTATGATTTATTTTTCGCCATAAATATACTCCATAGTCAGTATATTTTAATTTAAGAGTAAATCCCATGTTGCATTTCTAAGAATGAATATTAGTGAATAGACGTTGGTTTCAACCTAGGACGTTTATTTTAAATTATTTCAGATTCCTTTCTTTCTTGCTCTCTTTCTTTTTCTTTCTCTTTTGCTTTTTTATATTTAACTATAATTTTTATGTTTTAACTGAATTTTTTAAAATTAATATGAATTTTTAAAATAATAGTAATTGGATTAAAATTATGATGTATAATTTATTTTTGTTCTGTCAATATATTCCATTATATTTTAAACTAAATTTCAGAGTTAAATTTTTCACATCATGTTTTTCTAAGAAAGTAAATGGGTGTTAGAGACGAGATTTTGATACATGGAGTTAACATTTATTTCTCTGGGTACTGTTTATTTTCTTTTTATTGTATCTCTTTGTCCTTTATTTTTCTCTTTTTTTCCTTTTTTCTCTTCTTTCTTTCTTTTCTTTTTTTCTGTTTTCTCTTTCTTTTTTTCCCTTCTTTCCATTAATCAATCATCTACTTTTTCTTTGTCCTTGCTTTTTTCTATTATTTGGGGTTCTTTTTAAATGAGCAAGAAATTTTTTGTAAATAACTGTTACAAACATCTATTCTAAATATGGACATGTGAGTGTCTATGTAAAAAAGTTTTTAGGTGATTTTTGAGGACCAACTGTTGTACCATTTGGGTCTGAAGAGCCACAATATGTGGTGAAATATATATTACCCATTGTAATAATCTAAAATATTTTCTAAATTATACTACTCTGTTAAATTAAATAAATGAATTTAACATTGAGTTCTTTTGAGTTCGTCTCTATTGGAATTTACCTGGATAGTATATCAAGTGTGCTACATTTTATATATATATATATATATATATATATATATATATATATATATATGTATGTATGTATAAAAAATATATATACATGCAAAATATATAAAAAAGCAATCGGATGTCTAACTGTACTGATGAACTGTGATACAGCGAAACAGATCTGTCTGCGGATGATTATATATATATATATATACACACATATACACACACAGAAAAGTGTATAAACTTATATAAAATGAATAAATATATAGTATAAAAATTGTAATAGTGCTTCATGCCAAAATTGATGTTTTTTTCAGTAATTTACTGGTGGAAAGGCATCTTAGGCAAACAGATTTTTTTTGTCATAAAGTGCTTTGTATCAAAGGTAATGATAGAGCACTAATAGAATTAATATAGAGAGTCTTGTCACTTAGCTGAGTGGTGTTATCTCAGTTATACTGAAAATGTTAAGGTCAGTATGACTGAAATAACATTACTCAGCTAAGTGACAAGTCTCTCCACATTAATTCTCTATATATGTATGCACAAAAAATATATACATGCATATATATATATTTAGTGCATCGAAGCAGCAGATAATTTTCTAAACATATGCTGTTAAATATAAGAGACAATGAATGTCTATTATGTTTAATCATGAGACATTCTAAGCGTCGTATTTTGGCTTTAATTTCAGGTGAAAATAAAGACAAAAATTCTTCAACAATATATGCTTAAATAATTATCTACTGCCTCAATGCACTAAATTCAAGTTACATGATGCCACAACGTTAAATGATTCCAACACCAAGAAACTTCAATGGAACTTCATTCTTCAGCTGAAATTCCAATGTAATCTTGATAATTCTTTTTGTTATTTAAGTGGGGAGATATTGGCTTTGGAAAAACAAATAATAAATAACAAAAGAATTATCAAGTTTACATTGAAATTTTGGCTAGAAAATTTAAACAACATTACTACTTTCATAAAGACTTTTTTCCAACTCCAATCTAAAATTTCAGACTTCCCTTTCTCAAAGATTTTTGGAAATGAAAAAGGAGAGACTCAACCCAATAGTGAGTTAAGAGAATTCATAAGCAAATATCATCATAAATTCAAATGTTTAATTTTTAATTTTAAATTTAGATATAAGCCCCCTAAATGTATCCAAATTAAAATTTCTGTTAAATGCTTTCTTTTCTGTCTTTTTATTTGCAGTATAATTAATTGCAATAATAATATAGATTAACTTCTGTTAACCCTTACGTTTTCTAGTCTAGCCAATTGATATTAGTCATTGCCTTAAATTTCAAATTAAATTTTATTAATCTATAATTTATTTTCCCTAATATAATTGGTTCATTTCCTCATATAAGCCCTTCACTACTGAATATTTACAATAATATCTTTCATTCCTTATAGAACCCTTTTTGCTCTTGTTCTAGGCTTTTTCTTTCCAATTCTATATTCTATATATTTGGATAATTTTTTATTAATTTGGTTCTAAGCTTTTTGAATACATGGCTCTGTTGTCATTTTGCGCTATCACGTGGTGTGATGTCATAGAACTGCATTGCAAATTTGCGAACTGCGTTTGTTATTTTTGGTAACTATTGCCGTTACATAGCTGAATTTTATGTCAACACAAAATAAAATTGTCGGTGATGGTGGATGTTACTGTATTACCATCTTAATAACCTCTCTGAAGATGAATCATGTGAGCTGAAAGCTTAGAACCAAATTAATAAAAAATTATCCAAATGTTGGAGAATTTTTGTCTTTATTTTCAACTGAAATTAAAGCCAAAATATGATGTTTAGAATGGCTCATGATTAAACATAATAGACATTCATTGTCTCTTATATTTAGCAATATATATATATATATATATATATATATATATATATATAAGTTCAGATAAAACTTAGTGGAGAAATACTTATTTTCAACATGTCATAATCTCAAGTTATATTGCTGATAAGAGGGGAAAAACAACTAAATAAACCAATTTAGAAAAATTAAAAAAAGAGAAGTCTGAAATTTTAAAATTAAAAAATGGGAAGTCTGAAATTTTAGACTGGAGTTGGAAAAGGAGTCTTTATGAAAGTAGTAATGTTGTTTAAATTTTCTAGCCAAAATTTCAATGTAAACTTGATAATTCTTTTGTTATTTATTATTTGTTTTTCCAAAGCCAATATCTCCCCACTTAAATAACAAAAAGAATTATCAAGGTTACATTGGAATTTCAGCTGAAGAATGAAGTTCCATTGAAGTTTCTTGGTGTTGGAATCATTTAACGTTGTGGCATCATGTAACTTGAATTTAGTGTATTGAGGCAGTAAATAATTATTTAAACATATATTGTTAAATATAACAGACAATGAATATCTATTATGTTTAATCATGAGCCATTGTAAACATCGTATTTTAGCTTTAATTTCTGGTGAAAATAAAGACAAAAATTGAACATTAAACAACAAATAAATACAGCCAAACAGGAATTATGACTTATAAACATAGCCATGTACATAATATTAGAGAGATATTAGCCAATAATACAACAATACTCACACATTCACGTGGTAAAAAGATCCTTCAGATATTGGAGGCCATCTACATTAAATCAAAGCAACCCAGACTCAATAAAATCACATTTTAAACTAGTTACAACACATTACACTGAATTTAGACATATGGCTCAGTTGTTAACATTTCTGTCTTTCATGTGGCATGACGTCATAGAACCGCATTACTAATTTACAACCTGCATCTGCTATTCTGTGACCATTATTGTCGCATAGTAATGTTTTATGTCAACAGAAGAGAATTTCGTCTTTGATGGTGAATATTTTTATGTTAATGTCCCTACAACCACTCTGAAGATGGCTCATGTGAGCTGGAAGCTTAGGACCAGCGTAATAAAAAATTATCCAAATGTTAGACAATTTTTGTCTTTATTTTCACCAGAAATTAGAGCCAAAATACAATGTTTAGAATGGATCATGATTAAATGTATTAGACATTCATTGTCTGTTATATTTAACAATACATGTTTAAATAATTATCCGCTTCCTCAATACACACACACACACACACACACACACTATTGGATATAATTATTAGGCCTCCCCAATTTTTTTAAAAGAAATGATGTATTTCATACTATTTTTAGTTACTATTGCTAAATAAAAATAGAATGGTTCTTTTGTTATTATTACTTTGCAAAATGTTACAAGGCAAGGAAGCAAAGATGAACTTGTCCAAATCAGCCGAAATTTTCTTCATTCTTTCATTCATGAAATTGCAATATAGGTAATTATTAAATATGTATAAATTCATTTGATACACGTGTTATTGTGCAATATTAACAAAAGAACCATTCTGTTTTCATTTACAATTATTTTCTTGGCAATAAATATTAAAAAATAGTATGAAATACATCATTTTTTTAAAACACTGGGGGTGGCCTAATAATTATGGCTGGTAGTATATATATATATATATATATATATATATATATATATTTATATCTATATATACACACACAAACACTATATATATATATATATATATATATATATATATACAGACACTATATATAAATATATATGTATATATACACGCATACAATATATGCACACAAAAACACCATATGACATTGATTATTTATTCAAGAAAATGTTCAAATCTAATTTACATGTATCTTTGTGCAAAAATCTCAATCCAATCTTTAAAAATGTTGACATGCAAACTGAAGTGACTGAAAAATCTACCGAACTTGTCATTGTGATTCTATGTGCATCTAAAAATATGCGTGAATGACAAACAGATTCCAGGATGTATACAGAACAATTCTGGTAAAAAAAAAAAAAAAAACATGTAAAGGAATTAGTAAATGCACACGTGCACACAGCTATGAGGAAGAAGAAAAAGAATAATGCACACCTGGTGCATGATCTTTGTCGATGATGTGATTTGGTGATTTAATTCTGTGAATGCTTCTCTTATGTTGTGGCGTCACAGCAAGTGATGCAAACATGTGGGTTTCACTCAAGACAGAAAAGGTTGAAAATACTATGAACAACAACAAAAGAAAAAACAACACTAACAGAAAAGAACTTCATATTGTTATTTTGTACTGTTTATTGAGTAACACTTGTTCTTGAAGTATGTTAGCCAAAGTAAAAAGATGTTCTTAAAAGATTACTTTGAAATGAGGACAATCAATTTTGCTTTATACACTGGCAGGTTTCCTTCTTAGTATAAACATTATATTCAGGAGACATACATTTCTAATTGATGCCTACCTACCTAGCCATTCGAAAAAATTTTTACATTATTATTAACCCAATACAAGGCCCAGGAGCCACTCAAAGTAGAGGATTACTGAATGATGTTGTTTTATGGACACAGTGGGAGGAGAAAAGTGCAGATTATTGCTACAGCTAAAGTTCAAGTGGTGCCCAAATGACTCTAATGGGCTATGGAGATTCATGATTTTGATCATGAAGATTAGTTTTCATAAAGAAAGTATTGCAAGTGATTCTAAATATTTAAAATTGTAGGTTCCAATCTACAGTGGGAATGAAACACTTTCCCCTTCTTAATTTATACACAAAAGCACACAAATCGTCTATTGTACAGGTGTAGAGGCTCATCCCTTGTTCCCTGTTTAGGATGTGGTTTCTGGTTTTCTCTTTTCCAATCTTTTCACTTTCCTTTTCTTTTTTTTTTCAATTGGAGTAGATAGACTAAACTATTGCCCGGTTCACACTCCACCCATGTCTATTGTACAGGTGTAGAGGCTCATCCCTTGTTCCCTGTTTAGGATGTGGTTTCCGGCTTTCTCTTTTCCAAATCTTTTCACTCTTACGTAGCCCCCTGCACATCAGTGGTATTACTGCCTTGCTCGGGGTGATATGATTAAAAAAAAAAATGCATGCTGCGATTTCTTACAAGTCAATAAAACAGACCGATTCTCAGTTTCATATGGTTCAGTCCCAGTCTGTCCAATTTTGAAGTCAGATTTTTTTTTTTTTGAAGTTTGCCTATTGGAACTTGCTTTGTGTGTCAACCCCAATTCCTAGTTTGCTAACGTTTTTGCGATATTACTGTTAATTAGTCTTGTATATATTATCTGCTTGCTTTGTATTTTATTTACCCTGTTTTTTTCTTTTTTTGTTATTGCAACCTTTATCATTTCTTTTTGTTACGCAGTTCTACCATTTATTTCATATTTAACCATGACTAAAATACAAAAATACTTATCAAAGCAAATCACTATTAATGGCTGCCACATAAATTAAAGCCTCTAATGAAAAGTTCTCTGAATGTACATTTTATTGTATTCATTTAATATTCATTTTAAATCTAAAAGCAATGTTTTTTCTTTCATAATATTGCTTACCTAATACAATAACTAACAGCCAGTTAAGGTAGAAGTTTGTAGAATGAGGTATCTTTATAGACGTATGAGGAGATATGTGATGTGCATATTATGGGGGATATGTAAATAATAAGACAGATTGGGTTCTATAGCCTTGGCTGGCAACCATTCTATTGCAGAAAGCAATGACAACCTACTGCAGGATAATCTTCTGCCCAGTCAGTCATGTCTCTTTCAAGACATGATTGCTCAAAGCGTGTATCACGTATAGCACTTAACTGACTGTATGATAGATAATGGCTGACACTAGACATGAAGATTGTAGTGATTGAGTGTTTGTTCCACAAAACAGTTGGTTGGTTCAGGGATTTTGTTTTGTGGATTATTTAATGTCAAAATCTAAATATTTCAAATGCAATTGTATGTCTTCAACTCCAGATAAAATGTACTGTTAGCAATTTTTTTTTATAATCATGTCATCCCAAGCAAGGCATTTTACTGCCACTGTTGAGGAAAGTTATGAGAAAGAGTGACATGTTACAAGGGGTGTCAGGAAGAGGGTAAGAGAAGGATGAGAATACTACTGAGAGTGGAGTGGACAAAGAAAGAAGCATGAGAGAGAGAGGGGGGAAGCAAGTTAGTGAGTTAGTAGATGACGATCGACATTTGAAAGTATTGTTGGTAATTCTACTATCAATAGGTATTGTTGGTAATTTTTTTTTTTACATAAAAATATATTGCCGGTATTTTTACCAACTGGTTAGAACATTTACTTTCTGACCATGAGATCTGGGTTTCAATCTCATCAAGGTCGATTTGTCAGAGAGAGGAGGATATCAGTCTGGAGGAAGCGATACCAACATGGAAAGTGCCTAGACACCATATCATGAATTGACCCAAGCTTTGTGAGTGAAATTAGATAGACGGGACTCTTTGGGAGGTGTCAATGGTTGTGCTAGTACAAAGTCACAAGTCATTGTAACTGAGGGATTGAGTAGCCTCGTCTTGTGGCTGTTGCTCATGCTAGATGACGCACTTGCTCCCAGAAACTGTAGTTAGGGTCTGCTCAGCATAGTTGCAGTATAAACCACAGGTGAGCTCTATGGGTTTTCAACAAACACAAATGTGCCTGAGCAGGCGTCTGCAATGAGGATTAGCTAGCTGCCCTAGTAGACAAGCATTCTTGGATATGAGTGGCCAGCCATACATTTTTATACTTTCATAGTATTTTGTTTTTGTTTAGTGGTTCACTATATACCCATAGGTACAGATAGTACCACCCCCTGATATGAAGAAAACAGAAAAGTCTTAATAAAGTAATTATGCCCTTTGATAGGGTTTGAACCTGCATGCATTTTATATTGGAGGAAACCACATTTCAGCTCATATGAGCAAATACCCTTAGGAATGGTATTAATTTGTTGCTTCTCCCGTCAACTTTGGGTTAAATAGCAGGACAGATCAAGTTCTATATCCTTGGTTGGCAACCAGTCTACTGCAGAAAGTAATGGCAACCTACTGCGGGAAAATCTTCTGCCTAGTCAATCATGTGTCTTTTGAGACATGATTGTCCAAGTGTGTATCACATATGGCACTTAATTGAGTAACTGATACTTTTGGCTGCTCAGCCATGAAAGACTTCATGGTGAGGCTCAATTACCATTTTTAATGATGCTCATCTCTCATTTGGCCATCTTGAAACTGATTTCTGTTAACTTTATTTTTGCATACATAATGTAAACAAAGTATTTTTTAAGCAATGTATTGATTTTATTTATTGATTTTTCTGTGGAGATTAGGTAGAGGGATGGAGATCTCACATTAAAATGAGGAATCGAAATGCTGAGTTTGTGTTCAAGTTGAGTTCATTACATTCACTTATGCGCAAATGAATCCATCTCTTCATCCCCACCAACGATGAGTAATTGCACAACAGATTGGGCTATAGAGTTTTGCATGGCAACCAGTCATGGGGAAGTGAAGGGCATAAGTTTACACAACTCTTTATATGGAGTCCAATGACCAAGGAATAATTTTTTTTCTTAATCCTTTCACCCTAAGTAAAACAAAACTGACCTGAACCTGTTAGGGTCCCAGCCATGGGCAAATAGTCAACACCCAATCAAAACATTATGAAAGTATAAAAATAGATTTTTATAGTAAATATTGCCAGCCATAAATTTATGAAGAAAAATATTACCAACATGACATTTTTGAAGAAAAAATATATATACCAGTAATACACCTGACACTCTGAAAACCCTCTTTACAAAATATATCAATGAAACTTGATCTACAAACTGATTTCTCACAAAGAATACATATTCTATTCATATGAATCTATTGTAAAAATCTCATCAGCATTAAATAACCCATTAAGCAAATAATATGCTGCAAAACAAAACAATCACTTTCAGCCTTGTGCCACATCTAAAGCTACACTTAGAAAATCCCCATAAAGTTTTGAAGTTTTCATTTAATTTTTAAAAAATATGACATTTTTTGCTAATATATTTGTTTTTCAATTTACCTTTAAATTCAAATCTTATAACCATATCTACAACATAGACACACAATGGAACGATTCAGAAACATTAAATAAGTTTTTGTTTTAATAATCATTTCACCTCAGGCAAGACAGGACTGCCAGTAGTGTGCAGGGGGTTACAGGGAGAGAAAAATCTGGATACAGTGGGTACTGAGGAAAGGATAAAAGATGAATGGGATTCAAGAATATAGAAGATTGCAATTGATGTTGCAATTGATTGCAATTGATGTTGCATTTAAATATTTGGAGACTGTAGTTATCAGGGAAGCAAGTATATGGAAGGGTTCTGCATTAGGTTCAATAATAAGACAATCTGCTAATCTGTTTTTTGTTCTCCAAAGGGTAATATTTTCCCTTTGTATTTCTATCATTTTTGTTTCATGAGTTGAGCAATCAAATCGAGGTTTCTGCCTGGTGTGGATGCCATGTTTTACTTTAAGATAGCTCTGCACATTCACAAGATTCTGTTCACAATGCCATGTAAAATAACTGCTATGACAATGGTCATAGTAATTCTGAATTACTTTATTCTCATACCAATGAGATAGAAATACCAAAAAATATAAAACACCAGAGAAGGTAATTTATATCCTCCAGTCTCTGCCTGTGGAAGTCTCACGTTATCTAATGAGACTTTCCATTTCTACTCTACAATAACCAACTCATTTGTTAACATTCCACCATGTTTTTTAATTCCGCATTCCTTTGCATCATAAGCAATCATGGGTCTCTCACACACTCCTTTTCTTTATTATCAGCAAATCACTATGACTTCTTGGGGAAGATAGCATAGTAGCTTTCGATTGCTTTCTTTATGATTTTGAATTCAGAATAGTCCTCCTCTTAAGACTGGATATCACCAAAAATTATAGAGCCCAGCCCACACTGCTATAGCGGGGGGGGGGGGAGAAAATATGGATTATGGCTTTCTTAAAGGTCAGTCAGTTAAGTGCCATACGTGATACACGCTTGGGCAATCATGTCTCGAAAGAGACATGACTGACTGGGCAGAAGATTATCCCGCAGTAGGTTGCCATTGCTTTCTGCGGTAGACTGGTTGCCAACCAAGGCTATAGAACCCAATCTGTCCTGCTATTTAACCCATAACTGGAAGGAATAGACGGATTAATACCTTTCCCAAGGGTATTTGCGCGTAAGTGAATACAATAGATTCAACTGGAATTCAAACTCGGCTCCCTGGTTTCTCGTTCCCGAGCCGATATCCACTGTACCACAATGCACATCCTTAAAGGTACCAGTCTGAAAGGAAATTCAGCAGAGTAGGATAAAATTCAGACTATATTATGCTCTCATTATGATTGAGCACTGTAGAGAAGAAAATTTGGAAAAAAAAAACAGTTACCACTTCGATGATATATGCATAACTCTTCAGCAATAAATTGAGTTCTTTTGGTGACTGGCATGTGTATGTGCCGCTTATATATAACATGCTAAAATTTCCCTTCTCTGATTCCGTATGCCTATGGCTTAGGGATCAGTGACTCCGACTGGCACCAAATCGGTTGAGTTTTGTTCCTGGCCAGAGGCAAGTGGATATCTAGACACACTGATGAGCTGTGATACTGCGAAACAGGATTGTATGTGGATGATGAATATATCATATGATGTGCTGGTAGCATAACTGATATTAGTGGGGAAAATTAAATTTACATGATGAGTCTTGAAGAAGGATTGCTGCCTAAGCACACACAATAAATATGTGTGTGTGTATATATATCGTGTGTTTAGGCAGCAGTCCTTCTTTTATGCACATTTCAATAAAATGACAGCCAAAGTGCTATTGTTAAGTTTTTTATATACTTTTTCATGTAGTCTTATAATTTTTATCTTTACAGAACATAAATTATCAATAAATTAGCCATTATCAAAGATGAATTTTTATTTTAATTTTAACAGGATTTAAATTGTTCGGTGTATGTAGAGTGTATAAGGATGTTTTATATTCCAAACATATTATATTCCTACCATTTGAGTGTATTGCTTATATGCAAGAAATGGACTATTCCAGTTTGAATAACAGTTAAGTAAAGGTAAGACTAATTTATATAATAATACAACAATTTCCCCTTCAAAGATTTTTAGCCAAGTTACAACACATAATCTTTGAAATGAGCAGGAATTTTTTTTTTTTTTTGCATTTTGATCTTTGAGTTTCAGTTTCAGGATCTCTGATTTGTTCTATGATCTCCAATTGATTTGAAATGGCTGGAACAAACTTGATGATTTTGGTATATCACTCGAATTCATTTCACCATCTGCTTTAAAGTCTTCAGCCAATTGGCCTACATCAAGTATAGGAGTTTCCTTGATTTGACATTCAAAAGGTGCAACTTCTCGAAAATTCATGGTGGTCTCCACTCCACTGGGTACTTTTATGTGAGTGTACCGAGGTTTTGCATGTAGCAAAGTAGCAGGAGTTACTGGGGCGTCATACTTGCTTTCGTGAGCATGATTTTTCACATAAACTGGACCCAGGACCAACCATGAGTGGGTAGATTTTCCAAAGGTTGCTTTTCTGCTAAAATTAAATAGCTTCTCATGTGGTGTGGTGTTGGGTAGCAGTACAAAGTAATGATCTAATAGAGTGCATCTGGTAAGACCAACTGCCATTCTGATTGCTTCCTTTTTTGTGTGTGCAAAGTCACTTCAATGGCCTTCTATAGTGTCTTGTTCAGTCACTCTACCTGACCATTACCTCATGGGTTTTATTGACTTGTCTTTGAGGTTGCCACTCTTTCACTTTGCAAATACTGTTTCATATCTGAAGACATAAAATCATTAGCTCTATCGGTATCATATCAGGCATGCCAAAACTAGAGCACAGGTTGTTGTAACACTGGATTACTGTCTTCATAGTCATATCTTGGCAAGCAAAAACAAATGGGAATCTTGTATACTTATCTATTATGATCAATAAGTACCTGTTGCCATTTGCAGATATTGGCAATGGACCCTTAAAAATAATCATTGAGTCTTTGAAAGGGCAAAATTGCTTGTTTTTCCTGCTCTTCTTTAATAAATTTTGGTTTGAGGTATTGACAGGAACTGCACAAATCAGTGACAATTTTTACTTGTTCATGGCTGAAAGGTAACTTCTGAGTCCTGATGAAGTTAGCTGGACATGTCATTCATGGATGGTAGAGATTCTTATGCAATTCTCTGAGTGTAGATATCTCCAGTGGTGCAATGCTTCAACAATTGCTACTGCTTCTTTCTCCATGGCATGATGACGACATTTCTTTTTACTGAGCATTCATGAGAATAATGCAGGACACCCCTCCTGACTAAGAGTAGCAGCTAGACAAAAATCCTACTTTAAAATGTTTTATTTTGAATGATGATAGTGAGTGTCGCATCTTTGATATTATATTTTAAAGATTGAAAAACTTTCAAGACATGTTTTGAGAGTAGCAATTCGGAATTATGATTCAAAACACAAATCTTCTCTAAAAAGTTATTGATAAATTTTCCATAATATGAAACCATACCAACAACTCATTTCTGTGCCTTGAGAGTAGCCGGTGCTGGAATTTCAAAAAGAGGTTTGAGACATTCACAATCTGATGAAATGTGCATGTAACTCATGGTCTACCCTAGCAAAGTCAGTTTATTGACACTTATTATGCTTTTATGCTGATTAAATGTAATATGTATTTTTTAGCAACATCATAAAAAGCCTGAAGAATTTTATCATACTCCTTCTTCATTGTTCCACATATGGAGACATTGTCAACAAATATGAACAAGTTGGAGAGTTTCTCCTTCTGAATTATCTTAGCAATTGTCCTCTGGAATACATTTACACTCTTGATGATGCCAAATGGGACACATTTAAACTGGCAAAGTTTCCTCTGCACTTCAGAAAAGCTGTATCTTGAAATTATAATTGGTGATATGCATTCTTCGAATCCAGAATCAAGAAATATTTATACTGGGCAATGTTGGTTGCCGAGTTCGAATTCCAGTTTAATCCCTTGCATTCACTTACACACAAATATCCTTGGGAAAGGTATTAATCCATTTTTTCCTTCCAGTTATGGATTAAATAATAGGAAAGACTGGGTTCTATAACCTTGACTGGTAACCAGTCTACTGCAGAAAGCAATAGCAAATTACTGCAGGATAATCTTCTGCCCAGTCAGTCATGTCTCTTTCAAGACATGATCACCCAAAGTGTGTATCACGTGAGGCACTTAACTGACTGACTGAATGTTGTTTATCATATCTGTAATATTGGGCATTAGATAAGTATCCAATTCAGTGTACAAATTCATTGTATTGCTGTCGTCAACTACCAAAAATTTCTTGTGATTCTCATCTGAGACAACCAAGATCTGAGCTTGCCAAGGAGAAACAGATGGTTCAGTAATTCTCTCCCTGAGTAGGCGGGTCACTTCCTCACTTATAAATCAGGAATTGGCTAGTAAATACCACCTGGACTTAGTTGCAGTAGGCTTGATACTGCTGCTTACATTAGTAAATAAATGTATTTAAGCAACATGCATAGCAGGGAAGGTTTTTATTGGATCTAAATGCTCCGACAACAATCAATTCATCTTCAGAGCCATTGAAATTTAGTGTTACTTTCTAGTGTTTCTGAAGAATATCTTTCCTAATGATAACATTGATAAACAAGCAGTCCAATAATTCCATCACCACACCTGAATACAAATGAGACTCCAAAGTCAAATTCACAACCACCTCACCAATTAGTTGTGCCTTACAAGTTGAATCAGCCAGAGAAACACTTTTTGATCTCAGTAAAACAATCAATTTCAGTTTTTCTGCAGCATTCTTGTTGATGAATGTCGAACAGCTGCCTGAATCAATTAGAGCTTTGAGAGGAAACCTGTTAATTTTACAAGAAACATTGTTATGTCAAGACCACTTAAACTTCGGCTTGGAAAATTGTTGTCTGAACTTGCAATACTGGCCAACCTTCTTCCTCAGCACACTCTTGCCCAATGACTTTTTATCTTCCATTTGTAACACTCAGTCTTTTGCTGGGCATGAATGCCTGGCATGTTTTTGGTTGTTGCTGAAATAAAATTTGGGGCCATTTGAGGACTTTTTTGAAATGGTGGCAGTAACATAATTGTTAGATGCAACAACTTCAATTGTAGCTATACTATAGCTATCATATTAAGCAGATTGTTTTTGGGCCTGCACTAATTCCTGGGTTGTTGATATGCATCTGCCAAACTCAATTCTCAATTTTCAAAAGCCTTTGTCTGATATGTGCAGAACTGTTATCATTGATGAAAGTATATCTCATATACTGTTCTTTATTCTGGTTGGCGCTAACAGCTTCAGGCTTACAGCCTTTTGCCAATTTTTCCAATCCATGCATCTATAGATTGTCTTTGCTCCAGTTTACAAGTGATCTGTAAAAGCCTATAGTAGATAATTTTTCATTGGTTTTATAAAGGCTTCATCTATTTTCTGCATTGCTAAGTTGAAACTGCCTGCATCACTTATCAGCTCGAACATGTTTGCATAAAAACTGTTTGTGAGAGCACGGTGCTCCTTTCTATCTAACACGGCAGGACTGTCTTCTTCTGTTGTAGCACTTTTCCAGCTAATTCTCAGAGGTTTTCTTCCAGTGTTTGTATTCTCTTTCTTCATTTAGTGTTTGGTTCAGTATCAAACCTAGAGGGTCTCATTAACTTGTCCATGTTCAAAGAACAATTGTGGCAAAAATTGTTGGCTCAGATGAGCTTTAGCAATACTAATTCTCAGCTGGAATAAGATTTGATAGTACTCCTGGTAGCAGAGATATAGGCTTTTTGCCACAATTACTATCTATCATTTGAGTGAATTACTTATACACAAGAAATGTACTATTCCGGTCTGAATAATAGGCAAGTAAAGGTAAGACTAATTTACATATTAATACAACAATTTTTTTTTGTTGAAAGTTGGTTTTTTGTTTTTTATTAATAATGCTTCCATTACTTTTAGCCCATTTTTTTACATGTGGATGGTACTATTATATTTGTATTTTTGATGAGTATGTTACGGATAGAGTTTGTTATATATCCATGTATATTTAAATGAGACCTAATAGAGCTATGGTCAGAGAAATGTAACGTGAGTCTTCTTGTTAAACATGCAGTAGTATATCCAATGTAATTACTTTTGAATTTGGATTGATCAAGAACACAGTTCTTTAATGGACATATAAATTTGTAAATAATATGGAACAATGTTTATATAACTTATGTTCTGCAAAGAAAAAATAATAAGATCACATGATAAATTATATAAAACGCATAACCATAGCACCTTGTGAGTCATTTTTAACAAACTTGCATGTCTATAAGTTTGATGTATATTTGACATTTTGCCTCTGTTTAACAGAAGAGATTTTGCTAAATGTCTTTTTTGTACACTTTTCTTTTTTTTTTTTTTCATAATTAAAAAAATAATGGTTAACCATAGACGGAGAGATTAACATTGTACTGATCAGGGAAGCATAATTTCGGGAGTCTGTTCCATAATGTAGCAGTTCTAGGGAAAAAGTTGTCTGAATGAAATTTCCTCCATACTAATGGAATATTAAGGAAATAGGGATGAGTTGTCCCAGTGTGCTTGGCATGGTAGATCTTAGCTGTGGAGACCTGAATTAGTGGAACAAATGAACATAATTTGTCAGGACATATGCACTAGAAATAGCAATAGAATCATAAGAGACTTGCAACATTTTGTCAGTAGGAAAGGGGGTTGAAGAGTAGAAAATAATTTTTTGTTGATTCTAATCTCCATAGGGATGACTACTAAGGCCATTACCTCCCCAAACGTATAGACAAATTCTACAGATGCATGCTGGGATTTCTTTCTACCCAATTAAAATGAACCACTACTTGGTCTCATTCATCATCTTGAGGTGAAGTTTGTTTTTTCTCTTTAAAGTAAGGTTTGTCCTATACAAGGCCAAGGGAGCACATGAGGTAGAGGGTTACATTAAGGGTTAGTTTATATGGATAAGAGGGGAAGATAATGTTTGACTCTAGACTTGAACAGGTAATAGTAATGATCAGGGAAACATCTTGCAAGTCTGTTCCACAGGGCAGTAGTTTGCAGGAAGAAGTCAGGTGCTATAATCATTTGACTGTATCCCTTTTGTATGTGAACTCAATTTCTACTTTGTGAACTTTCTGCTTTATTACTGTTGTTTTGACTTGCATATATATATTGTTTGCTTAGTATTATCTTACCCTATTGTTTTTCTTCCTTATTTTTTATTGTTTAAGAACTTTATCAATCCTGCTTGTTGGGCATTTTACCAATTACACTTAACCATGGCCAGTTACTCCAGGCTTAAGGCCACATCATGTTAAAAACCAGTTCCCATATGATCACCAAAGTTAAGCAATATCAAGCCTGGTCAGTACCAATATAGGTGACCACTTGGGAATACTGTATGCTATAACCTTAGATGTGTTGGTTGTGTAATGGATAATTGCTCAGAATTGTTAATTGGAGAGCTGAGTTCCAATTCCATTTGTGTTAATTATATTCACCCATACACAAATACTCTTAGACAAGGTATGAATCCACATTTTCTCCCCCAGCTATGGGTTAATTAGTAAGACTTATCACTAAACCATTAGTATCTTCAAAAATAAAATAAAAGTTTGTACAAAAATATTTAGATTTCAGCATTAAATAATCCATAGAGGTTGATATGACACTAAACGAAAACCACCAACCAAAGTTACTCCATACCATTCAGAGAGCAATGGTTCATCATGATGATTGAAATATATTTTTTTTAACAGCAAGGTTCACTTTATACTAGGCCTCATGGCCATTTGAAGTAGGTAGAGTGTTACATTTGGAAGTAATTTATCTGGATAGGAATGGAAGATAATGGTTAATCCTAGCCTTGAACAGGTTAAGATTGTAGCCATCAGGAAGACATCCTCTTGGAAGTGGATTCCTGTTATGGGGAAACACACCTATTCCTCAGATAATGGAATCTTCCTCCTATATTAATAAGAGAAGTTCTTGGGAACTTCATAGGAGTTCTTTAGAGTTCTATTGGAGTTCAGTAGAACTACTAGCTAGTTCCAGTTTGGACATAGTTGAACTAAGGCAGTTGATATTAGTCGGCAGTTAGCCGAATACTAAGGAGTCAGCTTTCAGTGGAAGATTACCAAGTTCCTAACATTTTGGGTACGTTAAGTCAATTAGCAACCGACATAGCACGATTATAACCTTCAGTGCAGAAACTACTCCACAACAATTCCACAGAGCAGCGGTTCACAAGAAGATGCTGTTTGAGGAGAATGTACTTCTCACCAATGGAATATGGAGAGAGTGTGGGTGGTTTGCTATTATTTAAGTTGTATGGCAGGTCTTAGCCATAAAAATTTGAAATGGTGGGGCTTTATATTCAGTTATTATCCACTAAAAGATTTTTTCTAAAAATGTTTCAGTACAAACATTTTTCATGAAATTTTGCATGTTTGCAATTGTTATTTACCAAGTCAAAAAGTTTACTTTTTTTATTTATAGGTTTGTTTTTGTTTTTTTAAATTAAAACTCTTTATTCACTTCCTATGACCCACTACTTTGCTAAGCCTTTTCCGTTTATCTATAAATTATACATTTAACAATATGTACAGAATAATATATGAAATTTTCTGTGTTCTTAAGAGCCGTGTAATAGTTGCATCAACCAATGCATGCAGATAGGTAAAAAAATTCTTATGATACACACTCCTACTTTGCTTTCATATTTTTGTTGTTGTTCTTAACTACCTTAGGCTTCCGACCAAACACACTACCCGAGCCACTTTTTGGCTGGGGCCCTGGTAATAAAAACAAACAGAATTAAATTATTTGCACACCTTTACAAAAAAAAAAAAAAAAAATTAGAATTAAAATAAAATAATATAACTCAATACTTAAAACAATCACCTCCTCTGAGTGAATCCTGGAAAAAAAAAAAGGCTCATTTTATGACATTTAAGCTGGAAGCAAACAAAGAATGTCATTGATTTACAGACTGAGAAATAAAAAAAATAAATTTAAAAAAATAAAAACAACAATATTTAATTATTTCACAAGTGAGTTTCCTGAAATGTAAATTTCCTTTTTGTTACACCTTAAATGGGTTTCTTCCATTGCAGCAATTAACCTGAGCAACCTTGGGCAGTTTTGTGGTTTAAAGGTCAGCAAGAGCTTTAGATCATTATTAGTGATTCACTCCTCACCAGGTGTCCCATAATTGTGATTTTCTACCACAATTAAGTTTCACTTAGAAAATAGCAACTTGTCTAACTTGGAACACCTTGACATTGAGTTGGTTACTAGCAAAGTCAAACCACACTGGGTGCCATATACTGTTAGCCTTGTGCCAGAATTAAGCTAAGAAAATAACAAGTAGTGTAACCTGTATTTGCTTTGCATTTTTTTTTATAATCATATCACCCCAAGCAAGGCATTTTACTGCCACTGTTTTGCAGGGGGTTACATAGGAGGAAACTTATGAGAAAGAGTGACAGGTTATAGGGGGTGTCAGGAAGTGGGTAAGAGAAGGATGAAAATACTGATGAGAGTGGAGTGAACGGAGAAAGGAGCATGAGATAGAGGATGCAGGTTAGTGAGATAAGAGATGACTATTTACATTTAAATTCTTGGAGATTGTTGCTGTCGGGAGAGCAAGTAAATGGAAGGGAATTCCACAGGCGGGAAGTGTGAGAAAAGAAGCTGCTGGAGTAGAATTTGCGTTTACAATTTATTGGTTTCACAGTAAAAATAAAAATTTGTTTGTGATTTATGCACAAGCATAAATCACTAACAAATTTCTTACCAAAGCCTATCATCTCTTCATATCTCTTCAGAATGTAATTTGACCATGACTCTTTCTGATTTCTTTATCATCTATAAATTGTCATGGAATCTAGGGAATGATAATGGAGCCTTTTCCTGTTGCTTTCTCTATTGTTTGAATTCAGAGTTGTTCTTTTCTGAAACTGGTTCAGCACCCTTAATAATTTTCTCTCCTCCCCTCATGAACTGAGGGGAGGAGAGAAAAAAAATAAAGGTCATATGTGGGAAAGTTAATGAACTTGGCTAGGATTTAAAATCAGTTTTCTGACTTCAACTCCCATGCCAATATTTATTGCACTCCCACCCACATATTTCACCCATTTTTTTAGTTACGTCAATTTTGCTGTTTTTGTTGAACCTGCAACAGAATTAATTTAAGAATATATTGTTATTAATTAATTTAAGTATATATTGTTATATTCATACAAATTTGAGAAAAAAGTAATAATTTTTTTAGATGATGTTTACTTCTGGGGCAAAAATTCCTAACAAAACGTTACTTTTCAAAACCTCTTATCTAATTATATAGACATTCACTCATCATAACTAGTAAAAACATTTTGGGAAGTAGTGTGGGAAGATTATATTGCACTAATTATCCGAGAGGTGAAGATTTGCTTGCTTTGAAAATCAGCATTATAAATCTGTCTTTTTTTTTTTGTTTTTTTATTCTTGACTGAACTTACCGGCATTAATGGAGAGAAAGATATACAACTAACTCCTACACCACAGCATCCACCACTAAATGATTTTACCAACTACCAAATAGCAAAAAACTTCTGTTAACTTTAACCCTAACTCTTATTCATTATGTATTTCTATGAATTATTTGTAACTCACCTGTCTCCATCATCATCATCATCATTTCTTCTATGTGCCCTGTTCTTTCAGGATGTAGGCGATCATGGCCTTTCACTTTTCTCTATCCCTGGTGGCTCTGAGCACACTTTATCCTGTTACAACATGCAATCCTCGTTCTGTCATGCACCTAATTAGGTCCTTCAAATATGTTATTCGTTGCTTTCCCCTGTCTCTTTTTCCCTCTATCTGGCCTGTTAGTATCAGATTCTCCAAGCCCTCCTTCCTCATTACGTGTCCTAAGAACTTCAGCTGTCTCTTCCTGATGCTCAGTATTAATTTCCTTTTTGTTTCCATCATTTCCAAGACCTCATCATTGCTCACATGCTCAATCCATGATATTCGCAGCATCCTTCTGTCGAACCACATTTCAGTTGCTTCAAGTTTTTCCTTCATCTTTGATGATATTGTCCATCATTCACTGCCATACTGAAGAAGTGACATCACATAGCAATCCAGTACTCTCTTCCTAGTTTCTAGCAAAATTGTCCTATTTCTTAATACTTTATTCAACTTCTGGAATGCTTCCTTCGCCATGCCAATTCACCTTTGGATCTCTGTGTTGCACTTTCCGTCTTCTGTTATAACGCTTCCGAGGTATTTAAATTTTTGTACCTGCTTGATTCTGGTATCCCCGACCTGTATTTGGCATTTTGGGCTGCCCTTTTTACTGATGACCATGCATTCGGTTTTTGTGCAGTTTATTTCTAGTCCTTTCAATTTTTTCAAAAACAAAAACTATGATCTAGAATTAGAATAAGCATCAGCAAAAAGAGGAACCAAAAATGCCAATTACAGGTCAGGAATACTAAAATCAAACAGGTACAGAAAGTTAAATACCTGGGAATTGTTCTAATAGAGTACAGAAAGACGTATTGAGATCTGAAGGCATATTGGCATGGCGAGGAGGAGAGTACTGAGAGACATGAAAATTTTGTTAGAAACAAAGAAAAGAGTATCTGACTGTTACATGATATTGGTTCTTCTATATGGTAGCAAATGCTAGACAATCTCCTCAAGGATGAAGAAAAGATTTAAAGCAACATAAATATGGTTCTACAAAAGGATGCTGGGATACCATGGACTGAACATGTGATTAACGACAAAGTTTTGGAGAGAATGGTAATGAAAAGGAAACTTATATTTAACATCAGGAAGAGACAGGTGAAGTTTCTGGGACATGTAATGTAGAAGGAGGGCTTGGAGAATTTGATACTTACAGGGCGGATAGAGAGAAAGACAGAGGAAAGCAATGCACGATATACTGGATGAGCTTAAGTAAGTGGATAGCAGGACAGTGTTTGGGAGAATTACCAAGAGAAGAGATATTAAGAGGGACAGGAAGATGGAGAGCCATGAACATCTACGTCCTGAAGCAACACAGCATATAAAAGATGAAACATTTTAAATACCTTGATGTATGGGTCAATTATGATGAATTTAGTAGAGGAGATATGCAAATTAAAAATGGGCTGTACTAGAAGTAGTTTTGCACAATACTGCAAAATTCTACAAAACCAAAACATTAACCTGAAAAATTGAGTCATGGTCTTAAATAGTCTCATCTGATGAAGACTTTCATATGGACGACATTCATGGCACAAACTTATTCAGAAATATTTAAACCATCAGTTGTATATAACCGCTTTCTAAGATCAATGGTTTAAAAATTGCTTTTCTTAAAGAGAAAATAATGACATCAACATGCTAATATTCCACATTGTTTTAAAGTAGAAAGGAAACTCCCATCAATACTGGAAAGAGCTATAACAGTTACTAGACTTGAGAAACCTGATTTCCAGGAAAAATTTATTTAAGAGAAATATTTTAAATATCTAAACCATCAGTTGTATATAACTGCTTTCTAAAATCAATGGTTTAAAAATTGCTTTGAACAAGTGAAGATTGTGGATCATGGTGAAGGCCATGCTTTTTTTAATCTTATGGGCTGGGGCAGCAGAATCACAAAGACTTGAATCAAATAACAAAAACCATGTCACTTGAGAACTTTCAGAAACAGTAACAACTAAAATGGATACCATATGTAACTCAAAGAGAAAATAATGACATCATCAAAATTCCACAATATTTTAAAGTAGAAAAGAAAAAACCCATCATTACCAGAAAAAGCCATAACAACTACCAGACTTGACAAACCTAATTTCCAGGAAAAATTTATTTAAGAAAAATATTTTATAAATTTCAAATGAAAGCAGAACTGGCTACTTCAGTTAATTAATGCCAAATGTTTCTTTATAAGGAAACCGTTATTATAACCAAGTTTAAGAAGGAAGCCCCCGGAGTGAAAGATCGCTACTGTCATTGAAAAGTCTATTTTCCTGAAAAATTGCTTTAAAAGATTTTTTATAAATTTCAGTTGAAAATAGTACTGGCTGCCCAGTCAATGAATGCCAAATGCTTCCTTATAAGGAAACGAATAATCTTACCGTTCCAATTTACTTATATGCAACTGGAATTTTATATATATATATATATATATATATATATATATATATATATATTTTTTTTTTTTTCAGTGGACCTTTGTATAAATAGTAACTACCAATTTGGGCGGGGAAAGAAGATTTGCTGCTGCTGTTGCTCGTCGGTTACAGTCTTTAGGTAAACTAGTGATTATTTCCCTTGTTCAATTGTATCTCTTTGGTATTGATGTAACATTCAGTTTAGCAACTATAGAAGTGCAGTGTTTAGCTCCTGTATTGCACTGTTATTGTCAGTGAGTACTCTTGTGAGTCCTTTAATAATTTGTCTTTCTACTGAAGCTGACTTTATCAAACAAATAAAGGAATTCCTTTAGTGTTTTGATAAATGTAACTAAGTTTTGAGTCAGAGGTCAGTTTTAAACATGTACTTTTGTTTTTATGGTATTTTAGTTTTTTTTATTTCATTTTCATTTAGTTTCTGATCATATGTACAAGTTACTGTTGATGCTCTAAACTACTTCAAACAAAAAGGTTAGAAAGGAAGCCCCCATCTATACTGAAAAGAGCAATAACAGTTACTGGACTTGGAAAATGTATTTTCCTGAAAAATTGTTTTAAAAGAAAGATTTTATAAATTTCAACTGAAAATGGAACTAACTGCTCAATCAATCAATGCCAAATGTTTCCTTATAAGGAAACAGCTATCAAAATAACTGTAGTATTCAAAAGAAAAATGTTTTAGCAAGGTAATAAAAAAAATTGAACAGAAAAATAGTTTTATACCACTCGAGTAAAATATTATCTAAAGTATCCGAGATGTGATAGGGAGGAAATTGAAAAAAAAAGAAATGCACATATTTACAAGCTTTGGAAAAATATGGAAAAAGAAAAATTAATCCATGTTTCAGGTATACAAGGTTACATTTTGGGAAATGACGTTCTTTTAAGAATTTAAAAGCTACATGTGTTTAAAAATAGGACGTAAAATGTCACACTGTAAATCTAAAGCAAAGAAAAGTTCTCACAGAAAAAAGTTTTGTAATCAGCATTTGAATGAAAAAATAATTATGTTTTGTAATTCTTTGTGTATAGTAATAGTACATCATAGCACAGCTCTCCATGTTCTTTGTGACAACAGGGTTTTTTCCTCCCCATACTTCTCCAGTTACTCTCTATTTATACTTGTTTAATTTGCATACTACAACCACACTTTTTCAAAACTTATGAATTGTCACTAGAAAAATTACAAAGAACTGTACCAGAAATCACACTATCCGATAATTTTCAATAGCAACAACAGCAAAAATAGATATCACATGTAACTCAGAGAAAATAATGACAATCAAAATGTTGACATTCCACACTACTTCAAATAAAAGGTTAGGAAGAAAACCTCATCAATACTGGAAAGTATGATAACAGCTACTGGATTTGAGAAATCTAAGTTCCTGAAAAATTGTTTTAAGAGAAAGATTTTATAAATTTCAAGCAGCAGTAGTACAAACTGCTCAATCAATTAATGCCAAATGTTTCCTTATAAGGAATGGCTAATATTATTATTACCATTACAATTTGCAATTACAGAAATGTGCTGATGTGAACCAATGTTGAGTTATTTTGTCACAAATTTCAACAAAATGTGATTTGGCTATAAGTTTTATAAATAATTGCAAGAAATTCATAGATTACTAAATGGAGCCTTCCTTACTTTCTTAATTAACTCTTGGTTTTCTCATCTTGTCTACAACATTCATAAATTAACATGGCCAACCAGCAAGTTGTGGCAAGAAATACAGGTCAACTGCTGAACTACTCTATTATTCTCTGGTATTATCCTAAAGTCTTGTGTAATGTAGACAATGAAGAGGGATTAGTAATCAAAAAGAGGATTAACCTGCTGCTAAGCAGGTAACATAAGAGGGCAATTCCACCTGACATTTAGTCTGTCTGTAAACTTAACAAGTTAATTGTTATGACATTTCAAGTTGAGAATGCAGTTTCATGCAGTCACTACTGGTTCTACAGTTTAAATACCATTGCCCTTACTTTACATACTGAGCTTATACATAATGTCTACTCATACACATATGCTAATTAGTGGTAGCTATGCTCCTACATCTCCCTGAAGCAAATAGGCCTTATGCCCTTCATTGATCTTAAGCTTTTGCATCTATTTCATTTTCATTTTGACTTTCTTCTCTCTAGAAATCTGTGTATATTTTTCTTGATGGGAGATCGATCTGTCTTGTTTATTGGTGAAGCCCTGTTTTTTTTTCAATCAATGCTTTGAATCAACCAAAATGTCTTGGTCTTTCATTGGCTACTCATAACTCATTTCCTGATGATTTATAGGGTTTGAGCTGGACTCGCTTCTTGGCTTAATTTCCATCTCCCCTTTGTATTCTTGTCTGGATTTTATTTTATTTACATGGACAACAAAAAAATCTCCATGACATACACTGGCATTTTCTAGTTAAATTATGTCTAATTTCTATGGATGGCTTTTCTGTGCTTGAACAATTACTCCATTAGTTTTTATTTTAGATAAAATTTTACTTTAATATTGAGTGCAGTAATGTTTCTGAGGCAAACCAGTTTATTGGTAGAACACGTTTTCTACCCAGTGCAAAAATTCATCTTTTATATTTTCTAATCAACTGTTTTTTAGTTCTTTTTAAAATGTAATCTGGATAATGCTTCTACATGGGGAATAGCCTTTATTTTTTACATATTCAATATCAAAATGAAAAGCTATTAGCTTTATGGCCCATCTTAATATCCTGGAAGATGTAACTTTTGGTGTTCATTCACCAGGTTAAAATTCCAGAGGATTGTGGTCAGACTTCAACAAGAATTTTATACCTAATAAAAATTGACAAGCCTTACTAGTGCTTCAAACTATCTTTTTCTATATTTGAGCAATTAGATTCAGCAGATGTTAATGCTCTAAAAAGATACATAAATAGGTGTCCTTCCTGGGCTAAGATTGCTGATATGGAAATTTTATTAGCATCTGCAGTTAATGTAGAATCCTTTTGGGTGTCAAAAACTTTTTAAAAGATTTTTATTTTTGCAAGACCATTTTTCAAAATGTTTGTTATATGTTAGTCCACTTAAATTTATTGTTCTTTTTATGCAACTTAGCAAACACTTCAATTAGTACTCAGTAATTGTGGTAAGTAAAAATTTGCTAAACCCAAAGAAGATATTAACTCATTTTTATTGGTAGGAGGTGACACCTTTTATATTTTCTGTATCAAATTTGATTCTGATGAAATTCCATCTTTTGAAATTTGGTACCCAAGATATATTTTTTCATATTTAAATACACATTTATCTTTATTAATAGTCATTCCAGACATCCTTAGTCTGTTGAATGATTGGTTGATTTTTTTTGTTTCAGATCTTTTCTATTGGTTGCACCTAAACACAAATCATCTTGATATATTATCATAATTTTTTGTGTCCCATCTTAGAATCTTTTCTATTGATTTCTGAAAGATGGCATATGAGATTATTTAAGCAATTTGATTGGGGAGTTAATAGTTGTGATTGCCTTAAAGTTATCAATTTGAATTTGATGGCATGTGCTGAAAACATTTCATTCCTGTTAATAAATTAAATATATTTTCAATGTTTGGGATAAGATAAACAAATTTTTACTTTTGACCATTTACTTCTACTTGGGGAAAAATGTTCCAACATATCTTGTTCAACCATTTTATATAGTTTGGCAACTATATATATTGGGTAGTAAAGGAATTGGATTTCTGCAAGATTTCAAATATGAGAGGTCACAATTAAATTAATATTTGATTTATGAACTTTTAACATTGCATTTTCTGAATTATATTATTTGTTAACATAAATATGTGTTATTTCCTTCATAATCAGTTATGATCTTGGTGTTCATTTTGAATGTTCTATAGACGAACGCTAAGGTGACCAATATTGTATAGACGAGGTTGAGATAATAAAGGAGTAAAGGCCAGGTTTTATTAACTATACCACAATTTTTTTTCTTTCTTGTTGTTGACTCCATAAGGTTACATATGCGAATGATTATTATTTCTATCCTTCTTGTACTTTGTGTTTTTGATAATGTTAGGGTGGCACCCCTGTGAGTCGATTGACTAATGGACTATTCCTGACGTCATGTCCGGTTACCCGATTCTGTCTTCCGGGCAGTCAGATCCAGAGACTTAGAGAGTAAAGGTCGTAACTTGATTTGATAATTGGCGATGAAGTAATTTGATTTCACACGAGGAAAAATTTATTTGTCAGTAACTATTCGCAAGAGATTACGATAGGACCCATTAAGCAACAATTGACCGTCGGATTAAAAAGAAAAAACCCAAAAGAAAACGAATACAAACGCATTAACGCAAGTGTATTATTAAGAATTGGACAAATTGTAAGTAGCATTTTTTTACTCCCTCGTTTTGAGAAGAGCAAAAGTGAAAAGAAATTCTGTTTCAAAGAAAGAGAAAAAAAAGGGGGTGGGGGAAATACATGTTTTCGCAGTTCGTTTCTATTGAACTGACCTATTTTTCTCCAGTCAACCAAAAACCCAAGTCTAACTAAGGCTGTGTTTATGCAATTTTTTTCCGATATTTTCATAGAAAAAAAAAAAACGAACGAGAAAATTTGAAATAGAACATTTCTTATTTTGGTTGCAAATTGTTGTGAAAGCCAACTTTTGTATTATTTTTTGTGGTTGTTGTTTTAATAAGACAAAAAAACTAGTTTTTTACTTACGGGCTAGTCAATTCTTCACTTATGCAAATATTCTCGTTTTTTCCTTTTCTTTGGTTAAAAGACTAGGAAGCCATTGTTGTTTGCAGTAAATATTCTGGAATTTTTTTTTGTTCTCGCCCCCCACCCCAACTTGACTTTGCTATAAAGGTTATACCTCAAAACACCAAGTGAGACAGTATAACTTTCACACACACACACACACACACAAAAAGGACATTTTCTTGTTTTTTTTGTTCCCCTCCGTGAATTTTTTTTTCTTTGTTCGCTTGGAGAAGGTATCCAATATGGAGGAATTCAAGACAATTATTACACAGTTATTGAGGGCTCAAATGGATCACCAACAAAAAAATGGAGGAAAGTTTTAAAGATCAAATGCAACAACTACAGCGACAACAAATGTTGTTGAAACTGACATTTCAACAGAAGGAACAAGACTAGAAATTGCTACTTCAATAGAAGAGACATGAGGAATTGATTTTAAAAGTGGTGAATAGGACGGAACACAGTGATGATAGCACCGATTTTTCCCAAAATACCATATGGAATTCCATTGAAACGTTCAGTTACTTACCGGAGCAGGATATGAAGTTTGACGCGTTTTATAGGATATATGAGGATTTATTCACTGTTGACTGCCAAGAGTGGAGCAATGCCAAAAAGGTCCGTCTACCTTTAAGGAAACTAGGGACCACAGAACACATTTCATTATATTTTACCCAGGAAGATGAGTTTACTAGAATTCTCCAAAGCAGTCAATCTCATCTCTTTTCCACAAGAGATGGAAGTGTTTCAACCTAGCTAAATGCAATGAAGATTACAACACCTTTGCGTCTATTGTTAACGAACACTGGGATGATTTTCGTCTGAGCTATCTGTGGACGAAATGTTTGATTTTTGCTCAGGGTCTTGTTTCGGCAAAAAATGCAGAGATAAGATGAGTCCTATCTAGACTCGAAAGCGAACAAGGGCTTACTCTCAAGAAGTTGGTTGAGGATTGCCAATGTGTAGCTAGTGTAAAGAACGATTCAAGAAACATCGAGGAATCTGGCATGTCATACATGCGAAGTACTTGTTACAGACCCAAGGAATACTCTCATGAGAAAAAAGTTAATGAGAAGAAAAACCAGGCACAACCAAAGAGTGGCCGTCCAATCTCCAAATCTCAAGTGCCCACAAGTCCATGCAACCATTGTGGCAGACAACATTGGTCCATAAGATGTTTTTACAGAAACAAAAACATGCAATGAGTGTGTCAGGAAAGGTCATAAAGTGACACGTTGCAGAAAGAACAATAATAACAGGGTCCGACAAGCTGGATTCTGGTTAAGATTTGTCAATTATCAACATACAGACATGGAAAAGGTTGAAGAAACCAACCATCTGTAAGATGAATGAATCAGCTCGAACAGTGACAGGTGACAAAATAAGTTTTGAAGGAGAGCTGACATTCCCTGTAACCTTAAATGGTACCACCAAAAAAGTGTTTGTACATAAAACATCTGAAAATCTCTTCGGTACAGATTGGTTGGAGTGTTTTAAACTGTGGGATCAATCAATAAAGTTGAGGGAGAAGAATGGAATCTTGTCCAACCAACTGAAAAATGCCCAGTTCCAAATGAAGAGTTTACTTTCCAATTCTC
Source organism: Ascarosepion bandense (assembly GCA_037127315.1). Taxonomy (NCBI): domain Eukaryota; kingdom Metazoa; phylum Mollusca; class Cephalopoda; order Sepiida; family Sepiidae; genus Ascarosepion; species Ascarosepion bandense. The sequence goes on along the minus strand of JBBBDQ010000436.1, from coordinate 6,308,259 downwards.
ACACAATGCAAGCAATGCTTGAAGTCAAGGACTCCAGAATTTCTGCTTTAGAAAAAGAGGTGCAGCTTTTGGAAGAGAAACTTTCCTCATTACAAGAAAATATTTCGGTTGGGGACAAGCCATGGAAACTGGATTTGTCGACCAGCAAAGAAACCAGAAGTCCTGCTGATACACAAGCACTGAAGGTCAAGATCAGCCAATTAAATGAAAGCCTCAGGTGCAAAGAGACAGAACTTTGTGGTCTTCGATTTCGGGTGGACACATTAGAGAAGCAATATTCAGAACAACAGGAATACATTTTGTTTCTGAAGGAACAGATTAGTGCACGTGAAAAACATACAAGCATCATTGAATCAGAAGTGGATGAATTAACAGCTTTTATGAAGGAAAAGCTTGGGAGGGGGTGTTAGAGTGGCACCCCTGTGAGTCGATTGACTAATGGACTATTCCTGATGTCACATCCAGTTACCCGGTTCTGTTTTCTGGGCAGTAAGATCCAGAGACTCAAAGAGTAAAGGTCGTAACTTGATTTGTCCTGCAGCTGAGTGGAAATACGACTCAGCTTTAACAACTATCTGTATTTTGTTCACTGTTTCCGAGTCTTCTCGTTATTTATTTCAACACTAACTCACAATAGATAAGTTTCTTGTAGAAATCATTGTCATATTCATGTGAATGTTCATTATTATATACACTATCGGCCACAATTATTAGGCCACCCCAGTTTTTTAAAAGAAATGATGTATTTCATACTATTTTTAAGTGGATAATTCTAAATGAAAATAGAATGGTTCTTTTGTTATTATTACTTTGCAAAATTTTACAAGGCAAGGAAACAAAGATGAACTTGTCTGTATCACCCTAAATTTTCTTCATTCTTTCATTGTTGAAACTGCAATATAGGTAATCATTAAATATTTATAAATTCATTTGAGGCACATGTTATTGTGCAGTAATAACAAAAGAACCATTTTATTTTTATTTACAATGATTCACTTGGCAATAAATAATAGTATGAAATACATCATTGTTTAAGACACTGGGGTGGCCTAATAATTATGGCCAATAGTGTACATATTGCTGTGTTCAGGTTATAAAGAGTTTTTCTTCCCTGTGTATGTGTATTAATGTAAATATAGCATATGTTCCTTCATGTGTGTATCAAGTGGAATGTAGCATTAGATTCTTATATATGCTATGTTACATTATGTTACGGGTATTTGAATGTGTGGATTGTCCCCATGAATTCATTCCTTGGTTTTCTGCATATTCTTTTTGTGAATATTATTCAAGCACATCTATGGTTTACATGAAGTTAGTCTTTTTTTTTTTTGGCTGGTTGGTATGCTTACTGGATTTTAGGTGGTTGCCACAAACTCCACATGCCCAGTGGGCAAACTGGGACCAACTAAAGAAGCTATGCACATGTTTACTGTCCTTGTTATACTTACTTAACACCTATGCATTTCCGATTTGATTTTGGGGAATACATTAGTCGTCGTTTGATTTTTTGCATGGCATTATTTGACCAGATAATCTATGTCTGGGTTATAATTTAGGTTACCAGAAATATGGAAGAATTGAAAATAGGAAAAGGATGTATGTGATGAGAAAAAAGATAAGTTTCTCTGTTACTTCATTAGTAAACAAGAAAGGATATATTTCAATAAATTTTACTACTACCTATCAAATCATCACAGTTCCTTCAAAGTATCTCAATGTCTTTATGCACAACCCACCAAACTCCTAATTTTAAATGACTTTTATGTAATTTAGGTTTACCCAATCATTCACAAAAGTTCTTTAGAATTAGTGCTTTATTGCTGCTGGCATCAATTTGCATTTCACAGTATTTAGATTTGAACTATTGTCCTCATCTTTGTTGCCATTTGTACAAGGTTTCAGCTGTTGCATGCTCTGGTCTTCTTCAGGTGCTAGGAATTTTGAACCAATCTCTTTATTACGATCACTGGGATATATGAATTCCATTTCTTGCGTAGTAATGCCTCGTTTGGAAGTCATTAGTTATCTCCCTGTAACTATGTAAGTTACTTGTTCACCACTGCTGTAGCCTAAAGGACACATGGGCCAATGAATATAGACATTGGTTAATTCCTGTGACTTGACCCAAAGAGTTGAGAGTTCAATACCAGGATACAGCAGAAGCAAACAAGTAACTTAGAGAGTCAGGTTAGAGGGAGATAACTCATGACTATCAAGAGGCTTTGCACAAGGAAGGAGAATAATATACCCCAGTGATCATAATAGATTCAGTTTGAAATTCCTAGCACCTGAAGAAGGTTGAAGCATATGACAGCCAAAACGTTGTACAAATGCCAACAAAGATGAGGACAATAGTGCAAATAATTTAAATACTACCTCATCTCAGAAATATAGACTTATCCCATTCAATTTATTTTTCATAAAGATATTTTTTTTTCTTCTGTACTGAGAAAACATCAGTTTCACTTTTTAAATGTTCAAGTTTTCAACGCTCTTTTTTTTTTTTTTATTTACACATTGATTGAAAATGATATTTTTTTTTTTAATTTTTTTACATATTTGTCCCCATGTCAGACATTTTTCTGTTTGGTTCATGCTTAAATTTACAGTATTTGCATTTTAGTGGATTTTTTGTTAATCATGTCTGTGTCCATAATTTTTTGATTGAAAAATTCAATAAAGAAAGAAAAAAAAAAATCATTTTCCTATTGCATAAATTCAATACTTGCCTCTAACAACATTTTGGTTTATTTCCAACCATTCTAACATTTTAAATCTATGCAAATTATCGTACATATCTTCTATCAGTTTTAGTTGAGTTAATTAATGTGTTGTGGTCCAGTGGATATCAGCTCGGAACAAGAAATCGGGGAGCTGAGTTCAAATTCCAGTTGAATTCATTGCATTCACTTATGCGCAAATACCCTTGGGAAAGGTATTAATCCATCTATTCCTTCCAGTTATGGGTAAAATAACAGGACAGATTGGGTTCTATAGCTTTGGCTGGCAACCAATTTACCGCAGAAAACAATGGCAACCTACTGCGGGATAATCTTCTGCCCAGTCAGTCTCTTTCGTGACATGATCGCCCAAGCGTGTTTCATGTATGGCACTTAACTGAATTCCTCCTAAATAAATAGACATTTCTTCTTGTCCTAAACATTGAAATTCCCAATATCTACTGGAGCATCATAGCTGGTGCAGAAATTTTATCATGGGTTCTTCACACTTAATGATAAAAACTTTCTGACCGACCTTTTTCCTCGGCTGAATATTCCTCAGAACAATCTCTGATTGGCTTAAATGTCAACTCAAGGAAATCTTTCTAAAAGCTTCACAACTGGCTGAAATAAATTTGATTTTTTTTCACTTCAATTTATTAGTCCCATGGTTTCTTTGTTCTAACAAGGGCTGTGAAGCACCTTATCCGAGTTGCAACAAAGTTTGGATCTTTTGCATGCAATAAAGATCCTATCAGTGATGCCATATTCCAAATAGAGATTTGTTAGGCCGCTCTCCACTTTTCAAGAGTAATGAACTGTTCCAGGCACTATATATGGTGGTAGTGCCAGAAGACTTTCAGATCAGTACAGATTACTCAGATTACAAAGATTATGAGTCAGTCGTGTATTTCCGGTTGTAAACCGGACGTGATTAATTGCACTCTACCACGTACAGAGACATATACATTAATACCTTGTTTTCCTGTATTATACTAACCAACTTTGTAAATACCTTTCTTCCGTGATACATCTTATTATATTTCTGTTTCATTATTACCTGCACAACTCAACAAGATTAGTTGTATGCAATCAGTATTGTGTGTACAGTCTAAGAACTATTGCCACTATCTTACATAGCAAGCTGATATGTATCTACTCATACATGTATGCTAATTACTAGTAGCATTAACCAACCACTACTACATTAATTAACTCTATAACTGCAGATGACAAGAATTTCAGTTGTCGCTATTCTTTGGCTCAACTACAAATGGCCTATTTCTATCAGCCACACACACACACACACACACACATATATATATATATATATATATATATATATATATATAACTTTGTTTCCATTTTATTATGATTGATGGAAATTCTAATTTACCTGTGGGTCAGAGGATCAAATAGACACTCCTAACTAATTGGTTGCCAGAAGCAATTTAATCTGAGAAGTTATTTCAACATTTTCTTCTACAAAGAATGAAAATCCAGATTGTTTTGTTGTGATTGATGCAAATTCAATTCTATTTATGGGTGAGGGCATCAAACAGGCACCCCTTCTCTCAACCAATCAAGAAGAAAGAAGCTGTTGAGTTTGAGAGGATGATTTCAGCATTTTTCTCTCCAAAAGAAAGTTTTTTGTTACAGTGAAAATATGTTGTATTGTGATTGATGGAAATTCAAGTCTATGTACTGGCCAGCATATCAAATAGACACACCTTCTTCAAACTCATCAATGCAAAGAAGCTATTTAATCTGGGTAACTTACTGATAGGAGACACAAAAAAGGAAACAAGATCAACTACAGAAGGTAGAAAAGGAAAGTGAGAAGAAAACACTAAACATTTACTGCACAAAAATGAATGCATGGTCATCAGCAAAAAGAGGAGCCCAAAATGCCAACTACAGGTTGGGGATACTAAAATCAAGCAAGTGCAGAAATTCAAATACCAGTGAAGTGTTCTAACAGAGGACGGGAAGTGTGACACTGAGATCTGAAGATGCATTGCGATGGCCAAAGACATATTCCAAAAGTGAAGCAGGATATTGAGAAGCAAGAAAATTGTTAGAAACAAAGAAAAGAGTACTGGACTGTTATGTGATGTCTGTCCTTCTGTATGACAGTGAATGTTAGACAATCTCATTAAAGATGAAGGAAAGACTTGAAGCAACCAAAATGTAGTTCTACAGAAGGATGCTGAGGATATCATGGATCAAACATGTGAGCAACAACAAGGTTTTGGATAGTTTGGAAATAAAAAGGAAACTTTTACTTAACATCAGGAAAAGACGAGTGAGGTTTCTGGGATACATAATGAGGAAGGAGGGCTTAGAGAATCTGATACTCACAGGACGGATAGAGGGGGAGAGAGAGATAGTGGAAAGCAACGTGACATGTACTTAATAAATTTGAGAATGTGGATGGCAGAGCAAGGTTTGGAAGAAATACCAAGAGAAAAGATGTTAAGAGCTACAAGAGATAGGAAAATGTGGAGAGCCATGACCACCTGTGTCTTGAAGGAACATGGCACATAAAAGAACCTTCATTTGAACTGAATTCTTTATTTAATTTATTGAGGTAGAGTTTTCTGGTTCTGCTGTCCATGCCTTGGAATAGGTTGTCTTTTAAATTTAGTTATTGATAGTTTTATTACCACTGATTCCAAATATATCTATACTACTTAGACCAGATATTGAACTCCTAATTATTATATCACCTAATTCACTGGGCTGGGTAGTACAGATATGCTAAGACCAAGTGAAAACAGGATTTGCAATAACTGTACAAGTAATTAGGATAAAGTATCTCCAGTTATGGGCCATGGAAGGAGAACAATTTATCTCCATAAATTAAATAAAGTGTTCTGTTCAGAATTCCCTAAAGGCTATCTGGATGGACAAACACCTAAACAAAGCTAGAGAACATAAAAAGGAAGATATTAGGACTTACAAACGTATTGAAGGAACCAAGTATTATGTTAGATATTTAGATGACACCTTTTTTGTATTTGAAAATTAGCTTAAGGTTTTTTTCATCAATCACTAAACAGATTGCACCTGGCATTGCATTTCACAGTACACAGATCAAATACAAGTTTTCTAATTTTTTTTTTTTTTTTTTTAATCATCTCACCCCAAGCAAGGCATTCCACTGCCACTATTGCGCATGGGGCTACATAGGGGAAGGTAAAGAGAAGGAGTGGTTAAACATAGGGAATGTCAGGAGGAAGGTAACAGATGAGGGTTGGGCAGATGGGAAGAGTGTTTGATAGAATGGGAGCAGGTTAGTGTGTTAGGAGGTATCTATTGACCTTACATTTAAACTCCTGGAGATTGTAGCCGTCGGGGAAGCAATCGTGTGGAAGAGAATTCCACAGTTGGGAAGTGCGAGGAAAGAAACTGTTGGAGTAGAAGTTACGGCTGCATTTTATCGGTTTCACTGTAAAAGGGTGGGATCTAGTTGCTAATCTAGTATCTCATTCAAATTCGTATTTAGGGGGCACCAGTGATCTGAGTTCATTGGAGCAGAAGCTGTGAAAGTATTTATAGAAGAGACACAGGGAATCCACGTCGCACCGGTGGGAGAGAGACTGCAGGCGGTCTGCCAAGTCGGTATCTATCACATTACAGACCCTCCTCTGAACCTAATATTATAATAATAATAATATCAGTGTAATGGAAACCTACCTTTACTAGTTTATATATTCAGTAGGATTTCTTCTCTTTCAAACAGCTAAAAATCAATTTGATTAAAAGAGGATTTTAGTCATATGCTCAGAAACTAAATTAAACGAAACACACATACCCATACTTATACCCCCAAATCAGTGAAAGACTCTAGTTTGAGAAGAGGAGGGGTATAATAAGATAAGAACATAGCCCATTGAAAGATTGCAGCAAATTACATAGGGTAGGTGGCAGGAGTAAGCAATGGGGAATTTGCTGTTGGAGGCATGAAATAGAAAGCCGACTGAGACAACATTGTTCCTTTGGAGGTGTCCCTGCCTAATGTCTGTTGCCGGTTGGGCAGTCAAATCAGCTCCAAGTTTTTGTTTTATGTTTATTTTTTTTATTTTCTATGCAAAAAATGGAGGTGATTGGGTTTTGATCATGTTTTTGCGGTCATAGTATTCAAATTTGGTTGGGTGGATCAGAGGAAGATAACAGCAGGCCTTTTTGTTGAATTCAAAAGCCTTGTCTCTCATGTTAAAAATAAAGTCATTGGTAATCAGGCTTGTGGGCTGGATCTGGCCCTCAGATTGTGGACCCTTGGTGTAGAGGATGCTTATCTGGCTGGGTCCTTCAGCAGTGTTCTGAATTGGACAAGATCAGAGCAGTGCACCTCCTTCTTTTATCAGAACAATGAAAACGAACCCAAGATTGCATGAGTCCAATCTTCTGTCTGTCTGTATTGCTCTTATAAAATCTTGAATCTCAGTAAATATATTTTAATAACTCGGCATACTAAAAATTCAGAGGGATATATTATTTTGGCTGTGCAATGTGGTGCAGTAGATATTGGCTTGGAAGAAGAAATCAGAACGGAGTTCAAATACAAGTTGAATCTGTTGCATTAATTTATGAGCAAATACCTTTGAGAAAGGTATTAATCCATCTTTTCTCCCCAGCAATGGGTTAAATAGCAAGACAGATTGGGTTCTATAGCCTTGATTGGCAGCCAGTCTACAACAAAAAGTAATGGCAGCCTACTGCAGGAAAATCTTCTGTCTAGGCAGTCATGTCTTTTGTGAGACATGATCACCCAAGCGTGTATCACATATGGAACAACTGACTGACTATTATTTTAAATAATTTTCTTTTTTCATGCTCACTCTAAAAACCATTCTAATTAGTGAGGTTTATTCTTTATTCACACAACTGAAAATCAACTTTGTGTAAGAAAAATTAAATAAACTAAAATTGTTAAATAAATTGATAAATAATCAATAATATTGATAAAACTGTTTTACAAAATGTGCTGAAATTTAAAGTTAGCGTTGAATTTAGAAAATGCTGAGTTGCTCCTACCGCAATAAATAGGTTAAGATCAAAACTAAAATCTAATCTTATTTTTTAATTTTCAATTGATGTTGCTTGCTTAATATGACGTTTATTGTAGAAGCAGAATAAAGAAAATACAAGGCAAAACTGGTAATCAAAAATTTAACTTTATTTTTTTACTTTAATTTTTTTAATTATGATATATTATAGGTAAGCCAAAATTGAAAGTTTTAAAATAACTTCTGTTATATATTTTAGCAGCTAATCTCAATCATATAAGAAAACATGAGGCAAAGCCCAAAATTAGATACGCAAATAAAGAAAAAATTAAAATGAAAATCAGCTAAAATGCCAAAAAATGCTAAATTACAAATTAGATCATTTAAATGCTTCTGACCACTGAATTATGAAAAAACTTAATTTTCATTGTGTTTGTAAATTACATCCAGCAGCAAGGTATATAGTCCTGGGTATGACGATAAGCTACATCTGGTAGCAATGATCGAGAGATTGAAGGTTTAGAGGAGCACGGAACCACCTCTTAAATGCTGTTGTTCCCAGGTTCACCCTGACTCAAGGTGGTAGCATCTGTTAGGGTCCGAGCTATGGGCAGTTATCCCACCCCCAAACTGTGGTCATTTAAAAGAAAAAGTTAGGCTGGGTAATAGTCTTTAGTTTGTGATAGCAACTTATGTAAGAGAAGGAAATCTCCGAAATAAAAAAACCTCTAAACCTATTCTGTGTAGAATAGGGTAGGCGGAACTCTTTAACCTTGGTAGTCCATCTTCCTAGAGATGGTATTTCAATAAAAGCACTAAATTTCCAGTCTCCTAAACTAGTTGGTGTTAGTAAGGACATACAGCTGTAAATTGAGTTTGAGTTTTGTTTAACGGCTTATCAACCTCTGTGGGTTATTTAATGCCAAAAAGGTGGGGTTTTAAGGTATTTTTAATGTTCGGTTATATTGAGAAGGTAGATTGTCAGATTTTAACTTTTTTTTTTTTTTCTTTCTTATTTTAGAAAACTGAAAGTGTATTCTAGTTTTGTATTTGAAAATGTTTTGCTGAGAATTTTTTCTTTCAAAAATATGTTATGGAAATAATTTTTATATCAATGTATTGTAAGTAATATTTTTCCCTTCAAGTCTATTTTTATGTAGATATTTCTATAAGTGTTTTTTATACTTTCATAGTGTTTTGACCCCAGTTTGGAGGTTAACTATTTGCCCATAGCTGGGACCCTAACAGATGCTACCACTCCTGTTCAGGGTGGACCTGGGAACAACAGCAATTAAAAGGTGGTTCCATGCTCCTCACAACCTCCCAGTCAGAGGCCTTGCTGCCGAATGAAGTTTGCCATCATGCCCAGGACCACAGCTGTAAAACTCACTCCAGTATTTCATGATGGTTCAACTACAGAGCCATCAAGAAAACCCTGTCCAACCCATGCTATCATGGAAACGGATGTTAAATGATGTATAAAATAAAGTTTAAATGAACAAATAAGAATTGAATTTTCTAAAAAATTAAATTTATATGAATAAAGAATTCTATACGAAAATTAGACCACAAAACAGTAAATTTCACTAAAATTATTATAAACGCTAATAAAATCTTGAAATATCATTGATTTAAATGTTTCTCAAAATTAATGCATGCACAAACGAAATTAATCAACAATTTCATTTTCATTATGCCCAGCTTTTAATTTGTTTTCATTAACAAACTGAGCCACATAAGACACAGATAATAAATAGATAAATAAGAAAACATTCATAGCATTTACTTATATAATTACTTTCTAATCACACTAATTTAAATTAAAATATTGAAATGTTTCCCAAAGTTAATTCTTCCAATTACTGAAACAATTTCAATTTAGCTTCTAGCTACAAATCTAGCAACTATTATAGGATGAACTTCAGAGAACTGAAAAAAACAATGATTGACTCAAATATTTCATTGGAATTGTCTTGAGCTGTTCAATTTTATTTAGATAAAGCCGCCATTAATACTGTTTTTTTTTTTGTTTTTTTGCTTAGTCTTTCTTTCAGATTCTTTGTTGGATTTTCAACTGAAGCAGTTGTCATGTTAACATTTACTTGACAGTCCAACTTGTAAACACCATAAATCAAAAACAAGCCTCTAGCCAGATTTAAAATCACAACTTAAGAAGCTTATAATGACAATTAGGTGACAAAGGCTCAATCAACAGAAATATTAGGTTGTCCCCAAAAGTTTGTAAACACTTGTGAAATGGGTCTATCTGGTCCAGCACAATCGAGACAAGCAATGGGTTCAGAAAGGGCAAGAGACACCGTCAGTTCCAAAACAAGATCAATTCAGCAAGAAAGTCATGTTGTGCATTTGGAACTTTGAAGGAATCGTGCATTTTGAGTTGGTTCCGTATAGTCGTGCCATCAGTGCCAAACTTTAGTGTCAGCAACTTGAGCGGGTCTACAAAAAGTTGAAGCAAAAGTACCCGGCTCTGATGAACTGAAAGCACGCTTTGCTGCAGCAGGACAATGCCAAGCCACACACTGCCAGGAAGACCAAAGACAAGTTTGAAGAGCTGGACGGCGTTGAAGTTCTGCCACAGCCAGCCTACAGTCTGACTGTGCTCCATCAGATTACCACTTTTTCATTCAATGCAACACTTTCTGAAGGGCCGCCGATTCGACTCGTTTGAAGTCAAGGAAGCGTGTCAAGAATGCTCTGATTCGAAGCCGGCTGAATGGTACTTTGACCAGATCCAAAAGCTTGCAGATCGATGACAGAAAGTCTTGGAAAATGATGGTCTTTATTTTGAGCAATAATTTTTGTTTTTGCGAGTAAAATTTCAATTTTTTGCAAGTGTTTTCTGGTAACCTTAGATTACTTGGCAAGTAAAATTTCAATTTTTTGCAAGTGTTTACGAACTTTTGGGACAACCTAATAATTCCAATCAGTCAGTTATATTTTCTTTCTCATTTCACTACTGTGCCATTGTAATTTTTATGCGGGTTGTGGTGCAGTGGATATTGGCTTGGGATGAAAAATCGGAGAGCCAAGTTCAAATTCCAGTTGAATTTGTTGCATTCACATGTGCGCAAATACCCTTAGGAAAGTTAGTAATCCATCTCTTCTCCCTCAAGCTACAAATTAAATAGCAGGACAAATTGGGTTCTATAGCATTGATAGGAAACCAGTCTACCACAGAAAGTAATGGCAATCTACTGCATAAATACCTTCTGCCCAGTTGTCTCTTTCAAGACATGATCTCCCAAGCATGTATGACACTTAACTGACTGAGTAGTATTAGATGTTATAGTATTATTGCAATTGTTAATAATATCAATAATCATATTTTTATTATTACTACAAATAAATTTGGATTGTTCTTTATTAACATCATTTCAGAATAATTTTGTTTCTTTTTTATTTTTAACTTTCTAGCTTAATCCTTTGCTGTGTCAGTTGGCTTTCTTCCAGCCGATTTCTTCCAGCCGATTTCTATCTTCTTAAGGCTTGCAGCATTATACCAGTGGATGTTTTATTTGATTTTGTTTAGTAGAAACTGTAAAACCATGATGGGTTAATTAATCCAGAAATCTAAACATACTGAATGTCATTCGAGTAGGTAGACTAAACTATCGCCCGGTTCACACTCCATCCACGTCTATTGAACAGATGAAGAGGCTCATCCCTTGTTCCCTGTTTAGGATGTGGTTTCCGGCTTTCTCTTTTCCAATCTTTTCACTCTTACATAGCCCCCAGCGCATCATTTGGGAATTCACTACTTACCCCATAGGATACAAATCCCAAATCCTATATCATCTAACAACTAAAACACAGAAAAGTAAAATTGCACACCTGCAAAATCCAATCAGAACTGGAAACATTTTGGAAAAACCTAGACCAAGGCAAATTTCACAAGTCAGTGGGAAAATTAAGATTCTGATTAGAGGGGAAATAGCAAACCAATCTATGACCCTGGTCAAATTTTTTGAAAACCTAAAAAAATGAGTATGTTGTTTGATCCAGTCAGTCAGTTAAGTGCCAGACGTGATACATGCTTGGGTGATCATGTCTCGAAAAAGATGTGACTGACTGGGCAGAAGATTATCCTGCAGTAGGTTGTTATCGCTTTCTGCGGTAGACTGGTTGCCGACCAAGGCTATAGAACCCAATCTGTCCTGTTATTTAACCCATAACTGGAAGGAATAGATGGATTATACTTTTCCCAAGGGTATTTGCACGTAAGTGAATGCAATGAATTCAGCTGGAATTCAAACTCGGTTCCCCGATTTTTTTTGTTCTGAGCCAATATCCAATCACATGACTAAATTTCACTATTTAATCACGTCTGTTGACTGGCAAAAGTGATTCAAATGGAAGCAGTATAGAGACAACATGCTAAAATGTAACAAAAGAAATTTCAAGACACCGACCCTGTCATGTCTTGTCAGCATACATTCATTCTTTGTCTCCTTCCAATTTTCTTTTGTTTGTCTTCACTCACATGCCATCAAAGAAACAGCAACAACAACAAAAAAAAACTCCTAAGAACTAAAGTCTAATAAGTACAATTTTTCTTTTTTGCTTGACCTTCCTTTTCACTTTCTCGTAACTCATAAGAAAGGGAAGGGAACACAGATTTTATTAGTAACCTTTGTAATCTTTCTTTCTATATATATAGACATTCTGCTACTACCAACTATAAGGATTCATGTATTCCTTATTACTATTTCTTTGGCAACATTTAACTATGTATAGTTTTCTCTTTGAACATTTTCTTCTTACAAATTTGTTACCAAGTTTAGTCAATAAAATTCCACTTATTTTACAAATGAAACTTATTTTTCCAACCATCAACGAACCTGGGGATATCTTTAAATGTGGTGATTGTCAGCATGTTTGGAAGTGGCCTTGTACCATACCAGGCATAACCTGGGTCAGGGTAGACCTGGAAACGAGAAATTAAGAGGCGGTTCCACATTTCTGAAAACCTCCAATCTCCTGATCAGAGGCCTTGCAAATGGATGTAACTTATTGTCATACTCGGAACTATATATCAGTGTAACTAGGTATTGTGGAGTTATTATTGAAATAACTAACGAGAAGACATCTGGAACTGTGAAATACAATAATGTATTAACAAAAATACAATTGGTGTTAACGCCAAGTCGTGTCTCCGCTCAGCTACAGGACGAATCTGGTTACGACCCTTACTCCTTCACACTCTACCTCTGACTGCTCGGAATACGTAACTTGGTAACCAGACATGATGTCAGGAATAGTCCATTAGTCAATCGACTCACAGGGGTGCCACCCTAACACTAGGTTAGCCATTAACCTACCCTTAAAGAAGACCTTGTTTAATCCTCCCTCAGAACTGAAACTCCGTGGAAAGGTAAGTAAATCTGATTCATAACAAAGATGGCGAAATGGAAGAGTTTAAAAGCAGACATTTTGAAAAGTCGGGTCATTCATATTTTTGTCTTGAGATTGTGATTATTACTATCTATGAATCGAGTATGCAAAATAAACAAAACAAAATATCATGTTTATCTTTATAAACATTGTCGTTTACCTTATACTCTTTTTGTTCTTCTATAGCGGAAAACATTGACTTTATTTGAATTCTTTTCAACTTGATAATCTAACACATTAATTAGATTAATGCATGACATTAATCTGGTTTAACTCAACAAGAAACCTGCTGTCAGCTTAGTAAATTGACTAATATTTGTCTTGTTCTTTTTATATTCCCAGATATAAACAGGAAAATCACAAGGCAAAATAAAACCAAGGTCATCATCCAAAACCACACATTTCTTTTCAATTTGACAAACTTGAGGTCACCTCATTTACTTAAACAATTTACTATAATAATTAAATACAGTCAACCTTGTTCTCAAGTAATTAGTAGTACTGTGCTGCTGGGATCATGTGAGATATATATATATATATATATATATATATATATATATAGGAAATGATTTGTTTGAACATTATTTTTGATTGATACTCATATTTAAGTAAATATTCTGTTTTTAATTAATCAGTATTATATATACTGGCCTGGTTATTTATGATAAATTTATTTTATATACTGTCATCCGCAGACAGATCTGTTTCACCATATCACAGCTCATCAGTGCGGTTAGACTTCAATTGCTTTTTTTACCCAGGATTGAGATATATATATATCCAAGTGAAATAGGAATGAAGAAAATATTAACGTTTAAAACAGTGCTCAATATAAAAATAGAGCTTTGAATATTTATTATAAATTATAGTTTAGAACATGTACAGATTATCATCTACTACAAAATATGCACTTTGAAATAGATGTTCTACTTTGTACATGTTCTAAACTATAATTTATGATATATATATCTCATTTAGTAATGAATTAGAGCACTTTGCTTATTGGGTGTGTATAATGATAATATGCATGCTAAAAAGTCTGCCTTCTACTGAGCACCCATAGCCCAGAGGTAGAATTGCTGACTGATGCCAATTCGACTGGGTTTCAATCCTGGGTTAAAAGCAATTGGTGTCTAACCATACTGATGAGCTGTGAAACAGATTTGTCTGCGGATGACTATATATATATATATATATATATATATTTATTTTTGTCATCCACATAGAAGACTGTTTTGCTGTATCACAGCTCATCAGTGTGGCGAGACATTGACTTGCCTCTGGCTGGGATCGAAACTTGACAGATTTGGTATCAGTGTGTGTGTGTGTGTGTGTGTGTATGTATGTATGTGTGTATGTATATATATATATATATATATATATATATGGTCAGAGAAGAATAAGTGTTTGATGGACTATTGTTAAAAAAAATTGTATTGTATATGTGACTTTACAAAGTAATTTTACTCCAGTAAACGTTATAAAACTAATGCTGAGTTTTGTTGAACCTAAAAAGCTTACAAAGGAAACTGACAACATGATTTTGTTAACCCTAGCAAGGTTACAAAACATCTTTTTTATGCATGATGGTTCTTGCACTTTGATTTGGGGAAGTCTTCATAACAGCATTTGTAGGGGTAATAGTAGTAGGTAGACATGTTTCAAATTCATTAAGTATGCATTTTATAAATGTTGGTGATGTTATATAGTGTATTTGATGTGTGTTTATAGATGGTTGGTTGTTTTGTTTTTAAGGCATATCAACCTTGGCGGGTCATTTATTGCCAACTAAATTTTATTTATTTCTTGCTGGTAATACATTTTTCTTTCAACAATTTGTTTTTATATAAGTTTTGTGTCTAGTAATACTTTTTTTCTTTTCGAATATCAAAATTCATTGGGATTTGTTTTTAAGGGCAGGGTCCCCAAGTCCTACCCTTGTTATTTAACCCATAACTGGAGGAAAGGGACGGATTAATACCTTTCCGAAGGGTACCAGTGCTTAAGTGAATGCAGGGTATTTAACTGGAATTTGAACTCGGCTCACCGATTTCTCTTTCTGAGCCGATATCCACTGCACTACAACGCACATCTGTCACTAAATGCTTACAGCACCTGGTATTTCCAAGCGGTCACCCATCTAAGTACTGACCAGTCTCAACGTTGCTTAATTTCGGTGATTGAGCTAGAACTGGTGTATTCAACGTGATAGGCCGTAAGCCCATTTATAGATGGTAATATTTATCTGCATCCACTCAATGTATTTCCTACATAAAGAATTGTTCTTTTTTAATTAGGGTGACATTTATAAAATCAAAGTTATGGCGGGTTTTGTTTCTGTGTATTATGAGTGAGTTTAATGAGGAGGTCCTAACATAAGTCTCTTATGTTCATAAATGTGGGCTTTTAGATTCTTGATGTCTCACCAATGTAACCATTTCTACATTGCAAGCACTTTTTCATAAATCCTAGCATTTGAAGTAGTTAGATTTATTTTTCTTCCTAGCCCTGTCTCCAATGACTCTTCCAATATCAAAAACCAAAAATTCATGATCCTACCCTTTAACACTATCTACAAAATCTGATAATATATTACTTTACCACCACCTCCACAGATGAAGAAACATCTTGCAGTGACAGAAATATGGTTCTACAGAAGGATGCGGAGAATACCATAGACCGAAAATGTGAGCAAAAACAGTTTTGGAGAAAATGAAAATTAAAAAAAAAAAAGGACACTTATTCTAAGAATCAGAAAGTTGAAATTTCTGGGTAACATAATGAGAAAAGAGGGCTTAGAAAATTTAAAACCTACAGGACATGAAAAAGAAAGAAAAAATGGCAGAAGAAAGCAGCAAGTAATCTAACTAATGAGCTTGTGAAAATGGTTGCCAGAACAGGGATTAGGAGAGATAGCAAAAAGGAAACATTGTTAAAAGCTTCAAAGAATTAGAAATTGTGGAGAACCATAATTGTCCCTGTCCTGGAGGGACATGGCACATAGAAGAATACTTGTGGGTAAAAGTACTCAATGTCAGGGATGTGTAAAATATAAAGGTGTAAATATACACTACTGGCCATAATTATTAGGCCACCCCAGTTTTTTTTTAAAAGAAATGTATTTCATACTATTTTTAAGTGGATAAATCTAAATGAAAATAGAATGGTTCTTTTGTTATTATTACTTTGCAAAATTTTACAACGCAAGGTAACAAAGATGAACTCGTCCGAATCACCCTAAATTTTCTTCATTCTTTCATTGTTGAAACCGCAATATAGGTAATTATTAAATATTTATAAATTCATTTGAGGCACATGTTATTGTGCAATATTAACAAAAGAACCATTTTATTTTCATTTACAATTATTCACTTAGCAATAAATACTAAAAAATAGGATGAAATACATCATTTGTTTAAAACACTGGGGTGGCCTAATAATTATGACCGTAAGTGTACACACACACACACACACACACACACACACACACGTGTGTGTTAATTCAGTCTAAAGTTGTAATTTTAAAAAATTAGCAAAGAGGTCTACATAGGTTTTCTGCTATCCTGAAATTGCTTTCATTACAATAAGAAAATATTTATGTGCTTTGAAAAGGCAATTTCCTAGAACTGTTTCCTTCTAAATGATATATTATTTTTTGACTTGACATGGTATCTCTTTATTAGAAACTTACCAAGAACAAATGAAGTATATTTTAGTTTTGTTTTAGTCTCCTAATTGCCGTAAACAGAAAAACCATCAATCACACAAATAATGACAATTACAATTTTCTAATTAACAAACATTGTACAATGGGCTCTTCTTAACAATTTCATTTGTTTCACTTTGGCAAAAAAAAAAAAAAAAAAAAAAAACTGTGTGGGACTATTTGCAGGACAAAGGAGTCATTTTATTGTCCATGAAACCAACTTCTTTAGAAACCTTCACTTCTTATCCAGTCTAGATAGTCTTCAGTTAGGAAGGAAATAATTCAATATCAAATATGATAAATTGTCTTCCTTACTTTTTTTAATCATTTCACCCCAGTAAAACAATTAAGATGCAAGAGGTTACTGAGTGTGAAAGAATCTGAGAATTTTAGGAAAGAGAACAATAAAAGAACAGGGATATTAGAAGATGGCGTTTAGCATTACATTTAAATTTTTGAAGATCAAACCAAGAAGCCAGAAGAGATCCTCAAGCAAAAGTTAGCATTAGTGATGGCTCTAGGTTTGCTGGCATTCTGGGCAAGCTGAACTTTGACACCCTAATGAATATAATTTTTAAGCATTTTAACAAGGAAAAAACTAAAAAGGTAGAATAATGAGTTTATTTCAATATACGACTTAAACAAGCTAAAAACAAACTCATTATCCTACCTAAAACATTTTTTCTAGCCTTTAGATCTGCAAATCTTTTAATCTTCACCGATCTTCTTTACAAGATCATTTTTTGACAAAAATAGCCAAAGAATTTAATCTGTCACAAGTCATGGATGACTGCAAGTATGTTTTTATAAACTTTAGTTTTGGAGATACTAAACATGCCATGGTGGTGCCCTCAGCCTTGATGGCACCCCAGGTGACTGCTTGAGTTGCCAGTACCCTAGTTAGTATAGGGCTTATATCTGCATCTAGCAATTTCAACTATAAAAAGTTGAGACCTAACTATCAATCTAGTACTATATTTAAATACATAAGTTGAGGTAAAAGTTCATCAGAACAATTACCATGAAAATATTTACTTTTACTGTGAACCCAATAAAATGTAAACGCAAATTCTACTCCAGCAGCTTCTTTTCTCGCACTTCCCACTTGTGGAATTCTCTTCCATTTACTTGCTTTCCCAACAGCTAAAATCTCCAAGAATTTAAATATAAAGTCATCTCCTATCTCACTAACCTGCATCCTCTCTCTCATACTCCTTTCTCCGTCCACTCCACTCTCATCAGTATTCTCATCCTTCTCTTACTCACTTCCTAACACCCCCTATAGTCTGTCACTCTTTCTCATAAGTTTCCTCCTATGTAACCCCCTGTAAAACAGTGGCAGTAAAATGCCTTGCTTGGGCAATATGATTATAAAAAAAAAAAAATCAACATATTTGTAGGATAGTGTCATCATTCAGGTTTCTGACAACAGTGTTATCAATAACAAGCTTGTTTCACAGAGTAATCAAAAGGTTGATCACCACTTCATACTCTACAACAGTAGCCTTGTGTCATACTAGATGTTTCATAAATATAGTATCTTCATTTTTCAGCTACATACTAATGTCTATTGACTATTAGCTACTAAGCCTTTTTTTCTCATCATGATTAACTTTTTTTTCTGGATTTTTCAAATTACACAAGATCTGTCCAGAAAATAACTTTGAGTATCTTGAACTGATTGTGCAACCTTGATGTAACTTGGTATCTAAGAATGGGAGACTTTATGGTGCTATTATAGTGTGATGTCTACCTCCCATTTCAACTATAGTGTGAGATCTACTACAGCATTGAACAATAATATAATATTGTATATTTTAAACAAGTTGTGTTAAACGATAGTCTTATATATTTTCTTTTGATTTTTTTCATATTTTCTGATTATACTTTTTATTTCTGAATTATATTTGTATAAAAATTGTCCAAAGGTTTTCCTAGTACTTACAAATGTCATCATTCATCAGGGATTATATTACAGTTTAAAAATCAAATATTGCCTTGTAGCAGGAAAAGTGTTACATTTTAAAAGAAAATAAACGTTATGAAAAATTTTTAAATTCAAAGGCAGTAATAATGTAAACAACATGCACATGTGAAGATATGTGCTCACGTAGATGTGTGAATTATATTAACAACCAAGTATTCCATATAATTCACGTATCTGCGTGAGCACATATCTTCACATATGCATGTTGTTTACATTATTACTGCCTTTGAATTTAAAAATTTTTCCAAATGTTTATTTTAAAATGTAACACTTTTCCTGCTATAAGGCAGTATTTGTTTTTTAAACTGTAATATAATCCCTGATGATGAACGATGATGTTCGTAAATACTAGGACAACCTTTGGACAATTTTTATACAAGTATAATCAGAAAATATGAAAAAATTCAAAAGAAAATATTTAAGACTATGTTGTCTCTATTTTTTAACATAACTTGTTTAAAAGAAAAGATGCTGCCAAAATATATGTACTTTAAATATTGTATATGTATACATATTTATTTAACCCTTATATTAATATTTATATGTCTATATACTATTTATAGGAGAGTTTTATAATTTGCTTGAAGCATTGTGTGTGTGTGTATATATATATATATATATATAAGGTGTATGAGTAGGTATTAGAAGGCTATCACAATGCGTTTAGTATGATAAAGGAAGGTAAATAAGGTGCTGGGTATTACCTATTTATTATCCATTAATATTTTGAGATCAGAATCTCGTCTTCAGAATGATAGGAGAGCTTGGCTTCAAGTTGTCCACCACTGGACCGTGCCTTTAACACTTGAAACCAAGCTCTCCTATCATTCTGAAGACGAGATTCTGATCTCAAAATATTAATGGATAATAAATAGGTAATACCCAACACATTATTTACCTTCCTTTATTATACTAAACACATTACAATCGCCTTCTAATATCTACCTATATTTATACTTATATTAAAGGTAAAGAGGCAAAAATAAACACGCTATCAAATCCAATACATATATTTATTTTAGCGATAAACTCTTGGGATATCCTCTAGGAATGGCACGAATAGATCATTGGAATTTTTTCTCATCATCTTCCAGTAAAAATGATCAAGATTCGACTGGAACAGCTGACTACCAACACCTTGCATTTTCTTGAGAATCATAGTTTTAGCATCTGACCACAATTGCCTGAGTGTGTACTCCTGTCACTGAATTTACATAATGGTCACGTGAGAGGAGGGGCACAGTAGATCTCTGTGCTGTGCCTGGGTAGATGATATATTGAAGTAGACCTCACACTATAGTAACGATTAGTTTCGGTTGTAATGACTATGGTACAACTCCACTAAACCTACTATAGCGTGTGGTCCATTTCCCATTTTGACTACAGTGTGAGGTCTACCACAGCATCAAACTAAAATATAATATTGTATGTGTATACATATTTATTTAAGCCTTATATTAATATTTATATATCTATATACTATTTATATGAAAGGTAAAGAGGTAAAAATAAACACACTATCAAATCCAATACATATATTTATTTTAGTGATAAACACTTTGTATATTTTCTAGGAATGACATGAATAGATCATTGGAATTTTTTCTCATCTTTCAACAAAACTGATCAAGATGTGACTAGAACAGATGACTACCAACGCCTTGCATTTTCTTGAGAATCATCGTTTTAGCATCCAATCCTGATCACTCAATTGCCTGAGTGTGTGCTCCTGAGGGGAGGGGCATAGTAGACCTTCACACTGCATCTGGTTAGACGATATATTGAGGTACATCTCACACAATAGTAGCACCAGTTTTACAGTGTGTGCAGGAACAGGCACTCTCCCATAGGAGAGTGTCAGTCAGTGGTGAGATGCTAACAAGTGAGCTTTACACAATGGCTCAGAAAAAAAAAAAGTTTTCATGCTTTGTGAAGATCTAACAGACCTGCCAATGCTCACACTCACTGTTCAGATTAGCTGCTTACAACTTTTGTTGAAATGAAAAATAGTTCAGTGTGTGGACAAGCTTATAGAGAATGTGGCAAGGCAGTTGATTGTGACACTATTTGGTTGCTGGTAATTAATAATAAATTTTATTGCTTAGATATATGGAGAGGTATACTGATACATGTCTCATGAAAAGAGTTAACCAGTATAAAAATATTCCTGGGATTGAAACTCCATTACAAGTTGGATGTCTGGCTGGAAACAAATCTAATTTAGGAGTTGACAGTTTGGCTGATGAATGAGGCCATAAAAACCCTAAGTAAAAGGTTACTTGACAAAAAATCTGGTGTTCCTAACCATGCGAAGGAACTTTTAGTTGGTAAAATTTATTTTGGCTAAAACAATTTACTAGTATTAAATCATTCAACTAAGAAAGCCAAGTTATTGTATATTGCATAAGAAATGATAGTTGTTTCAATTTAGAGTAATAAGAGATGGTGGGAGGACCTGCCTGCAACCATCACCCGAGAGAGGGGAAGACAGTCAAGTTAGAAATGTAATTTACCAACCTTCCCACCGTCTGCACCAATGTGGGTCTGATACCAATAAAAGTGAATGTGTGAAGAGAAAGAAATAAAAAAAAAAGATCAGATTCGAGCAGTGAGGATGGATAGAGATTGACCGCATATGACTACTGCCGGATAGAACTCAGACACATCAGTCTTAAGCCAGATTTACCAATAAATTACCAATAATCAATTGAACAAACTCTGTTAACTGTACTTCAGTCAACTTCTACCAGTTTAACCAAGTGTCGTGTCTGATTTGAGGAGAATTTGGATTGACAACCCTGCACGTACACGACTAACGAGATCATCGTATAACATGCTCAAGATAAATTGTACATTTTCTTTATTATTCATCAGTCTTCTGAGAGTAATTATTCCATTTTTTTTATTATTGCTGAGCGCCTTCACTCTATTTTGATTGAGCCAAGGTGGGATATTGACGACAAATTTTGGCCTGTCTGCAATCAATTAATTGCAATGTGGGGGCAGAAACCAAGTCATCGATCAACCATAGTGCTGAACATTTCGGATTGAGCTGGGGAGAGAAAAGGAAGCTATTTGTGGTTTTTGATGGACCATTAGGCGGATAGGTAGTGGGCGATAATTTTAAAAGACGATCTTTCAGTCTTTTGTCAATCATGTTTGTCATATAATGGATATCGGTTTAAAATGAAAAATTGTAGAATTGAGTTTGAATTCCAGTTGAATATGTTGCATTGACTTACATGCAAATGCTCTTGGAAAAGGTATGAATCCATCCCTTCTCTCTCCAGCTATTGGTTAAAGAGCAGGACAGATTGGGTTCTATAGTCTTGGTTGGCAACCAGTCTACTGCAGAAAAAATGCAACCTTCTGTCTAGTTAGTCATGGATCAAAATAGACATGACTGCCCAAGTGTGTATCAAATATGGCACTTAACTGATTGACTGAGCCCCAAGAAAGATGGTAATGCCACAAGAATGCATGACATTATATGGAGTGAAAGAGAATGAGAATAGGGAGGACTGAGAAAAAAACAAACAAAAAAGAAACAAGGTTCTAGAAAACAGATGGTGGTGATTGATATTGGATTTACATTTTTGATTATTGTATTTAAGGAAGTAAAAAATCGAAAAGAAGCTTGTCAGGTAGAAAATGCAAGAAAATAAACTGTGAGAGTAGAATTGAGAGTGAGGCCTAATTGCCAATCTAGAATCATGCTTAAATTTACATAGTTGAGGTACCAGGGAAAAAAGCTTATTAGAGCAGTTGGCATGAAAATATTTGTAGAATAGACAGAGGAAACCATGTCAAATTGGTGAGAAAGTGAGTGAAGTTGAGATGCCTGGTCAGGATTGATTACATTACAGATCTTTTTTTAAATTATTTTGAAAAGAAGGCACATTGAGATAAGGTCACAAGTGAATGAACTTAAAGAGACTAAGGAATCACTACCAGAGGTAGGCTATTTTTTGCTACCATTCATCTGTGCCTTGAATATTGTTGCCATATCTAGTTGGATGCTCATTTTGAGATTCTCAACAAAATCCAAAAAAAGAATCCACAATGCAATTGATCCTGACTTTGCATCTTCTCACTGATGGGACATGGCTTCCCTATGTCTTTTCTAAAAACATGGCAATCGTTCTGACGAGCTTTTCTTTTTAGTACCCCAACCACGTGAATTTAAACATTTGACTAGATTAGCATTTAGGTCCCACCCTTTTACCACTAAAATAGTTAAATTTAACTGCCACTTCTACTCAATTTCTTTTCTTGCATCTCCCTCCTCTGGAATTCCCTTCTGTTTACTTGCTTCCTTGATCGTTATAATCTCCAAATATTTAAATGCAATGTCAATTGCAATCATCTGTCTTTTTGAATTCTATTCAAATTTTATCCTTTTTTCAATGACCCTCTGTACCCAGTGCTTTTCTTTCTCTGTAACCTCCTGTGCATTAGTGACAGTCCCACCTTGTTCAGGGTGAAATGATTAAAAAAAAAAAAAATTAAATAGCTTGATAAATAGTGTGAATCTGACTACACAGGTAGGACTACTTCTCAAGAAAACAATTGCTCAGCTTGTCCTTGTATCCATTAGAGAAGGTCAACTAGATAATTTACTTGTGTGTGTCATCACATCAAGGTCTGTAACCACATAACCCCTTTTACAAAATCAAGGGTGTGTATCATCCTACTAAGAGCAGGTCACATTCAAATTATCATCAAATGTTTTAGAAACTATTTTTATTAAGTCAAGACAAACTTCCTTTTGTCCTTAAAAAATGTCTCTATATATTTTTATAATGACGTTCAGTACAAGGCCTAAGAGCCATTCAAGGTAGAGGATTATTGTGTGGTGTTGAATGAGTGTAAGAATAAGCAAGAAGTGAAGTTCAGGAAAGATAACTTATACCATACCATGTGTACAAGTCATCCACATTCCTTTTGTATTCCATTAGCAAGTTCCACTCAAACTGCTTCTTCTCAAGAACTGCTATTCTGTGGAACTGACTCCCAGGTGGATTCTTACCCAATCACCATAATCTTGACCGTTACACCACCCACACATCTAAGTACTGACCAGACTTGATGTTGCTTAACTTTGGTGGTTGGACAAGAACTTTGTGTGCCATAAGCATATTTCTCTAAGAAGTAGCATTTAAGCTAGTGGGCTGCACTAAAAACAAAATCACACCTACATATACCAAGATCAAATATGGTAGGTATAAAAATTACAATTGTTATCATTACACTTTTTCTTACTGATTAAATTTGTTGTGTCCTTATACTGTTAACAACTTATCATTTAAGGAAAAGAATGAGTTTACATCTTCCTGTTTTTACCCCTATCTATGGATTAAATAGTAAGACTTATATCTGGAAAAAATATTATTCTCAAAAAAATTGTTAATAAAATATTCATTTGAAAAAAAAATCCTAAAAACATGTTTTGTCTTTAATTAATGTAGAAAAGGTTGATAATCCATAAAAAACACAATTCTTTCTGTGCATTAAAATTAGTTTTGCCAAAATGTTTTGTCTCTGGCATGCTACTATAGTTAACAGGGTGAAAGATTTTTTTGGGAAAACTATTCTACAATAACTATTTTATATACTTAGGTGATACCCAGTTACTGTGTCAACAGTGGCGGGGTAATATTTGAACTTCAAGCTGTGTGTCTGCACTCATGTTCCCCTCTTTAAAAATTGACATCGTATCACAACTCATTCCAGTGGGAAAGTGGGTAAACATTCTTAGGTGGTAGCAACAAAAATGCTATGGCACCTGTTTTCAAACTTGACCTTTGTAGCAAAACGAATGGTCACAAATCCAAGATGCAGCAAACCAAACACACACACACACACACACACACATACATAGAAGGCGCCACTGAAAGGTTGCCATTTATATTCACATCCCTGGTGAGCATTACTGGCTGAATCAAAATTTGTATGTTCTACTGATATCTATATAAAGAAACTAGAAACATGGCTCTTTTTTCATTTTTTGCAGGACATACACACAACTAGTAAACATTTCATTCAACTACTTTTATTGCTACAACCTTTTACAGTGTAACCCCGATATAAGAGAGTTGTGGGGACCGCTTAAAAGTGCTCTTATATCCGGGTTATCTATTTTGTATACATTGTCACAAACTGCAATTTCGAACCAGATAAAATTGCTCTTATATCCGGGTTTGTTTAATAGTTTCTTATATCCGGGTTATTAATTTTGAATGTCCTCCAACATTATTGTTTATACCTTTATGAAAGATAAGATATTTATAGCTTTTAAAAAGTCATTAATATTCCAAACATTTTTGGGACAATTGAACATCTTTCTCTAAAGTAAATTTTACATACAGTCAGTCAGTCAGTCATTTTAGTACTATATGTGATACACGCTTGGGCGATCATGTCTCGAAAGAGACATGACTGATTGGGCAGAAGATTACCCTGCAGTAGGTTGCCATTGCTTTCTGCAGTAGACTGGTTGCCAGCCAAGGCAATCTGTCCTGTTATTTAACCCATAACTGGAAGGAATAGACGGATTAATACCTTTCCCAAGGGTATTTGTGCATAAGTGAATGCAATGAATTCGGCTGGAATTTGAACTCGGCTCCCCAATTTCTTGTTCCGAGGCGATATCCAATGCACCATAATGCACATACAGAGTAAAGTATATAAAAGAAAAAAGAAAAACATCCTCTTATCTCTGAAATAGCAATAAAAAGTTGCTCAAATGTACATGCCAAAAAGGTAAAAAAAGAGAAATTATTTTTGTTAAACATTAGTTTTGATGCTTATATTCATTTTAATTATATACAAAAACTATAAATATGATATTCTAACTCTTTCAAATTATAAAAAAAAAAAAACACAGGGGAAATCAAACAAATGTTAAGTTCTTAAATTTTATTGTAATAGTTGTTACAATGGTTTATAAAAGCATAGTATCACTACATAAAAATTAGTTCTACATATCACCCGAAGAGGAGCGAATGTGCTCCAAAACATGAAATTTTTGTGTAGTGATACCATTGTAACAACTATTACAATATAAAGTTCTAGTCTGTATCGAGCACTCTTTATAAAAGTAAATGCTTGAAGAGTGGGTTTAAAATCTACGTTGTTCTGTCACTTTCTTACAATGTTCTTAAATTTTATGTTTAACATCATTATAGTCCATCTTGATGAAAGAAAAATCCTGATTTTAAATCTCTGCTACCTTGCATTCATATTCAAACACTGAAAAGCTATGAAATCAATCCAGACAGAAAATTCAGAGTTGAACCCCGAATACATTTGATTGTCAACACTAACAATATTCTGGCAACTCCAACAACCAAACTGGCCTTAAATGTAATGTCCTGTTTTCTTTTAGATCTTATTATAGCTGAGAGGGGGGGGTCCATATGGCCTGGACATCTTTGATATACCATTGCCCAGGCATCTGCTCTGGAAAGGTCACTCCAATCTCACTACTAAGAACACAACATGGGTGACTGAATCTTACAACACAGGAAGCTGAGAGAGCAATCTTAGATCATCATGCCACATTCCAGCTTTGTCTGCCACACCCGCAAAAGAGACTGCTATGCAAAGATTGGATAGTTAACAGACTTCAGATACTGGTCACAAAAGGACTAAATTTCAACCAAACAAGGTTCTGCCATTATCCAGTGTGATAAACAGATTCCTACGTACTCCTTGAAGTATTCTATGATAATGAAGTTGTGAATTCTTTGCACCAAATTGTCACTGTTTTTGCTTCTTTTCTTCTCAAGAAGTCTGCTTGCAGGCATAGCACTGTTTTTGGCTTGTTCTTCCAGATTTATTTGCGGGAAACTATTCCAGAAAATGAATGAATCCTAATAAATAGGAACCTCATCAATCCTAGAATTATCAATTAGTCATTTAGACTCTGATCATGAATGAATGATGCTAATATTGTAGGATAAAACTTTTAAACATCAATCATTAATATCCACTTATCCACAAGGAAACATCAATCAATAATGTCCAATTATCTCTGATAAAGCATCAGTTGGTGATTTCCACCATTTAAGGGTCAAATTAATGTTCACAAAAGATGAGGCAGAAAAATCTGGGATGGTAGATAATATGTGGCAGAAGGATAAAAATTACCCTCACATGCCTGAGATAAGGTCCAAATAACTGATAGGGAGTATCACTGGGGATCTGAAAAAGTTGCAGAAGATAACAGGTATCTACGTACTTAAGCTGGACTCATCAGATTTCAAACTTTTTGAAATTTTATATAGATGGGTGACCGTTTGGAAATACCAGGTGCTGTAAGCTTGCATGTGTGGGTGACGTAAAAGATAATGGCGCAGAATTCAGAGTGCTGACTTCTCATTCCAGCTGGGTTTCTTAAATTCACTTATGTGCAGATATATTTGAGAAAGGCATGAATCCACCTCTTCTCCTCTAATCTATGGGTTAAATAATGGGACTTGTATCAGTAAATCATTATCTCCATAAAATTCTTACAATCTAAAAATATTTTCTGGCTTTAAAAAAGCTGCAAAGGATTGATAAGTTATAAAATAAAAATATCAATGTAGAGTACTGTTGGCAGTCAAAATGTAATCTAATCTAAACTTATTTATAAATAGAACTTTGTCTGTCTGTGTGTGTGTTTGCTACCCATAGACTCTGAAACGGCTGAAGCGATTTTCTTGAAAATTTACACAGTTGTACTATAAGCGTCTGCAAGTGTTCTTAGCTAGGTTTTGTGTCGAGGTACCCCCAATAAATATCAATAATTGAAAAAATCGGGTTATAGAAGGCGTGGTCCGATTTTAATCAAATTTGATACACTTATAGACAAAGACATAAGAAACAATATTCAGAAGTTTCAAGGTTGCAGTTCTTACAATAGTGCAGAAAATCGATTATTTATATATATATATATATATATATATATATATAAAAGGCAAGACGTTTGTGTGTGTGTGTCTGTTTATCAGTATTTTTTTTTTTTTTTTTTCAGCCCTTTTATTTTAGTTTTTGCTTTGGGCTTGGCTCTAAGTAGGTATAATTGTAGTTCTTAGTCTCAACCATGATACCATTTACTCAGAGGACTTATTTAGCCTTCAAAGTTCAGTTTACGACGAAAAAAACTTATTTGATATCGATACCAGGAAATCAAAATTTGACTTACATCCATTCATTTTTCTTTCAAGCTACGGTTTTGCTTTAACTGGAAACAACTATTGCTTTTTAGTCTTTTGTGTCAACGTCCAAAGAGTCTGAGATCCAGAACCATGGATTAGTTTTAAAGCTTTCATTACACCTGAGTAACACCGGGCTATACTGCTAGTGAAACATAAAATTGATGAAGCTGCACCAACAGTTAAGTGATTATGCATCTCACACAGCAATCCATGGTCATTTGATGAATTAAACAACTAAGTCAAAGTTTAACCTGTTTGGCTGTGACAGGAGAAGATTCGTTCGACACAGTCTTAAGGAACGATATTTGCCTCAGTGCACTAAAAATAGCGTTAAATTTGGAGGAAGAAGTATGATGGTGTTTGGCATGATTTCGGCTACTGGTACAGGACCTCTTGTTAGGCTACATGGTAAAATTAATGCAAATGTATACTAAGAGATATTGAAGAAACATGTTGTACCTAATTTGAGAACTGCAATTAATCAACCAGCTGCATGATAACATGTCACACAGCAAAGTCTGTTAAGACATTTCTTTCTGAGGAGGATGTTACTGTTATGGAGAGGTCTGCGCAAAGCCCAGGCATGAATCCTACTGAGAATGTTTGGAAGTTACGAAATGAAAGAGCAAAGGAAAAAATCCAACAAACGTAGAAGAACTATGGACTAATTTGAAAGAAGAATGGGAGAAAATATCCGTTAATGAATGCAAGGCATTAATTCGCTCATGTAGCAAAAGATGACAAGCTGTTATTGAAAGTAAAGGTTTACACATCAAGTACTAATGAATCATGAATGCCATTTTCATTTGGATATGATGTATCCATTATAATAGTAGGATTTTGTTAATTGTTCTGATGTTTTTGATCATCTATTTTTTCGAATGTTATATAATTATTCTTATAACTTTATCAAAATAAGTTTATTGAGATTTATATTTTAGAATTATATAATTTAACTTTATATCCTTATTTTTCTTTGATTAAATGTTCTATGAAGCTTTAAAATAAAAAGTTATTTCACATTTAGACTTTTTCTTTACATCGTTCTGACCTTTATGCTCATTACTATATATATATATATATACACACACACACACACACACACACAATGTGTCCATAAAGTCCCAATATCATTACAAGTATTTATTGCTCAAAAGCCAAATGACATAGAATATAGCAATTTTTGTAAAATGTTTTACACATCTTCAAGTCTTCTGTGCATTCAGGTTTTCATATTTTGTTTTATTTATATTAATTGTTAATTAAACTTTTAAGTTTTTATTACATTTTTTTATTGCATGTATTATCTTGACCTTGTGAAAGCATCTAGACATGCAAATCTGGAATCTAGTCAATGAAAGCTGTGAATGTAAACTCAAGGAAAATGTATGACATTTTACAAAAAACTACAATACTCTGTCATATAGCTTCTGAGCAATAAATACTTGCAATGGTACTTAGACTTTATGGACACCTTGTATATATATATATATATATATATATATATATATATAGAGAGAGAGAGAGAGCCAATTTACCCTGACGTTGACTCTTGCTTAGATTTTCTGTCTTTGTTGCTCTACCTTTGTATTGAGCGCTTTAGTGTTAGGGTTTTCGTCTTGGGTTTTTTTTCTTTCCTACAAGTATTTGACTTTTGTTCATGTACTGCGTTTGTTTCTTTTTTGACTTCCTCTCCTTTTCCATCCGAGTTTGTTCTTGGTGGGTTTTTTAAGACGAACTTAAATATAGTATAACTATTATTAGTGTTAGCAGAATTATTTCTGTTATTATTAATATTGTTATAATTATTATAGTTATTATGTATAAAGAATAGTCCTGAAAACAAGAACAAAGAAAACAAAGATGTAATTAAAATGTGTCCCATAATTCAACACAGTGTTCTTATTTATATCATGTACAAAGTAAAACACTGAATTCTTTTAAAAAATGAGCTTTCAAACAAAACAAACTACCACTTGAATGGGAAACAACTTTGATAAAAATCTGATAACCATTTTGTTATTGTGACACAATGCATAAGCTGGCCCAGAATGGCACACTACTGGTCAGTACTCTGATGTCCCAAACTGAGTGGGAGTAGTTTTAACTTCACGAGTGTAGAATTCTGATAGTGATAGATTGCATTTGTTTACATTTTGATAAAAAAACAAAAAGAACAGACAGATGTCTGCAAAGATTAAAAGAGTCAAAATGTCTTACCCTATACAGATTTGTTAATGAGGTAAACCTGCACGTAGTGACAGGATTTTGGAGGTTAAAAATACAGCAAGAAGCATATATGTATATCCAGTTGATGTATGTATATGTTGTTGGCTCTATTTCCTTCTCATTATGAAATTCCACTTAGAAATACAACTACTGTCTCTCATAAACAAAACAAGTAAAAAACAAAATTGTCCATTTTTTTAAGTCTCTAATGATATGTCAAAGCTTAGAAAATTGAAGCCAGAGATGATGCAACTATATTAATATTAAGTCTATAAGGAGAATATTAACCCATTACTTTGTTTTTTTTAAAAATGGAATCTGAAATGGAAATTTTCTTTTACAGAAACTGAAAAAAAGATGTAATATTCACAGCCATCTTTTTAAATGAATTGTTTAAATGCAGTTGTAGGGATGTAAAACAGCAAATATTTCTCTTTGGCTACAATGAAGGAAGGGGGTTCACATGACTGCTGGTGACTCACATCAGTTCATAGAGTAACAAAAGCCAGTATTTAGTTAGTACTTTTCAAGTTAAGACATGCCTACCCACACAAGTTAATACGTAAACCGCAAAGAAGACCAACATGACGAACCCACAGTGGTAGGACATACAGAAAAAAAAAAACCACATGGCTTTATCAAGTACATAGAAAATACTAGCAGCTGGCATATTTTTCATGTTGAGAAATATTACAAATAATACCCCTTCTTTGTGAGCCTTTCACACTGCTTATTGTAATATACATATGTTATAATTTCTCTTTGTGGGACAAATTAGTGGTTATGTATAGATCAATATTAAAGTTTTGAGAACCATACATGTTTGTTATGTATTTTTTTTTCTTTATAATTGTGTTGCCCTAAGCCAGGCATTTTACTACCACTGTTGTGCAGGGGGTTACATAGGAGGAAAGTTATGAGAAAGAGTGACAGGTTACAGGGGGTATAAGGAAGAGGATAGGAGACGGATGAGAATACTGATGAGAATGAAGTGGATGAAGAAAGGAGTATGGAAGAGAGAGAGAGAGAGAATGCAAGTTAGTGAGATGACTATTGACTTTACATTTGAATTCTTGAAGATTGTAGCTGTTGAGAAAGCAAGTAAATGAAAGTGAATTCCACAGGCGGGAAGTGCGAGAGAAGAGGCTGCTGGAGTAGAATTTGCACTTTCAGTTTATTGGTTTCACAGTAAGAGTGGGACGTAGTTGCTAATCTTGTTGCTCAAGCAAATTTATGTATGGGGGGGTACCAGTGAGCTAAGTTTATCTGAGCAGAAGCCAGAGATGAAGGAAAAACTTGAAGCAATTGAAATGTGGTTCTACAAATCAATATTTGCTAATTATTTTCCTTCTATCTCCTAAAACACATCTCTCAATCTCAATACGATCAGGTGAGGATTCTGCAGATATCATGGACTGAGCATTTGAGCAATGATGAAGTTTTGGAAAGGATGGAAACAAAAAGGAAATTAATATTGAGCATCAGAAAGAGACAACTAAAATTTCTGGGACATGCAATGAGGAAGGAAGGCTTGGAAAACCTGACACTAACAGGCCAGATAGAAGGAAAAAGAGACAGAGGAAAGCAGCAGGTGACAAATTTTTAAGGGCCTGAGCAGGTGGATAATAGAACACATGTTACAGGAGAAAGCATGCTAAGAGCCACCATGGATAGGGAGATGTAAAAGCCTACACCCTGAAAGGACATGGCACACAGAAGATGTATCAATGTGTTACTTGTTGTTGTTGTTAGCACCTGCTCGCATCTGATTATCCCTATTTCCTTTCTTCTCCCCACTGGTGGCAGTGGGCAGAGATGGCTGTGAATCAAAAGGCGTTTGATGACGCTGTTTGCATAAAACTGGTTTTGGTGTACAACTATGCACAACAGAGAAGCCCACACACTTGGCCACACCTTGCAGCTCAAAAGGGACTGAGACTAGTGAGACCTCACAAACCTGGTTGCATGCAGCTGTCAGACGCTTGGCCTATCAAGGTTCAATTTGGCTATGCTAGCTCAACTGGCACTGCCCTCTTCCACCAGTTTGGCCATTGAGATCATGTAGATCTTTGCCTATTGTGTGTTACTCCACCATGGATATGATAATGCCTATAATTAAGAAATGTAAACTGGGTAGATTACTTTCTTGCATAGCACTACTATTACAGTTAGTAATCCTGTAAAAATAAAAAATTAAATCAATTTTTTAAAATAAACCTTTACAATAAAATTATTACTCTTTTAAAATAAACTTCTTAAATTGACTCAGCAAACTTTTTTTTTTTAAATCCTTTAATAGAGTAATTATTCTTGCAAATTAAAAAAAAACAAGGTCAGCCATTTTTCAAATAAATTATCTAAATACACTTATTACTCCTGGAAAAGAATTTTAAACAGACTGAACTATCTTCACCAATAAACACTTTCAATATAATTAAAAAAAACACTTCCATTAATTAGAAATAACACATAGAAATAATGTCATACAAACCTATTGCAAGTTTAATACTGTTGAAGTCTTCCATCTTGCCAATCTCAACAACTTTTAGTGGATGTTCCAGATCAGATATCATAACTGTCTCAACTTTTTCTCGATTCTTTAATTTACGACTGTAAGATTATGGAATAAAAAAGAAAACGCATGACAGTGATGAAGTTTTAGCAGCTACACGGTTGAGTTTTGTGGATTTTAACGGTTAAATCATGGAATAATGATTGACATGATTTGACAGACGAGTTCACTGAAGCAAAAAAAAAAAAAACAGAAAGACTTTGAAGACAGTAAATATCCAAATCCATTTGCATCTAGAGAAATGTCCTTGGGAAAAATCAATAATCTAGTTTTTATTTTCAGTTCAGAAAGATACAGTTTCAGACGATGTTACACTACAGCAGCATACTCTGGTCACTTTTTATTGCGTCTCATATTTTCAATATACTTCGTTCTCTGCATTATTCTTAAAATGGAGATGTAATCAAATTTTAAAAAATACAATCAAAATTCTTGCATGAGGGTCAGAAATAACTTGAAAAATTGAGAAAAGGAGACAAAACATGCAACACTTTAGTTGATCAACTAAAGATATTTTTGTCATTTGGTCTTAGATGCTCATCTTATTTCAGCATTGAATTATTTTTAAATGCTTCTTGTTTTTTGTCATTAGACAATGACAAAAATAATTTTTAACTTTGATCAAAAAGATCGCTTTCTTTTGTATTGTGTAACTGCCTCTACATCAGGATATATTTAAAAGATGTGTGTTGTGGTGCCACAGATATTGGGTTGGAATTAGAAATCAGAGCTGAGTTCAAATTCCAGTTGAATTAGTTGCATTCACTTACATACAAATACCATTTGAAAGGGTATGAATCCATCTCTTCTCCCTCCAGCAATGGCTTGAATAGCAGGGCAGTTTGGGTTCTGTAGCCTTGGTTGGCAACCAGTCAACCACAGAAAGAAATGGCAACCTACTGCATGAAAATCTTCTGCCTAGTTAGTCATGATTAAAAAAAGACATGATTGCCTAAGTGTGTATCACATATGACACTTAACTGACTGATTTCTTTAAAAAAATCTGTACAACATTGCTTTTTTATTTTAGTTATTTTAACATTGAAAAATTAAGTATATTTAGCAAATTATTCTTGTTTATATTTTAAGAAAGGCAAAAAACCAAAGGCAAAATATTGTGCATTTCATGGAGAAGGTACTGCAATAATTAACATATCACTCAATAAGTCCTGAGCCTGATAGATGGCACCACTAATAAAAAATTATACAATTTTTATGAAGTACTAACCTTAAAATGACATGTGACAAAATTTGGACCCAATCGGGTTATTAGTTTACAAATTACAGTTATTTAAGTGAAACTACTGTTGCAAATTTTCAAAACAATGGAAACATCTGAATTTTTTGTGTTGATAAAGCATTGCTTTTCTGATGGAAAAAATACTCTTCAAGCAAAACAATGGCTTAATAAGTGTTATTCAGACTCTGCTCCATCAGAAACAGTGGTGAAGAAGTAGTATGCTGACTTTAAAACATGGTTGTACAAACCCAAATGGTGCTGAATGCTCGGGTCGCCCAAAATCGGCAGTTTTCATGGAAAACACCAAAAAAAAAAATCCACAAACTTGTTTTGGCCAATCATAAACTGAAGTTGCGTGAGATAGCAGAGAACATATCAGAAGGCAGTGTATTCATCATTTTGCACGAACATTTGTCAGTGAGAAAGCTGTGTTTAAAGTAGGTCAAAAACAGCGTGTTGATGATTCAGAGCATTGTTTGCAACTGTTTCAATACAACAAGAAAGAGTTAAATATGTGACAATGGATAAAACATGGATCCACCACTTCACTCTGGAGTCAAATCACCAGTCAGCTGAGTGGACAGCAGCAGGTGAAAGCCGTCCAAAGCGGCCAAAGACTCAAACATCAGCAGGCAAAATTTTGGTCTCTGTATTTTAGAAGACACAAAGTATTTTGTTCATCGATTACCTTAACAAAAGAAGAATCATCAATAGAGAATATTATATAGCATTATTGGTGCATTTGAAGGAAGAAATCAAAAAATGTCCACAATTGAAGAAGAAAAACTGATCTCTCACCAAGACAACATACCATGTCACAACTCAATTGCAACGATGGCAAAACTGCATGAATTGCACTTTGAATTGCTTCTGCATCTACCCTATTCTCCAGATCTGGCTGCTAGCAGACCTCCAGCTAAAGAGATTTGGCTCCTATGAAGAAATGATATCAAAAACTGAGGCGTATGTTGAGGCCAAAGACAAATCATTCTACCAAAAAATGCATCAAATCGTTAGAAAAGCATTGGGATCCGAAGGAGACTATGTTGGTGAATAAAATCAAATTTTGCCTAAAAGTTGTTGTTTTATTAGTTAGGCCCGGGATTTATTGAGTGATGTGTTAAACATGTCTAAAGTGGTTTGCAAAGTTCCATGAGCAGATAGACCCGTTTAAAGACATTGCTTGACAATAATGAAGGTTATGCAACTTAGGGGATAACAAATTATTGTAAATATCTCATTTAAGAACTGAAACTCATTTGTACCAGCCTCGTTATGTTACTTACTCTGATATGATAAATGGTTGATATGAAATATATAACGATGGAATATGTGAAAACTAGATGGATGTTGAAAATGTTTATGTAAAATGAGTGACTTATCAACAAGAAAATAAACGCTTTCAACATTCAACTGGTTTTCACACACTTCATGTTTACTTTCAAATGTAAGGTCAATAGACACCTCCTAACACACTAATTCTCATCCATTCTTTCAAACACTCTTCCCATCTACCCAGCCTCTATAACCTTATCCATCTATCACCCTTCTTTTGATATTTCCCATATCTAACCACTCTTTCTCTTTACCTTCCCCTATGTAGCCCCATGTGCAATAGTGGCAGTGGAATGCCTTGCTTGGGGTGAAATGATTAAAAAAAAAAAAGTGACTTCTAAATATGCAAAAATCAACATGATAATATTTAAATTTTCCATTTTGACAATATGTTGTGTTCTCGTTGTTTATTGTTATGACCTAAATTGTTACTGATGTGTTGTGGTATCACACAGTTGTATTGTCATGGGTCTTGGTATAGTTACTCATGCATTTGTAGTAATAGTTATTACTACAAGGTGATATTCTGGTATCATGCTATTGCAAGATAGATATTCATGTATCTCACGGATAGTACTGTATTAAGAGGTTCCTTTTGATAGATAATTTTCTAAGCACTGCTTACATGTGACACAAGGCTGAAAGTATGGGGGTACCAGTGAGGATCAAACTCCCTACTCAGTTGTAATATGTTCTAGTAAAACAAGTTTGCTGACCATTACACCATGTCGAGATGCCCAAAGTTCCTTTTGATAGTATATATTATCCTCTCTTGGAAGTCCTCCTGAGTAATCTACTCAAAGAATAAATAATAATATCACACTGTGAACACTGAACTCTACTACTCGGCTGTAACTAGTACAACTGCTGCTGCTACTCGTAATCTGGTTAATTTACTTAGACTTCTGTCTGGTGCTTAATATAGGTTTTAATTGTAGTCACATGATCTCACTGGAATAATCTATAGTTTTATTTGTTATCTGCTGATCAGTGTTCAACCACATGTGTCGGTGTTGACACTTCTTTCTACATGACACAATAAAATGGTGAAAAGAAAAATGACGAAAAGTGGATACTTCACCAAAGAATAAAATTCAAAAGATTACAGTTTAAGCAAACTGAACCACCACTAAACAAATGAAAGGCAAGTCTTCATAAAAAGGGGATTCTTTACATATGGTTAGAATGGAAATAAGTCCTCTGCGAGATTTCTTCTAATGGAAGGTTGAAAGCCACATCAAATTAAAACACAACCTCCTGTATGTTCACCAAAGTTAAGCAATGTCAAGCATGGTCAGTACCTAAATGGATGAATGTTTGGTAATACCAGGTGCTGTAAATTTAGATGTGCAGATGGTGTAATTTCTCAAAATTGTTAATCAGAGGGCTGAGTTTCAATTCCCATTCAGTTATATTTAATTACACACAAATAGTCTTGGGAAAAGTATGAATCCAATTCTTCTCCCCAGTTATGGGTTAATTACTAAGACTTGTATCCCTAAAGCATTAGAGTTGATGAGCCATAGAATATGAATGAATGAATCAATCTTCTGATGGAGAGGCAAGTGATTCATTTGAACAAGGATTGATCCACCTTATATCAACTGACAGCAAAAATTGATGAAAACCCACTAAAATTAGAGACCAAACCATTAATAGAAAAAGTATGAAGGAGTAACTGAGGAATTTACTAGATCTGATGATTTATTATAAAACAATCTTTGGAAAATCAAAGATGATAAAGTTTTAACAATGAATCAAATGATTTAATCTAACACATCACTCAATAAATCCTGGACCTAACTAATTAAACAACAACTTTTAAGCAATATTCGACTTTATTCATCAACATAGTCTCCTTCTCGTGTGATACACTGATTCCAACCATTGCAAAATGATGAATACACTGCCTCCTGATATGTTCAACTCTTCTGCTATCTTACACAGCTTCAATTTACGATTGATCAAAAGAAGTATGTGGATTTTTTGGTATTTTCAGGGATAACTGTTGATTTTGGGTAACCTGAGTGTTCAACATTATTTGTGTCTGTTTCACCACATTTAAAATCAGCATACTACTTCTGAACTGATGTTTCTGAGTCTGAATAACACTCATCAAGCAATTGCTTTGCTTGAACAGTATTTTTTCCCATAAGAAAGCAATGTTTTATCAACACACAAAATTCAGATTTTTCCATTGTTTTGAAAATTTGCAACAGTAGCTTCACTTAAATAACTGTAATTTGTAAACTAATAATCCGACTGTGCCCAAATTTTGTCACATGCCATTTGAAGGTTAGTACTTTATAAAAATCATATGGAGTTTTTATTAGTGGCACCATCTTTCTATCAGGCTCAGGACTTATTGAGTGATGTGTGAAAAACAACCATCCAATTTTCTTTAAAAAAAAGAATTTTTTTAACTTCTCTTAAACTTATTCTTTCTATGATTTTTTTCAATATCACATTTTTATCTGTCTGGCATTCAGTATTCTCAAAAATATTTTTAGAATAAAACGGATACCTCAATGCCCATCACTCTGAGTGGCTTGAAAACGCAGTTACTGATCCAGCGGGCATTCACACCATGAACTTCGCTATTTCCCAATCCCTTACGCAAGTGGTGGACTTCCCCACTCGCTTCCCAAGCACTCCCTCGGGTCATTCCTCACTGCTAGATATATGTTTCGCCTCTGCGCCTGATGCCTGTCAAGTCTCGCAGCTTTGCCCTCTCGGCAACTCCGACCACGCTGTAGTCTTTCTCAGTATTTCTTTCCAATCTCACTCCTCCCAGGAGCCCCCTACCTATAGGACCTCCTACCTCTACCAAAAAGCTGACTGGGATGCCTTTCGCGATTTCCTCTGCGACGTCCCTTGGAGAAAAGTATTCGACCTATCAGTTGATGACTGTGCCTCTGAGGTCTCGTCATGGGTGAAAGCAGGCATTGATGCCTTCATACCCACCGAGAAGTATTGCTTAAAACCTCATTCCTCTGCTCAGTCGCCATTGCCCACAGGAACCATTACTTCCGTCTATTCCGGAGACAGTCATCTGATCACAATAGGCGCCTGTTCATATCTGCTCACAATGAGTGCAAGAGAACCCTAAATGACGCCAAACAGTTGTTTGCTTAGAGAATGCGACAGCACATAGCTGACCACAAGTTCGGCTCCAAGGACTATTGGAGGATTTGCAAACGAATGCTCAACAATAGGAAATCCTCAATACCTCCTTTAATCCATGAGTTTGAGGTTCTCACATCATCTGCGGACAAATCTAAGTGCTTTGCTCACAGATTCTCATCCAACTCCACATTTGACTCGTCCGGAGTACACCCACCCAACTTTCCTATTAGAACTGAGGCCAAACTGCACGACGTATATATTACCCCGACAGTAGTATCCCGAGTAATTTCAAAACTCGACCCTCATAAGGCGTGTGGAGACGATGGAATCCCAGTGATAGTCCTTAAGAGGTGTGCTCCTGAACTTTCCCCCTGTCCTCTCTAAACTATTTAATTACTGCCTTTCTGCTTCCTGCTTTCCTGCATGCTGGAAGTTCTCTTCAGTCGTTCCTGTATTTAAGAATTGTGGTGAACCCTTGGACCCATCCAACTATCGCCCTATCAGTCTTCTACCAATATTCGGGAAAGTATTTGAGGCCATAATCAATGCTGAAATAGTTCATCATCTCACTGCCCACAAACTCTTCTCTGACAGGCAATATGGCTTCCGCTTTGCCAGGTCCACGGCTGACCTGCTAACAACCATAACGGAGTACATGCTACAGGCCCTTGATGAGTCTGACAAGGCTCACGCAGTTGCTCTGGACATCTCCAAGGCTTTCGACAGGGTTTGGCACTCTGGCCTCCTATGCAAACTACGGGGTTACGGTATTACCAGTCGCCTGCTTGACCTAATCCAATCTTTTCTAAATAACCGCAAAATGAAGGTTGTTTTGAATGGGCATGCCTCTTCATTCTACAGCACGAATGCTGGTGTCCCACAGGGCTCTATCCTGGGCCCGACGTTCTTCCTTATTTTCATCAACAACCTCCCAAATGTGATCAAGTCCCAAGTAGGCATCTACACAGATGACACTACAATATACTCCCGCACCAGTAAGAAACCTGTCATGGCGGACAGACATAATCTTGCTGCTGACCTTGAACGGGATCTACACTCTGTGGTGAACTGGGGCAAGAAGTGGCTTGTCAACTTCAATTCGTCTAAGACCAAGCTGCTGTCTGTCAACCACTACAGGCAACCTCTTCTGCCTCCCATAAGCATGGACCAAGTGATTCTCCTGGAGAGCAATACACTACACCTCCTCGGACTTACTCTGTTCTCAGACCTCAAATGGAACCACTATATTGAATCCATAGCAAAATATACTGCTAAGAAGGTTGGGTCACTATGTCAATCCAGGATGTTTTTTCCGTCTGAATCCATCCTGCATATAAAAAAGTCAACCATCCATCCGTACATGGAGTACTACTGCCATTTATGGTCATGTGCCCCGCCCTTCTCCTCAGAGTTCTCGACAGGCTCCAAAGGAGAGTCTGTAATGTGATAGGTACTGATCTGGCGGCTTGACTGCAGCCACTTCCCCACCATCGAAATGTGGCCTCCCTTTGTCTGTTCTATAAATACTTTCATGGCTTCTGCTCGGACAAACTTAAGTCACTGGTGCCTCCTCAACAGGTGTTTACTCGTGCAACCAGATTGGCAACTGGGTCCCACCCATTCACAGTTAGGTTAGCCAAATGCAGACGACAATTCTACTCCTTCCGCTTCTTCTCTCACACTTCCTGCCTGTGGAACTCACTCCCATATTCTTGCTTTCCTGACGGCTACAACCTCCAGAAATGTAAATGCAAAGTCAATACTCATCTACTAACCACTGGACTCTAGCTCTCTCCCCACTCCCGTATAACCTTCCCTTTCTCTCCACCTATGTATCTGTCATCGCACCTGCTTTCTCAGCTTTCTATTGCTCCTTTCTAACTAGATTGTACTCCTCACTCTTTTCTAATTAATCTTTTTACAGTTATGTAGCCCCCTGCACATCAGTGGCATTTCCGCCTTGCTCGGGGTGAAATGATTAAAAAAAACTGGTATTTTCTTCTTCATATTTCTAAATAATAAAGGAATTTCATTTTCCTTCACATCCATAATAAAGAAAGTATCAATTGCAATATTACATATTTACCATAGCATGATGGTGAGCAACATTGGCGGCTTGACATTATCAAATTATGCCGGTAGAAAAATTGGTCCTGAGTGCCAAATTATTTAGCTTAGAGACATCTTACTTTCAGGTTAACATTAGCAAACTTGGGTATTACTTAAATGAACTGGTGCACTTATATATTTCAGGGAATAATTTCTGTAGATTAGTATTCCTTAAACCTTCTTCAAGCATTTTTTGAGTTGTTTCTGTTGTTACCACAGTGTTTCAGTCAATCCATTCTATGTCTATCTTCCATAACTTTGATAAGAGTCATTATCATTCCAAGAGTTGTTTAAACTACTGAACTCATTCTTTTCTAAATCACATTATTTACATGCAGGCTGTTCTCGTCATCTTTGTTATCACAATACTTTAGCCATTGTACCTGTCTGCCTTTATCAATTGCTTGTCAATGCAGGTAACCTTCATGCCTGATGGATTAAAGTGTTGGTTTGTGAATCTGGTGAAACAGTAATTGTGAGTTCAATCCCTGGGTGAGGCAGTGTGTACTTGTAGTCAGTGAAAAGAAAATGAGCAATAGCTGAGCAGTAAAAGAATAAGAACAAGACGAGAAATCTCTAAACCTGGGTAGTGGAATGAGAAAAATCTAAACGATTCAGTTCGAAATTTCTTTAAAGGCTACCTGGATCGACAAGCCCCTGGTGAAGGCTAGGGAACACAAAAGCTGAAAAGTTGTGATAACAACAACAAAGATAAGGACTAGCCTGCATATAAATAATGATAACCCGTAATCCTAAAAATTCAAACAGAAATCATTTTTTGTGTTGCCTTTGTTGTTAGTATTGGTTGATTGAAACCTTGTTATATATATATTTTTTTTAATCATTTCACCCCAAGCAAGGCATTCCACTGCCACTATTGTGCTTGGGGCTACATAGGGGAAGGTAAAGAGAAAGAGTGGTTAGATATAGGATATGTCAGAAGAGGGATGATAGATAGGTATGGATACGGAGGCTGGGGGTTGGGTGGATGGGAAGAGTGTTTGAAAGAATGGAAGCAAGTTAGTGTGTTAGGAGGTGTCTATTGACCTTACATTTAAATTCCTGGAGATTGTAGCTGTCGGGGGAAGCAATCATGTGGAAGGGAATTCCATAGTTGGGAAGTGCGAGAAAAGAAACTGTTGGAGTAGAAACTGAGGTTGCATTTTATCAGTTTCACTGTAAAAGGGTGGGATCTAATTGCTAATCTAGTATCTTGTGCAAATTCGTACCTAGCGGGCACCAGTGATCTAAGTTCATCGGAGCAGAAGCCGTGAAAGTATTTATAAAAGAGATACAGGGAAGCCACGTCATGCCTGTGAGAGAGAGACTGCAGGTGGTCTGCCAAGTCGGTATCAATCACATTACAGACCCTCTGCTGTAAATTTTGATAAGAGTCACCATCATTCCAGGATTTGTTCAGCATAGAGAACTGATTCTTTTGTTGTTTTTGTCACAATATTTTGCCAGATTCATTCTTCAGCCTTCATTATGCAAAAAATTTGGAAGTCAGCTGAGTGTGGAATTCAGCAAGTTGCAGTTCTCAATGCTTAAAAGGAAAAGAATTTAAAAGTGTTCTTTGTATAGATATAGAATCTCTGATGTTACATTGAAGTTAAGAACAGTACGAAGCGTGGAGTATAAATTACTGGTAACAAGCTGAGTTGGTCAGTTTATTAACCATCATTTGCCACCTTGACTGCCTAAGTGATACTCCACAGTTTTCGTTCCAGA
The DNA here is from genome assembly GCA_037127315.1 of Ascarosepion bandense. Taxonomy (NCBI): domain Eukaryota; kingdom Metazoa; phylum Mollusca; class Cephalopoda; order Sepiida; family Sepiidae; genus Ascarosepion; species Ascarosepion bandense. The sequence goes on along the minus strand of JBBBDQ010000436.1, from coordinate 6,265,874 downwards.
ATGTACGCCTGAAGAAAGCTGTAGAATAGAGTGGCTGGAACATTCTGATAGCAACAAAAGCAATGTAAAGAATGAATTCAATAATCTGAACAAAGAGCTACAAGGGATAGGGAAATGTGGAGGGCTATGATCGCCCACGTCCTGAACGGACATGGCACACAGAAGAAGTAGAAAAAATTAGCCAAGTTCATACAAACCCAATATCTTCTAAAGTTTCTTTCTGCAGGAGCACTTCATTCTTTTTCTTCATGTAACCCGTGGTGTGATTGTATACAGCATTAAGTATAAAGTCCAGGCTATCATTAGGAGCCAGTGGGTCATGATGGAAGACGTTATTGCGTGAACTTTGTAGTGTCGGGGTTGCATTAAGTCGGTTCCAAGGATTGGCTTGTTGGTCCAAATATACTGAATCAGTATTAACTCCTTTCTGAAAATCAAAGTTTTATTTCCGGTTAATTTATAAATCGAGATAAAGAAAAATAATAATCAGAAATAGATAAAAATGTATTAATCATTTAAATTTTGTGCCCTGTTTCTTCAGGATGTGAGCGGTCATGGCTTTTTACAATTTCCTGTCCTCTGTAGCTTTTAATAAATTTTATCATCTTTCCTAAACCCTGTTCTGCCAACCATTTATACAAGCTAGTTCTTTAAGTTATGTGCTGTTTTCCTGTCCCACTTACATTTACTATGCCCTGTGAGTATCAAAATTTCCAAGCCCTCTTTCCTCATTATGTACCCTAGAAATTTAAATTCTCTCTATCTGATGTTAGTATAAATGTCCTTTTTATTTCCATTTTCACTAAAACTGTGTAGTTGCTAATATGTTCAGCATCTTTCTGTAGAACCACATTTCTGTTGCTTCAAGTCTTTATTTCTGAGGAGATTGTCCAGCATTCACTGCCTAGAAAGAATGTTTGAACCACTCATACACTTGTGTCTGGCTCATACGCTCCTCTCCATATACTTTCTCTAACTTTGCATCAGTCCTTTGCATAGATATCATGAAGCTTTTGGCAATATTTTGTGCAGATTCTCTGTTTAATTTTTTCTGCCATGGTTCCTTATGGAACCTCTGGGCTATGGTGAGACATCCACACTCTACACACTTTTCTTCCAAGCACTTCTTTTGGCAAAATTTAATGCAGATTAATTTTCTCTGACATGGTCCTTTATGAAACCTCTGAACTACGGTGAGACATCCACACTCTACACACTTTTCTTCCAAGCACTTCCTTTGGTAAAATTTGATGCAGATTCTCTGTTTAATTTTCTCTGCTTTGGTCCTTTATGAAACCTTTGGGCTATGGTAAGACATCCACACTCTACACACTTTCCTTCCAAGCACTTCTTTAAACAACAGAATTTAGCAAGAACATTATAACATACTGTGCATACTAAACAAAACTCAACAAGACAATAGAATAAAAAAAAAAAGAACAAATAGGAAATGTATAAACAGATCTATATGGGAGTGTCATCTACAGACATCACCTCACACACATACAAATATATGAACATTACCATTCAACATCCACCTAGACTGACAAGCAATTCATCCTAAACATGTGCATACACTATTACACACTTTTGCGTCAAAAATATTCATCATACTTATATTTAAAAATTGTCTATTGCTTTAATACATGTGACACACACACATACACATGTATTAACATTACTGTCCAATATACACCTTAACAGACAACTGTTTCTTCTACACAGATATATTTAAAAATTGTCTATTGCTTTAATACATGTGACACACACACACACACACACACACACACACGTATTAACATTACTGTCCAACATACAACTTAACAGACAACTGTTTCTTCTACACAGATATATTTAAAAATTATCTATTGCTTTAATATATGCGACATGTATCAAACTCAAAATCATAACACACCAGTATTCTGTCTCTTTGGTTTTTCATTTTTCTTTTGGTCTCTAAAGAAGCTTTGATAAAAGGGAAATATGTTAGCTAGAGATAAGTTTGTTTTTCTATCATATATATTGTGTTGTCTAAAAAGTTCATGTTGATTTTTAAGAGAAATTAAAGCAAAAAAAATTAATGCCATTAAATATTTACTCAACTAAATATGAACCATTTTGTTGCACAACGTTTGTCCATTTTTCCTTCAACTTAAAGATTCCGTCTTCCCAGAATTTTACTGGTTTCTTGACAAAGAATGCATGAAGGTAATTTTTTTTATATTATCCAAAGAATTAAAATTTTTACCCTTGACATTATTTTACAAAGACCTGAATAAATGAAAATCCAAAGGGGCAATGTCTGGTGAATATGGCGGGTAAGGTAACACATCCTAACCAAGCTGTAACAATTTTTGCCAGGTCTTTAAAGAAATGTGAGGTTTGGCATTATTCCTAATGGAAAGCAATACCTTTCTTGGGCATTTTTCTTGAATTGCTACCTTTAATTCATTCACTTGTAAGCAGTACTTTTCAAAATCAATTGATTAATCACTTGGCAGAAGTTCATAGTCCAGGATTCCTTTCCAATCTCACCAGATGCACAGCATGAATTTCTTCGAATGAAGACCTGCTTTTTGGCTGGCTAAAATTGGGTCATGTTTTTTACTCCAGGATCTTTTTTACTGAACATTGTAATAAACAATCCATATCTAATCACAATTTGCTTAAAAGGGTGCATTTTCAATGTATATACAGCGGATCAGTGTCTTGATTTGGTAATCACCTGTAGTGAGGATCTGTTTGAGCATTCATCATCAACTCTAAACTTAGCAAACCACATCCGTACAGTTATGTCAGCTAAAGCACATTTACCGTACGTAGTGCACACCTTTTATGTTGCTTGTGAGGCATTTTTTCCTTTATGGTGGTAATAAAGCATCATGTGTCTAAAATACACTTTATAATCTACTGTTTTCAAAGAAATGCAAAACTGACATGAATTAAATAATTTTAAACTTTATATCTCAAGAGATAGTTTGAAGTCTGCTCTAATTGGAAATGTAAGAAACTCTTATTTGAGTAGATGTTCTGTTTTTTTATTAAGAAATATATTTATTTACATCTCCCAGCCTCGATATTACTCCATTAAAAATAGTTTAAATAAACAAGTTAAAAATATGTTGACTTTAATCCATTTTCTAAAGTATATATATATATATATATATATATATATATATATATATATATAAAAGTGAACATTGAAGTCGATACACAGAGGTGACAGTCTGTTTTCTGCTAAACACAATTATCATCTTTCCAAATTTAGTTCACAACTGCTGTGGCCAAAACTCACAACTGAAGTCACTTTTATGATTACTTTAATGCTTTTAACCAGTGGGCCATGTACTCTTGGGAACATCATTGAGTGAATTTTGGGGAATTATAAATGTAATATTTCAGTAATAATTTTTTTTTTACCAGTGCTCATATTACAATAATGGTTATTTTTGTTTTTCTCTAGTTCTCTATGTTAGGGGTTCCTATTGTGTATTCATGCCAATACATGGTCAGCTTAGAAGATTTTTGTGACCTGGCATATGTGCTGATTCTTTAAGTTTTCATATTTTCCATTGATGTTCTTTTTCTGTTATTTCAACATCATCCCACAGAGGGTAGTGATCTCCCTTTTTGTTTCTATATGTGGTAATCCATGACTAATTTTTCTACTTCCTTTTATGTTACTACTTTATGGTGTTCCTGCAGTCTTATCTTAAGGGAACAGCCTGTTTCTTGTTGATATTTATTGCCACAGCCGCATGGGATTGCATATACACAATTCTTAATTATGTTTTTCTCTATGGGTGGTCTGAGTCAGAAGAGGTGAATGCAGAGTATTGAGCCACACCTGATGGATGTTCTGATGTTATATGGATCACAGATCTTTTTGTCATTTTTCTAATAACCCCTTCACATGTTTTTTGAGTGTTGTTATCCTCTTGTACCCTTCTGTGCCAGTTTGTGGGAGCTACCTTCATGTACTCAGGGTAGTAGTCACAATGTAGGTTACTGCCTTTACTGAAAAATTCTTGTTGATATCTCTCCAGGTTACTACTTATGACTTTTGTTCAATGTTGCAGGCAGCAGACAATCCCTGTCTTTACACTGTATGGGTGGTGGTAAATTGAAGTTGAAGTATCATTGAAGTTGAAGTATCATCTGGTTAATAAAAATGAAATATTATCTTTCCTTTTTCTTTCTCTTCTCTTTTTTCTTTTTTATTTCTTTTTTTTTTTCTCTTCTATCTGTTTCCCTTTTTTTCAGTTTAAAATTGTCGACATGTCTGGCTTTCAGTGGCAAAACATTGAAACATTACTGTCAATGAGTTGTACAGACACCATTCTTTAAAATGGTATAACCTCCCACCCCACTGAATTCATCTTATTGGATGATCTCTTTATTCTTATTTTTTATTTGTTTTTATTTTTATTTATTATTAAATTTTTAAAAATCTCCTTATCTATATCTATATATATATATAACCAAATAAATTAACTACATTTTACTGCTTGATGAAGGTGTTTTAACACCAAAACTTTATAGCTGTTGAGTTACAGAATGCCATTATGATAATAATAATAATAATAATTACCATATTCTTATGTTCTACTTTTGTATTGAGCACTTTTTAAAAGTAAATATCTAACTGTAGAATGGACTTCCATTAGTAACCATTACTTATATATATTTTTTTTTTCTGAAGAAAGGGGATGGATTTTTTTATTTACTAATCCGAAAAGTTTGATAACCTAAATATTATTTCTAGTAGATACTTGTATTTTATTAGATACTCTGTTTACTTATAAGCAGCTTATTTATTTTTATCTACCAGCCTGAATATTTGAGTATATATATATATATATATATATATACTCAAATATACACGCTAAAAAGTCTGCCTTCTTCCACCGAGCGCCCATAGCTCAAAGGTAGAATCGCTGACTGACGCCAATTCGGTCAGGTTTCAATCCTGGGTTAAAAAGCAATCAGTCTAACCGTACTGATGAGCTGTGATACAGCGAAACAGATCTGTCTGCAGATGACACACACACACACATATATATATATATATATATATATATATATATTATGGAAAATCCAGAAGATTAATGAAATGGTTTTAACAACCGACATATTGAAATTATTTGATTGCACATTATTTTTAGTCAATACTCGTATTTGAGTAGATGTTCTGTTTTTAATCAAACAGTATATTTATTTCTACCGGGCTGATTATTTACAATACATTTTGTATAAAAATTGTGTTATATAGGCTTGATGTGACTGTAAAGTTTAGACTGTGATACCATTCCTGGCTGAGTGGTCTAAGATGCACCAGATCAATTGGTGGCTTACTCTATGTTGATAGGGGTTGCAGGTTCAAATCCTGCCGAATGACACATTTTCATACAAAATTTATCGTAAATAATCAGGCCGGTAGAAATAAATATACTGTTTGATTAAAAACAAAATACCTACTTAAATACAAGTATTGACTAAAAATAATGTGCAATCGAATAATTTCCATATATATATATATATATATATATATATATATATATATATATATAGTGTATTTGGGCAATAATCTCGATTTTATACAGGGTTCATTAAAAATGAGACAAAGTATTATCATTAAATTTTTTATATAATTTTTCATGTGTTCATATAATTTTTTTTCTTTTCGAAACTCAAATTATGTAAGAATTGTCCAAAGGTTTTGTACTTTCAAGTACTTTTAGTCATTTTCAAGAATTAATTTTGTTTTACTTGTCAATAACCATGTGTAAAGTTTATGCCTCTAGAGTCTTGTGTATGTTAAGTTCCGAACACAGTAATCACATTGTTACCATGTTCAATGTTCATGATTGATGTTTTTAAGTGTAGGATTTCTCTTTATTAGTAATGCTTCCATTATTTTTAAACTTCTTTTGCATGTGGATGATGCTATTATGTATGTATTATCAACAAGGATATCACAGATAGGTCTTGGAAGATCTTGGTGTGTTTAAATGAGATCAAATTTTTATTTACGAGTAAAACAAAATTAATTCTTGAAAATGACTAAAAGTACAGCTGAAAGTGCTCGAAAGTACGAAACCTTTGAACAATTCTTACATAATTTGAGTTCTGAAAAGAAAAAAATTATACGAACACATGAAAAACTTATATAAAAAACTTAATGATAATACCTTGTCTGTCCTTTTTAATGAAACATATATATATATATATATATATATATCAATTTTACATTGTGACATGGAAATTTCTGTATTTCGAGATAGGTTCTCATCATCAGGCAATGTTGATGTGGTTGTGCAGATGATTTACATTTAAATGACAAAATCTTTTGGTTTGCTGTGAATGTATGTGGGTGTTTTTTGTGGCTAGTCAGAATGGAGATTCACTTTGGGGTTTGACCCCGAAGAGTACATGCTAACCAACTTTTTTCCTCTTTTTTCCTTCTTCCTTTTTTCTCAGTCCTATTCTTCCCTTGTTTGTTTCCCTTCATTAATGGTTAACCTGCCATTAATCTGATCTTATCATTAGCCCTTCATTCCCTTTAGTTTTATTACATTTAATGTGATATTCCTTTTGAGTACCAATCCTCTATTCTTTCCTTACTTATCCTTTTTAGTCTATTTGTTAAAGAAAAGATGTTTTTTAAAAAAAACCCTAAACTTTAATTTTTTTGTTCCATCTATCTATTTGTTGTAAAGTTTTTTTTCCCATTATACAAAGGGGGGATTTATTTAAGAAAAAAAATATGTATTCTATTTTCGGCTTTATTTTTACCTAGTTCGTCAGTGATTATTTTCCTTATGTACTTGTTGGTTATATGCATGTTATTTCATTTAAGTTTTATCCATTTTCTAATGCGAATAATTTACAATGTCTACTTATGACATTAATTTCATTGCGTTTATTTAATAAATTTTTATTTTTAAGGGATCTAATAATAAATAGTTTTTTGTATAAGCAAAATGAACATGGTTCATTTAAAGACTTAGATGTTTTAGCTTCTTTTAGAATTTTCCACTTTATTGTGGGTGTTTTTTGTTTTTTTTTTGTTTCCTTTAGGTACTAATGATATCTCGATAGGGATGTTCTATTTCTGTATTTGCTATTGTTAAATGAAGAGGTGTGCTAGTAAATTCGCTGTTTTAGACTGTTTTTAGTACTCCCTATATAGACTTTTATATTATTTGGATTTCCCTTTGTCGATATTTTGCATTGATAGATTATCAATTCCGTCAAACACCTGTTTTCTAGCGGACAGTCTATGGGGTTTTTACAATTACATTTTTTCTAGTCTAAATTGTTATTTTCTGTTGTCTGGTTGTTTTTAGTGATTTTGTTGAATTTTTTAAAAATATTATTATTATATTAGTTTTTTATAATTTTTTCTATATTGTTCATACAGCTGTAACTTAATTTTATATTGTTTTTATTAAAGATCTTACTTAGTGGACTTTTTCCAGAAAGTGTTTCCTAATTAACTCGAGGAATTTTCTCCCCAATTTGCTATTTGTCATCTGGTTGTAAGGGAGTATGTACCAGATGATTTTCCTATTTCTATTTTTTCTTCAAGGGTTACTTGTTTACATATTTAATATTTGGGTTTATGTATCCACTATTTTTTAATGCAGTATTATAAAAATTGCTATACTTATTAAACACTTCCTCATTAGCCGAGTTTCTACTAATTCTGTATTCTATTGATGAGGGTATATGCTTGATGATAGAAGGAGGGTGGTTAGATTTTGGGTGGATGCATAAAGGATTGGTATTTGGTTTTTTGTATGGTTGGTGTATATTTTTCTCTAGATCCAATGTTACATCGAGGAAATCTACTTTTTTTTATCTTAGCTTTAATTGTTACTTTTAAATTGAGATTTTTAAACTCTGTCTATTTTGAAGTTTGTGGTATTTCTTATTAATATAAGTCCGTCATCTCTATAAAGTCCAATGTCTTTAGTGTTTACTTCCTTATAGGCTGTGAGATTATATAATATTAAGAATCCATCGATCCCATTGTAATATCAAAATTGTTCTCGTTGGAATTAATTATTTTCCACTGTTCTTCTTTGTGAATGAGCACAGATGTTTTTGCATTCATTATTATTGTTTTCTCCTCCTCCGTTATATCTGAGTAAAGGGTGGTGAATCCCAGAGCTGTAACAAATAGTTTCTTTGATATCAATGGATAGTATTCTTCGATATCGAATTGGATAAAAGAGAGTTGTTCTTTTCTTTTATATTGTAAAACCAATTTGTTACGTCTGTAGTCTTTTTCCATAATTTTAATTCCAAGGAATCCTTGATTTGTTTGTTTAATAAATACATGAGCATCAATTAGAAATAACATTTAAAGAAATAAAAATATATATTTATGTATACACATATATACATTTATATATATTTATCCCTTATATATATGACACGATAACTAGGTGTATATTAAGGTGCTTTGTAAAATATGTATTTTATTAAAATAGAAAATGGTTAAGAATAGAAAATAGATTAAAAACGTTTCGTTTAACAAAAGTGAAAAAGAAGAGAAAAAATAAATAAATAAAAGCTTTTTCTTTTATGAGGAAAATTGTGGAAGATAATAAGGGTATCCGATTACTGTTTTAAATCCTACCACTCTTCCGGTAAATATTTGACTCAGTGATTTAATGTGATAAGAGATAAAGTTCAGGAAATAGGTTTTTTGAATGACCAGGTCAAAGGCTGTCTTTACTGTATCTTAACCACACATTAAGAATTTTCTGGCGGAAGCTTTATTAAGATAAAAAAGATAAAAAAATCCTGGAAAAAAATACTAAGGCTAGGTACAGACTGGGTGTCTGCGTGATTCTTGCACATCAAAGGGGGGAAAGTTTGGGTGCCCTGAAATTTCGGACTTACAGTTGCCAATTGCTTATCACCAGGTGGTCTAAAGCATTTCCGGATTTCTGGATTAATTTTAAATAAATACAGGTGATTTTCCTGAGTCAAATCAGTTGAGTTGAGTTAGTTCCGCCAGGCGTGTGCTTGCAGTAGAAACTCCGTTTGTCTTGAGTCAGTCAGTTCGGCATTTGATCTCCATTAATTAGAGTTAGAGCTGTGTGTCACATCTGCCTGCCCCCAACTGAAAAGATTAACTCTAAACGAAATAAAGCATCGTTTTAACTCATCCAAGTTGTGGAAGTTCGTTCCTTATAGTTTAATCTTGTACTCCCAGCTTGAGACTCCGACATTTTCAACAAACTCCCGGCAATATCACAGCGTGGAGAATGGCTGCCAGAGAAATTGTTTGGACCATCTGTTGGGGTGTTACATATATATATAAAAAGGAATAATGATATATAAATTTTTATAGATCAAGAACAATTTTCAAAGAATATATATAGAGTGAGATAGAACTTTTAACAGAGTTAGGATGCAAAGATAGTTAAATAAATGGTTAACTTTTATATGTATATGGTGATTTTCTAAGTGTAGCTTACATGTGGCACAAGGCTGAAAGTATGTGACACCCAGTGAGGATCAAAGTCACTACTCAGTCATAATTCTTCTAACAAGACTAGTTTGTTAACCCTTACACCATGTCAGGATGCCCACCTCTTATATATGTGTGTGTGTGTGTGTAGTAGTAGTAGTAGGTACATATTTATCTCGCACAATAAAGTTAGGACTCAGAAAGAAAACGAAAAACAGAAACATTATTAAGGAGCAAGAACAATAAAAGAACAGAAATCAAAAGACAGCAGGTAACTAATGACACTGCATTTAAATTTTTGAAGATCAAAGGTTGGCTGAAGAGAGTCAGAAGAAAGTTCCACAAGTTTGAAAAAAAGCAACTTTTAGCAAAGTACTTGTGATTACATTTTAGTCAGTCAGTCAGTTAAGTGTCATATGTGATACACATTTGGGCGATCATGTCTAGAAAGAGACATGACTGGCTGTGCAGAAGATTATCCCGCAGTAGGTTACCATTACTTTCTGCAGTAGACTGGTTGCCAGCCAAGGCTATAGAACCCCATCTGTCCTGTTATTTAAACCATAACTGGAGGGAAGAGTCGGATTAATACCTTTCCCAATGGTATCTGTGCGTAAATGAATGCAAGGAATTCAACTTGGCTCCCCGATTTCTCGTTCCGAGTTTATATCCACTGCACCACAACGTTCATATTCTCATACTTTGTTGCCATAATTTATTTTCTCTATCTTCATTATGTGCCTCAGCAATTTTAGTGCACTCTTTGATTACAATTGAAAATTTCCTTAAAAGTCCTTAATTCTATCTATGTTTTTTTTAAGCATTCATTGGTAGAGCAACATCACTGTCACTTCAAGTATCTTCTTTGTCTGTGAGAAAATTGTCCCACATACACTGCCATACAGGAAAATAGATATTTAATCTATAAACTTAAAAAAAAAATGTGTATTTTCATTTTGAAAAATGCAGACGTCTTTTCCCAGACGATACTTTGAAAAAAATTCTCTGTGAATATAAATAAATATACCATGTGATGCATAATAGAATTTACACTGATTAATTCTCAAAATACATTGTTGCTCTATTGTTTAACACTGCAGCAAGCATCACACGGCTAAACTTTGGATTTATTAAACAGGAATTATCTGGTCAATAAAGATTATGACTTCCTTTACAAAGATTAATTTGCACAATCTGAACAACACCCAGCCCACTTCTTTATATTGCTAATATTTGACTAATAAACAAAACACACAAAAATGTAACAAATTTTAATATGCAAACACGTTTTCCTTATTTTCTTGTGCGTATTTGTGAGGGGGTCTATTTCCGGGGTCAGGAATTGAAGAACAGGACATGAAAGGGCCATTATTGGATGAGGGAGTGATATAGAGTGCCGGAAGTAGGCTTGTCATCAGAAGTAGAAGTACATTCCCCCCCCCATTAAAATTAACTTACATCACATTCACAAATGGTGGAGGGCAATAATTTCCATAAAGAGAAGGGGCAGCTTTCCAAAATATGAGTTGTCAAATTTATCTATTCTCCTAATTTAAAACAAAAAGAAAAAAAGAGACCAAAATATTGTTGCAAAGTACATTATATCCACTTGTTAAGTAGCTGATGGAGAATGGTGGGAAAGTTAAGTTTTCTTCTCTTCCCTGGAAAGAAAGTGGAACAGACCCTGCTGACTTTAAAATTGATTAGCTGCCTGTTGACACATGGCAAATAGGTCAGGCTCAATACCTGTTACTGCAAAAATATGGAACTGTCAAGGGAAAAATTTATTATATATTAAAATTTAAAGAAAATATTCCTCACAAAAATGGTTCTCCAGAGGAATATGGTCCACAGGCCACATGTTTTTAGACTTCTGGTTTATTCTATATTCTGTGCGTAATGTTGTTATTGTACAGGTTAATAAGAACACAAGACAGTGGTCTGTGAAGGTGGAGGTCTCTGAACATGGATCATTTTTTCATGAGAATATAACAGACCATCTGTTTTTTTTTTACCTCTTGGGTGAGGCACTCATATATCTTCCTATTATTCAGTTGTCTAAATGTTTTTGTTTTTTTAATTTCATCCTAAGTAAGCCAATAATGCCACTAAGACACGGGGGGGGGGGTACTGAAGTGGAAGAAAATGAGAAAACTTTACTGAGGAGAAAGGACAATAAAGTATACCATGGACCAAACATGTGAACAACGACAAGGTTCTGGAGAGGATGCAAATGGAAAGGAAACTTACACTTAGCTTCGGATGTCTATTGTGGAGCAGTGGATATCAGCTCAGAATGAGAAATCAGGGAGCTTAGTTTGAATTCCAGTTGAATCCACTGCATTCACTTACACACAAATACTCTTGAGAAAGGTATTAATCCATTTATTCCCTCCAGTTATGGGTTAAATAGCAGGACAGATTGGGTTCTATAGCCTTAACTGGCAACCAATCTACCACAAAAAGTAATGGCAACCTACTGCAGGATAATCTTCTGCCCAGTCAGTCATGTTTCGAAAGAGTTATGATCGCCCAAGCGTGTATCACGTATGGCACTTAACTGACTGATACTTAGCATCGGGAAGTGACAGCTGAGGTTTCTGGGACACGTAATGAGGAAGGAGGGCCTGGAGAATCTAATACTCACAGGATAAATGGAAGGAAAGATAGACAAAGGAAAGCAGTGCAAGACATACTGATGGGCTTGAGCAAGTCGATGGCAGAAGAGGGTTTGGGAGTGATACCAAGAGGATAAATATTAAGAGTGCCAAGGGATAGGGGAAAGTGGAAGTACATGATTGCCTACATCCTGAAGGAGCATGAAGAAGATCAGGAAGACAGACGATGGCAACTGACATTGCATTTAAATTATTTGCAGATTGTAGGTGGTAAGGAAGAAATAAATCAGAAGTGAGTTCTTGAGGCAAGACATGTGATAAAGGAAACTATTAGAATAGAACTTACGGTTACATCTATTTCAACAGTAAAACAAAGAGACCAAGTAGCCAATCTAGTATTACACTTAAATTCAGGTGCCCCAAGTATGAAAGAAGAAAGCTTATTAGAACAACTGCCATAAAAATATTCAGAGAAAAGACAGGGGGAAACAACAACACAGTGAACCAACTTTCTTAGTAGTAGATCAAGCAATTGATTCAATATAATTACTACACTTCATGTCAGAAGAAAATGTGACACTAAGAAGAGGCAACGAGTTGCTCTCCTGGAGGTTAGCATCAGCCATGCTGATGGAGGGCACAAATGGTTCTCAATGATGATTTAAGGATAGCAGTTTTGGAGGCATTTCTTGTCCTGGTTAAGAACTGGTTGAAGGTCATTTTCAAAAGTAGCTGGCACCTGTTTACATGATAAGGACAGCCATTTTTTTTAATGCTATCTTCTTCAGGGCATAGAAAATCAAGACTCACCAATACATTACTTTTCTTTATTATATGTGAATTCTTGGGAAAGATAGTGGAGTGGCTTTCTGTTGCCGTTTTTATGGTTTGGAATTTAATGTTTTTCTTCATTTAAACTCACCATCATGCAAGGCTAGACAGCCCAGTCTACCTTGTTATTTAACTCTTAGCTGATGGCAGAAGAGATGAATTCATGCCTTTCATAAAGGAATATTTGTGAAGGTGAACACAACAGACTAAGCTGGAATTTGCATTCGACTTGCCAATTTCACAATCCATGTCAATGTCCGTTATATTTGTCTATATTTCTGAGATGAAATATTTACATTATTTACGTTGTTCAGACTGTTGACCTTATCTTTGTTATTGTCATATTCTTCAAGTGACTGGAACTTTGAACCAAACCCTTTATTTCAATCACTGGGGTAGATTGTTCTCGTTCCATGAGTCATGCTACTTCCGGATGTCTTAGTTATCTCAATTTAACTCAACTCTCTAAGTTTTTGTTTGTTACTATTGTTGTCACGTATTGAACTCATAACCCTTTGGGTCAAGTTACTGGATCCAACCAACGCTTTTATCCAATGGGCCATGTGTTCTTGAGAACACATGAAGATAACTAAGACATCCAGAAGTAACATGACTCATGAAATGAGAATAATCTACACATGTGATCAAAATAAAGGGCATATCACAGCCGAAATTTTATAATTATGATAATAAAGATGAAGACAACAGTCTGAAAATGTAAACAATTTATCATTTGAATATTCGAAAAGCAAGCCGAGGGTTTTATACATGACTATATATTCAGAATATAAGAGAAAGAAAAAAGAATTCTTATGAAAGATTTTTCCCCCAAGTGGATTATACCTTTCCCAAAAGCAAAGTAGATATGGTCAGGTGCCCCTGCCGTTCTCCTCAGTGTTCTTGACAAGCTCCAAAGGAGAGTCTGTAATGTGATAGGTACTGATCTGGCGACTCGACTGCAGCCACTTCCCCATCGTCGAAATGTGGCCTCCCTTTGTCTCTTTTATAAATACTTTCATGGCTTCTGCACGGACAAGCTTAAGTCACTGATGCCTTCTCAACAGGTGTTTACTCGTGCAACCAGACTGGCAACTGGGTCCCACCCATTCACAGTCAGGTTAGCCAAATGCAGATGACCATTCTACTCCTGCAGCTTCTTCTCTCGCACTTCCCGCCTGTGGAACTCGCTCCCGTATTCTTGCTTTCCTGACGGCTACAACCTCCAGAAATTTAAATGCAAAGTCAATACTCATCTACTAACCACTGGACTCTAGCTCTCTCCCCTCTCCTGTATAACCTTCCCTTTCTCTCCACCTATGTATCTGTCATTGCACCTGCTTTCTCAGCTTTCTATTGTTCCTTTCTAACTAGATTGTACTCCTCACTCTTTTCTAATTAATCTTTTTACATTTATGTAACCCCCTGCACATCAGTGGCGTTTCCGCCTTGCTCGGGGTGAAATGATTATAAAAAAAAAATCGTGGTTTAGAAGAGATTACAAAAAGACAACACTTATTAAGAGCTACAAAAAAAAGATACAAACTTTCCTAATTAGAGTTTGAATCCAATTCAATGATTCTTTTCTCTATACTAATAACCATATTACATCACCCACACTTTTTTTTTTTTTTTTTTTAGAGTGAAAACAAAAGTGGCAAATTTTCAGAATATGAAAATTTTAAGTTTAAGAAGAATAGGAATGACAAAGAAGTTGCAATTAACAACAATTGGAATTTGGTAACAAGGAAAGAAATCTTAGAGAATTTAACACTCACAGGAAATATTGAAGAAAAGACAAGCAAAGAAAAGCAATGGGTAACCTATGTAACAAATTTAAGATTTGTTTTCAATGGCTTATCAACTTACGCAGGTTATTTAAAGCCAGAAATATTTTTACATTGTAAAAATTTTTGTTATATAATTGTTTAGTGATACAAGTCTTACTAATTAATCCATAGCTGGGGGAGAAAAGGTGGATTCATGCCTTTCTCAAGCATATTTGCATATCTAAACTTATTTATAAATGGAACTTTGTGTGTCTGTGTGTGTGTCCGTTACCTATACTCAAACGGCTGAACTGATTTTCTTGAAAATTTACACAGTTGTACTATAAGCGTCTGTGAGTGTTCTTAGCTAGGTTTTGTGTCGAGGTACCACTGATAAATATCAAATCGATAATCAAAATAATCAGGTTATAGGAGGAGTGGTCTGATTTTAATCAAATTTGATACACTCATAGACAAAAACACAAGAAATGATATTCAGAAGTTTCAAGGTTGCAGTTCTTACAATAGTGCAGAAAATTGATAATATATATATATGTATATAAAAGGCAAGATGTTTGTGTGTGTGTGTCTGTTTATCTGCCTGTATGTCTGTATTTTTTTTTTTTTCAGCCCTTTTATTTAGTTTTTGCTTCGGGTTTGGCTCTAAGTAGGTATAATTGTAGTTCTTAGTCTCAGCCATGATGCCATTTGCTCAGAGGACTTATTTAGCTTTCAAAATTCAGTTGATGATGAAAAAAACTTATCTGATATTTATACCAGGAAATCAAAATTTGACTTACATCCATTCATTTTTCTTTCAGTCTATGGTTTGGCTTTAACTGGAAACAACTATTGCTTTTTAGTCTTTCGTGCCAACGTCCAAAGAGTCTGAGATCCAGGACCATGGATTATTTTTAAAGCTTTCATTACACCCGAGCAACGCCGGGCTATACTGCTAGTGAGTGAATATAAGAAACTCAACAGAATTGGAACTCAGCTTTCCATTTAACAATTTCAAGCCATTATTGATTATTTTACCCCAACATCCAAGATTACCGCACTTACTAATCTCAGTCACCCATCTAGGTACTGACCAGGCTCAAGGTTACTTAACTTCAGTGATCATACAGGAACCAGTGTCTCAATAAACCTCTAATGGATGGAAGAACAAGTATCACAACAGGAGGTTGTGAAGGAAGAAAACAAATGATAGGAAGATGTGAAGAGTCATGATTGCCCATATCCTGAAAAGATATTGCATGGTACTTGAAATAGAGGGAGGGAAGTAGAGATAAATCTTTCTGAATTCTTTTTCCATTAAGTCATTTTGTTTTTATTCTTTTGAGAATTTTAGCTTAAGGCAAATATTCAATACAGGAATACTCGACTGTTTCCCTTCTCCTGCCCATGTCTTGGGATGTCTTGTCTGGTTCTTATTTTGTATTGCTCAGTTACTGCTCGCCTTGTTTCCATTGAGTCCAAAGACACACTGGCAAGCCCAGAGATTGAACTCACAATCACTGTGTCACCAAATTCATGAACCAACATTTTAAATCCACTAGACTCATGTCCCATAAATATAGGCAGTGGATAAAGAACAGTATCACCATTCATTAAATAAAAGGTTCAGTCCAGAATTCCTTGAAGTTTACCCAGATTGATATACACCTGATAAAGACCAGAGGGTAAAAGAGTTGAAACATTGTGATAACAACAAAGATGAGGACAATAGTCTGCATGTAAATAATGTAAATTAAATAAAAGGTTCAGCCCAGAATTCCCTGTAGGTTACTCTAATCAATATACACCTGAGGGGAAGAGCATAGTGGTTAAAATGTGATAACAACAACAAAGATCAGGACAATAGACTGCAGGTAAATAATGTAAATTAAATAAAGAGTTTAGCCCAGAATTCCCTGTAGGTTACTCTAATCAATATACACCTGAGGGGAAGAGCATAGTGGTTAAAATGTGATAACAACAACAAAGATCAGGACAATAGTCTGCATGTAAATAATGTGCACTGTAACTCTCATCTCGAAAATTTAGACAGAAACAATTATTTAGTTGGGCAAAGTAAATATTTTCAATTCTGGTCTTTTACATTGTTCTTCCACTGAACAAGAATATATTTTTTTTTTATGCATAGAAATAAAACCGAGAATTGACTTTTTTTTTTTTTTTTTTTTTTTCAAATGTGTCGATCGCTCAAAAATGGCTGCAAAATTCAAAATCGAAAAAAAAAAATCTCAAACTTTTATATCCCAATCAATATAATTTCTGTTTGAAATAAACCAGAGAGTATTTTGCTTACTGGAAACAGTAAATTTAATCATTTAGCTTTCAATTAAAACTAAAATAAGTTTAAAGAAAACTTTTTCATTTTTGAAAATTCAGTTTAGAATTTAGATATCGAAAATGCGGTCGGGTACCTAAAAAATTTATATAAAATGCAATCATTGACAATTTGAATGTTTTAATAATTTTTACAATACATGCTTGAAAAACTATTAACATTAAAAAAATATCAAATTGGGTTGCATTTCAAAATTATGCTTATCCAATATTGTTTAAAGAATATCTTTTTAAATCGAAAATGAGAAATAATTGAAAATAATTTAATAGAAAAAAGGCTTGTTAGGGAATCAGTCTAATAATTTAAAAATAAAACATTCGATAATCTAAAAGTAAATGAAAAACTTCCATTGACAGCAAGGGAGGTTCGGATTACGCTAGGGTATTTTTTTTTTTTTTTTTACGCTGTCTGGGTTTAACACAAGCGAGCGACCTTAGCTCCTCTTAATTTAACGCGCAAGCGCTGCAGTAAAAATGGCGGACCAGCTCGGTAATTAACTTGCAAAATAGGAAACCTTTATATGCCTAATGACAAATAATATTCTTGCTTGTTTTTTTTTACCTAGTGATAAAACAGCCCGTGACACACATGGACGTCTCTTCTCTTTCGTTGCTTAAAAGTTAAAAATGTTATCTTTCTTTTTTTTTTTTTTAAAGACCATATTCCTGTCAATGCTTTTAAATCCAACTTCCTTAGCACAGTGATATCGCGAGTTATATTCATTTAAAAAAATAGTATTTTTCCACTTAAAACGAACACTAACAGAAAAATCAATTGGGATTTTTAGTTACTTATTTTTTAAACTCACACATGCGCGTTAACAGACAAAATGAAAAAAAAAAGAAAAAACATAGCATAACACCCCCACAAAAATATAAAATTGTATCTTCTTTCGTTTGTTGCTAAGTGTACCGCAACCCACAATTGTTTTTTGTGAGACTTTAAAAAAATAATAAATAAATAAAATAAATTAAATTAAAACTCAAACGTAAATTCGAAACATTGACATTTAAAAATAATAAATCTAGCGACGAGGCGATATTTCTGTAACATGAGTAGAAAACACTATTTTTTCCGCTTCCATCAAACATACGAAAAACACAATAAACTAAAATTTAAACTAAAAAGCATGTGTTTAATGAAAGCAGTTGGTAAATAACACGTTTACAATCTCACCTGTTTCTTTTGCTTTGAGAAATCTTCATCGTTTTCAAGTTTGGGATTAGGGAAAGGATCACGATTATTGCACGAAACGTTGGAAAGCATCGTAACTGTAATTAATTACCTGTTGTTCACTTCTTTTTCTTACTTTTTTAAAGTGTTTATTATCTTTGTTTTTTAAACCCTTGTCCTAATTTGTGTTTGTTTTTGTTATCTAAAAACAACAAGGCGAAACATCTGACAAGATGACAGGTGCTTAGCTTATTCCACGAAAAAAGTATTTTTTCTTTTTTCTTTTCCTATAAAGCCCCTTAAAAATAAATCTTTCGTTTTCTATCCTTGATAACCGACAGCTGAGAAGCCGGCCCCTGTCCGTTTCCAGGAGTAACTGCGAACAATAATACAAACTTACTAAAACTAATGACCTAATTACCATGGAGACGGGAGTAAATAAGCGTCCTCTTAAGAAAAGAAAAAAAAAAAAAAAAAAGAAAAGGAAAAATGTCGTCAATGAAAATGAAGGCCAAAGATAGATTTGGAGGGAAGTTTTTTACAACTATTTTTTTGTTTTATGTACTTAATAAGGAAATAAAGTGGAAAGCCTTTGTCTTCTTAAAACAATAAACACGTTTGTGAATTATAAACTAAAGTCAAACAAAACAAGTTTATCGTTTCATTTTTAACTTTTGTTTGTAAAGAAGCCTTGCTTAATTTTGGAAACAAAGCCAAAATAGGACACACTTGAGAAACGTATGCTTTTACGGCCGCTTCGACCTGGTGTAATGAATCGTGAATGAACTTACCTTGCTAGATCGATTACGGATGAATAGAGAGTTCGATCTTCATTCGAGACTTCATGCTTTCGTCCTTGTGCCACACTCAGTAAATCGCTTTACGTCGATAACCTCATGGTTTGATCAAAATGTGGTATCTGTTCTACTCTTTAAACTATAGAGAAGCCTGGTCCCGGGGATTTCAGGTTTGCAACAACCACTTCTTCATTAATGAACGTGGGTTCGATTGATTGATTTTTTTTTACAGCTTATTAACCTTTTGTGGGTAAAAGTTCAAAAATATATTTAGGATTGTTATAATTGATTTCTTTTTGGCGAGTGGATTGTATAACAATGTTTGGACGACAATCATTTTTTCCTACGAATTTTAACTTAAACCCATAGGTAAAATAAATGGATTAATAATACATATCCCAAGACTAAGAGTAATTGCACATAAGTGAATGCAGTGAACACAACAGCAATTCGAACTTGTCGACACCACCCGCACACCAACAGGCTATAGCATATATTCGTCAGTATGACAGTTCAGTATGGACTGAACAATTTTTGTCCTTGCCCCATACGTGTGTGTATGTTTGGACATGTCGCCAATGAGGGGAGGTTGTTAAATTGCATCGACCCATACCTTGTGCACCACTTACCGTGTGCAGGGTCATTCTAGCATACTGACCCAGCACACGGTAAATGGTGCACAAGCGGACGCACTTTTATGATCCATGGGTCGATGCAAGTGTTCCACACCACGAGAAGATGTTACGCTAGTTCCAAAATAGCTAATTCGGCACTATGACGGGTAGGGCGTTTGACGTCAAGTTGATACCCGAATTTGATGGTTCAGTGACCGGACAAACAGTTACTGAATGGATTGAAAAAGCAGAACTTAATGTTTCTTTTGTTCGGCCTTGTGTCATACATAACCGAACTCCCTACAGCTTGTAAGTTTTATGCTGAATTATCATCATCAGAAGGTTGGTTGTCGGCAGGTTGGAATATGTGGAATTGGGTGGAATAGCGTAAGAAGAATAAAATATACATTTTGCATTTTAAATAGAAATTTATTAAAAGGAAAGAATAGCATAAGTTGTAGAAGATAATGTGCAATTAGAAACATTATTAAGAGATTAAAGGTAGAGTTCGTTCAAAATGTTCGTAGTAGTAATTGTTGAAAGAGATAAAGAGAAAGAGAACAAGGTGCAACCTGACCTTATCTCCGGGTCGATTTGAAGTTGGAAGTTACATTTTAGATGTCTCTCTCTCTCTCTCTCGCTGCTTCCTTCTCTGTGACTGACGCAGAGGTCAATTATATAGTCCTTTTGAATTTCACACTGGTCCAAGTTCTTCCAGGTCTTACAAGTCGCCCCCATTGGTCAAAAATCATTTAAACACCTACTTGCGAAACTTGGTTTCGACTTTTTCGTTAAGCAAATGGTCAATCCTTTTTCTATTTGGGAAAACCAGGATTTCGAACGTCATTGTGAATTTTTATAAAAGTGAAGAAGATTGATTTTAATTAATTTCTTATTCGCTACAGAATCAAGAAGGTTAAACGTGTTCTTTCCTTAAGATTGACAGGTGGAGCATTTGCTGTCCACCAACAGCTAAGTACAGAGCAACAAGCAGATGTCGAACAGATAAAACAAGCCCTGCAGATTGCCTTTGCGCCGAGTCGTTTCTTAGCTTACGAACAGTTCGTGGAACGCCGACTGTACCTAAACGCGTCTGTCGACGTATTTCTAGCCGATTTGAAGAAGCTAGCAAGACTATTTGGCACGATAGCCAAACAATAACTCGCATGCCTATTCACAGAAGGATTACCAGAACACATCAAGCAACTACTGCGCACGTCTTCCAGGATGGAAGACGACTATCAGTCAGTTGTTGGACCGAGCTGGGGTTATAATGAAGGGTCAAACTGTAACCGAGGGAATGGTTGGGGCTAGCATTTCATCAGG
This sequence comes from Ascarosepion bandense, assembly GCA_037127315.1. Classification (NCBI taxonomy): domain Eukaryota; kingdom Metazoa; phylum Mollusca; class Cephalopoda; order Sepiida; family Sepiidae; genus Ascarosepion; species Ascarosepion bandense. The sequence goes on along the minus strand of JBBBDQ010000436.1, from coordinate 6,244,906 downwards.
CAGAGCTAATAAACTTCCAAATGTTAAACGTCGGGAGGTCATGCGACTACATAAATTCTACTCACGGAGCAGCATTTGTTGGTTAGCCTCGAGCAAACCATTAGCAGCTAAATGCAACATTAGAGCCTAACTTGTCAAATCATTGTTCTATTTATTTAGGGTTTATTTGTTTTTTTGTTTTTTTTTTGTTTTTTGTTTTTAATAATTTCACCCCCAGCTGGGCGGGACCGCGACTGGTGCGTAAGGGCTTGCAGTGAGAGAAAAGACTGATGTTGGTGTGGAAAAAAGGATGAAAGATGAACAGGATTCAAGAACATAGAAGATGGCAATTAACGTTACATTTAAATTTTTGGAGATTGTAGTTATCAGGAAAACAGTTAAACAGAAAAGAGTTCCACTGGCGGGAAGTGCGAGGAAATAAAATGGCGGTTACATTTAACTATTTCAACGGTAAAAAGTTGGGACCTAGATGCCAATCTAGTAGCACGCTTAAACTCACGAGGTCGAGGCACCAGGAAAGAAAGTTCGTCAGAGCAGTTGCCATGAAAATTCTTATAGAAAAGACAGAGGGAAGCCACGCCACATCGGTGAGAAAGTAACTGGAGTTGAGATGCCAAGGCATGACCAATTACATTGCGGATCCTTCTTGGATTTTGTTGAGAACCTCGAGAAGTATAGCAGGAGCTACCCGACCACATATAGCAACAGTATTTAATGCACGGACGAATGGTAGATTTATAAATGTGCAAAACGAGAAAAAAAAAACTTTCTGGTCCGACAAAGAGACCTAACTTTCCTTACAGAAAATACAGCTATAGATTCGCTGTAGTCATTCCACTTCGATTGAAAATGTGATGCCAAGGAGGCGGGTGTGTTGCTCTCCAGAAGACTAGCATCAGCCATATTGATGGCTGGCAAGAAATATTCTTTATGGTGGTTTAAAAAGAAGAGCAGTTTTGTTTTAAAATTTACAAGCCTTTTCTTGCCCCAGTTAACCACTGATTGGAGGTACATTTCAGGAGCAACAGCCAGGTTTGCTTTGTCAGCCTTGTAAGATTTCTTACTGATCGGGAGTAAATGGTGATGTCATCAGTATAGATGCCTGTGTTGTTTTAAGAATGAGAGAAAGAAAATTTACTTATGAAGAAAGTTTCATTATCATCATTTATTCGGCACATTTTGCGTCCCTGGGGTCAAAATTCCTCTCCATTTTTATCTGTCTGATGCTACCCTCACAGCTTCAGTCATCCGTCATTCCACCTCTTAATATAATTAGACCAAAACATGGGTGGTCGTCCCTGGTGCCGCTTGCTCTCCACTGATCCCAGTAGAATGTACTCATTGAAGCCGCCTCTTCGCTTGATATATCCAAAATAATGGAGCTTCTTTAGTGCAACCTGCTCTCTCAATACATACCTTGTCCTGATGGTATTTAGCACCCGTCTATTAATGCCTCTCGCTGTCCACGGCACTCTAAACACTGCGCGATATACCCACATCTCAAAAGCATCAATCCAGTGTCTTTTTCCTTTCGGACAATGCTCATTACTCGCACCCATGGCTGGCGAAATAGGTCTTCGCTAAGTGCACTTATTCATATAGAAGGTTTATCTAACATTAACTAATTAGATAGTAAAAAAAAAAAAGCATCCAGCGAAGACTTATTCACACGATCGATTAAACTACTGGAAAAAGAAGCTATTATAGAGACACTTTTTGTTCGACTCTCATATTTATCTGTGTAAAATATGTATAAGAATCAAATGCCAATAGTTCCTGACGAGATGTCACAAGTTTTTTTCTACTCTATCGTTATTTTCATGGAAAAAGTTCTGACGAGCTAAATTCATTAGTTTTACCAGTTTAGACTTTCAGTGATAAGAGCCGTCATGTCGGGTACATTTTATAGACTAATGAATGGAGAAAGGTTGAAAAAGTAGGTAGGCTAATGAAGTGAATAAAACAAACAAAGCTAGAAATTAGAAAAAAACAAAACAAAACAAAAACAAATGTTCATAAATATGTTTGAGTCAAGCTTACTGTGTTGGTGTGTTTTAGTGTCAAGCATTCACATCTCTTTTATCTTCAGCGTTACAAGTCCGTCACCAGCTCAAAAGAGAAAAACCCGAAAGAGAGATAGTTACTTTAGGATTCATGTGTTTTTATATTCAAAATCTGCTTTTGATATTATGTTTAAGAGCTGCTACTGCTAATAATAGGCTTAAGGGATTTCTCCTGATATTAAAGAGCTCTAAAGCTAAATGGAAAAGGCTCAGAGAAGTAGTGGGGCTGAGGAGGTGAATAAAAAAGTTTACCTTAAAAAAACAAAGCTAGAAAACTAAATAAAAAAATAAAATAAAAAGTTTGATTTAGAAAATAGCAATTGAAAATATGCAAAATTACATGAAAAATGTTTTTGTGATGAGGCAGTTTCAAAAGTGTGATTATTGGTTAATAATTGGCCATAAGAAATATTTTGATGATCATCAGAAACAGTTGCTCGCTGAAGAATTTGGAGTAACTGGCCATGGTTAAGTGTAGTTGATAAAATTCTTAAAAGGTAGGATTGATAGTTTTCAATAAACTTTAAGAAAAGGAAGAAAAGAGCACGACAAACTAATACTAAGCAAGCAATATGTATGAAAGTCAAAACGAGGCAAAGAACAAATAAGACTCTAAAAGTGTCTTGGGTAGTGGATTTGGTCGGAAGCCTAAGGTAGTTAAGAACAACAAAAATATGAAAGCAAAGTATGAGTGTGTGTCATAAGATTTTTTTTATCTGTGTGCATTGGTTGATGCAAGTATTGCACAATATCTTAAGAACACTGAGCAATTAATCTATTATTCTGTACATATCAGTAACTGGATAATTTATCGATATCTATTTAGTGATTAGATAAGTATATCAAATAAATCATCAAACTTTGGCGAACAATATAGAAGGTTAAGATTAAGAACGTGAAATTATTTCCTCGGCTATCCAATAAAGCTGCTATCCACCAAAAAGATAAGCCAGTCCCACCGTGAACCAGTTAAAGTAAGTTAGCACAGTGGATTGATTTGCAATGCAAGATAACATTTATTTTAAGAAATTAACAAAACGGACATTTGAAACAAGTGTTGTTTGTTAAAAGTAAATTGCATACACAACGAAATGTTCATAAATATGTTTGAGTGGGACGTACTGTGTTGGTGTGTTGTAGCGTGAAGCGTTCGCAGTTCTTTTAACACATGGACCTGATGAGCGCTTACTTGTCGGCGGGCCCCACAGCCATAGGGGCTCCATTTCAGTCTGTGTATGTTAAACGTATAGCGCTACAGAAGCCACCACTTTTTTAGAAGATACTAAAAATAGAAATTACTTTGACAAACCACACGTGTTGCGATTGGGAAAAATATATGTCATAACAGAAAGGTCCATTTCATTTGAGTTGGTTATTGAATAAAAAAAGTAAGTCAGAGAATGTCCCCTTTTAACCTAGAAAACATCAGAAATGGCGAGATTATTCTTCCCAAAAAACAAAGAAACCTGTATAAATGGAAGGACTGGTTTGACTCGCAACTTCAGTGCGTTTGCAGACAATTTTTACTATCATAGAAAAGATTAAAAAAACTGACCTGATATTTTTACTTTTCTAAATAAATTATCTTTTTTATTGTTATAAATCTCTTGATAGTATTTCCTTATTCTCCTTTTCTTTCATCTGCTCTCTCTCTCTCTCTCTCTCTCTCGTCCTTTCTTTTTTTTTTTTTTTGTTTGTCGCAACCGGGACAAAATGTGGGCTCGTTTTTTATGTTCATTTCAAAACAAAAAATGCAATTCAACTGTCTTAACTGAAAAAATAATTTTTGTATTCAATGTTCATTTCACAACAACAAAGAAAGTAATTCATATTTCCCATCATATATATATATATATATATATATATATATATATATATATATATATAGTCATCCGCAGACATATGTTTCGCTGTATCACAGCTCATCAGTATGATTAGACATCCAGGATTGAAAGCGATTCTACCTCTGAGCTATAGGCGCTCGGTAAAAGGAGGCAGACTTTTAGCGTGTGATATACCATGTAAGCACACACCATTATATATATATATATATATATATATATATATACACCTTCCGGTATTTGAATTAGTAAATTTTTGTTTTTGATCGTTATTGATTATTTGTATGTTCCATTTAAAAAGAAAATGTGTTGTTGTTAAATGTTTGGAATCCCGGCACATGAATATTAACAAAATTCTCGGTAGGCGGATCATTACATGGATTTTGTCAGTAGCGTAATGTGTGAATTGTTCTCATGAATGTCAGACAGTTTTTATTAAAACGACCCAATCGAAGACGAATGATTTACACTGTTTTCAACGCATTTATAAATAATAAATAAACTCATTTGTTGATGTTATTTCTCGTCTATATATAAAGAGAAGCACTACAACCAGAAGCGTTTTTGCTTACAGAAGCCAATGTTCCCAAGCGGGAAGCCATTTAAGCACTGACCAGAGTTGACATTGCTTAACTCTCCAGAAACAAGAACTAGTATTTCAGTGATGTTTGACTGTAAGTTATATATATATATATATAAAGTGGTTAAGAATATACAGAGTGCGATGAATAAATTGCCGTTTACGCAAAAATGAAAATAAAAGTGGCATTGTGAATAGGCGTGGATTATGTTTGCGAATGGCCTTGTGCTAAACATAATCGAGTCCACCGACAATAAAGAAAATTCTGTTCAACAAAAAATGAATAAGAGCAGAAAAAGGTTTCTATTAATAAGTGTGAATTTATTTAACGCGTAGAATGACAACAAATTTGTTGTTTTGAAATAACACTTATGTCTGAAAGTTCTGCGTAATTTTTTTTCTTTGGGATGTGTTTAAGAGTTAAGTTTTCTTAAGGTCAGACGAAATAGATTTGGGAAGAAAATACAAATTTGATGTCGCTGTGAGAGTGTACAATTGTAGTAAGCGAACGGAAATGTTCTCTTTGTTCCTCTTTCTTTTTTGTTGCCGACAAGTAAACGAGGAAAGGGGAGAATCAATTAGTGCGCTGTGAAAGAGAGGATGAAAAAATGAGAAAGATGCCGGTCATCTGGAATTTACATCAGTCAGACGAATAATAGCTCTCTGTAATGTTAAAGAACATCTTAAATCTTTGCTGCTAGTACATGAATAATAATAATAATAATAAATGAATTCAGTGCGAATGAGAAGGTGAGAGAGAGCAAGAAAATGCAGGTCGCCTGGATATTGCTTCTGGTAGACGATCTGTAGTTCTCTGTAAACAGCAGTAAAAAATCTCGTATATTTATGTGATTATGAAAAATAGGATCGGGTCAACTTTTAAGATTTTTTCTTGCACCTGATTGGCCAATAAATAGGAGGTTGTATTTATTTTGTTTTTGCAGGCATCATCACATGATAAAATTTAGTAAGCCAACTGTTTGATAAAAAGGCTTTTCAATTGGTGAATATAAAAATGTATATGTTTTTAAATTGTCCAATTTTAGTTGTTGCAGATATTGATAGTCCTCAAGCAATGTGGCTTCTGTTATTTGGTACAGTTATTTTACTTCTTGTCATTGGCTTCTCATCCGAATTTTCCGTATCATATCCGAATTACCTGCACCCCCACCCTGACGCTATGTGATCATTATTAAGTAAAATTTATTAATTATTTCTCGGTTTGGCTCCAGATAAGCCGCATAAAGCAGAACTAGAGGGACTATTTGTTTTTTTTTTTATATACGAAAATAGTGAATTGTATTACATCCGAGATAGAATTGTTCACGTATTTATTGATGGACACTTCCATCTTGAATTCAAGTATTTTAGGTGCCTCCATTCATTTTCAATAACTAACTTTATAATTAAATTTTTAAAAATAATAAAAGTTTTCTTGAAACTTTTATTTTAGTTTTACTTTAAAGCTAAATGATAAAATTTACTATTTCCAGTAAGCAAAATATGCTAATGTATTTCAAACGGAAATTATATTGATTGGAATCTAAAATTTTGAGATTAAAAAAAAAATTCGGCCATTTTTGAGCGATCGACACATTTGTAAACAGAAGTTAATTCTCGGTTTTAAAAACTTTGCAAAAATAAAATATAGATCTGTGACATGTTATTCTTAGAAAATTAGTAAATTTAAAGTTAAATTAATCTGATTTACACAAGTATTACTTATTTATAGCATGAAATGTAAACTAAAACTATTTCTTAATCACGGAGTGTTGATCTTTCTGACCTTTCCCGTATGATTTGACATGTGACGACAGCCAGATGCAAGATAAGCTAAGTGTCTATGGTGATCACAATTGACATAATTGTCCAAATTGTTTCGTGTAAAGAAAAGAAACCATGAAACACATGGCCTTTTAATGTACACACAAAAATTGCCATACAAAAAATACTTTAAATGTACAACAACAAAAAAATTAAAATTAAAATTTATTTTAAAATACGATGGCTAGATGATTTATATTAAATATTTCAATTTTCGTTTAGTAAATATAATCTTAACTTAATAACTTAATGCCTACAAGTCTTTGAAATTAAAAAAGATTTTTTGAAACTTTATGAATTGTTGTATTTAAAAAAGAAGTGAAAACAATTCTTTTAAAATTTCATTATTAATTGAAAAAAGACATTTTCTTCAGACTATAATCTCCTTAATTTATATTATTTATTAAAGCAATTAAAAGCTTATGTAATTAAATAATATAGTTTTATTGCATCTTTTATTTTACAGATTTTCAGAAAAAAACAAATATTTGAAAAAAAAAAACAGTAGATGATTTGCATTCCCTCATGTGTTCTGCATTTAATTAATAAAACAAATTTTGCCTAAAAAAATTAATTTTTTGGAATTTCATGAATTTATGTGGAGTGGGGGTTAACAGATGTAAGAAAAAATATATACTAATCTTGGTAAAAACCAAAATTTAAAAAAAAATAATAATTTCAGAAATAATATAATCCATTTGGGAATAAGTCACGAAAGTTTCAATAAAATCCGACAATTATTTGATTTTTGCAAGAATTTCCAAGTTAATGTGTTTGTTACCGGAAGAAAAATACTGAGTTACGTAATACTATATTTTCCATTGTTAACTCTCGTTACGATTTCGTTATCCGCTAACGAAAATCCAAACGAGATTTTTTACCAAAATTTCCAACGTGTTAGAAACGATTAATTTTTTTTTTAAATCATTAAAAAATACTTCGATCTTTCCTCTTAATAATAACATAAACATTTTGATGGAAAAGTTCGTTTTTAAGTTTGGAGCCTTTTTCTTTATACTATACTTCTTTTTTTCAGCGATTCAAGAAGAATTCAGCGTCAAGTTACAAAACAGAATAAACAATTCTTGAACACGATTTTTTACGGATAAATCTGTAGCGGCATTCTGACTTAAATATATGAAAAATAGAAATGATAAATAGTCTTCCCTGGACAAAACCTTGAAGTTGTTCCTTTTCACCTTGTGAAACTGTTTATCGACAAGATCACTTTATAACAAAAGTCAAAGTTCAAGATACGTGATACACGTCCGACAAAGATTTTTGAGAGAATAAACAGGGTTATTTCTGTTTTAGTTCACGAATTATTGTCGCTTAATTATTGCTACTCCTGACTCACTCAGGACTGAACTCGCAATTACTTCTTTATTACTACTCCCTTATTGCTAGTACTGTTTCCACTGAGTCTGTATTACCCAGTCCAGGGATTGAACGCACAATTAATTCTTTAGTACAGCTTATTTATTACTAGTCCTTTTCTTAAATTGCATTTTAAACCTTAGGTATAACTTTTTTTGAGGTACATAATTATTTTATTTTGCAATACCGATGTAACTGGCTTCTGGTCTCAATGAAAATGGCTCATGCTTCAAGTGGATGTTATCCGTTTATTCAGAAAATATACTGTGAGAACTAGTATAGGATACAAATCTTCTATCATCCAACAATTAACTGAAACACCAAAAGTAGAATTGCAAACACGCAAAATCACATCAGAATCACTGACAACATTTTGAAAAAAAAAAAAAACAGACCAAGACAAAATTCACAAGCCAGTGTAAAATCTTAATTTTGTCTAATAAGAAAAAGAATTGACCCCGTACTGAAGAAAAAGACGAAGCCAAATTTCTCGATCCGATGTTGAATTAATTTTCTAACCAATGAAAGGAAGTGATTTGCAAAACTGAGTGAGAAGTTAACAAACCGATCTGAAAAAGTTTTTAGCTATAAAAAGAGAAAGAAAGTCGACTCAGTCAGATGGAAGCGAGATCACACACCGCCAAGATGCGACAAGAGAAACTTCAAGCCACTGACCCGGACATAACGACCCAACACACATTCGTTCTCGATCTTCTTCTAGTGTGTTATTTTTCATTTACCACTTTTTCGTCTTCACCATTCTCGCCGTCAACAAAGAAGAAGCCAACAACAACAAGAACAACAAGACATTTCAACTGACTCTTAAAAATTAACCTCGATAAGTACAATTTTCTTTTATTGCTTCATCTTCCTTTTCACTTTCTCGCCGGCCATAAAAAAGGAAAGGAACACAGGTTTTATTACTATCTTATTAATACACACATTCAGCTACTTACAACTAGAACTCTGCAATCACTTTATTCCTTACTATACTTTCTCTTTGAACATTTACATACTTTCTACAAATCTGTTCTTATTTTTTTCTGTTAACAAAATTTCACATAATTTACGAATGAAAATTTTTAATTCTTTCACTCTTCTGATAATTTAAATTGTGGGGACTTCGGTTGTGTTTGGAACAAGGCCAATTTGATACATATCGCCGAGGCTCCTACACAAGAAACAAATAAATATAAGACTCAAAGGGGGGAGTTGGATAAACAAAATACATTTCAATTAAATACACAAACAAGAAAAACGCTTTTCAAAGAAAAGCAATAACAATTTGAAACAAACTGAAAAATATTTGTCTATACTTCGTAGAGGAAGTAGTATTTACATTATTCGGGCTGTTGTCCTCATCTTTATTGCCATGTTCACAACGTTTCGGCCGTTGTACGCTCCCGCCTTCTTCAGGGGAAATATGATGCTTTTGTTTCAAATTGTTATACTACGAGCTCTTATTACTTTGAATCAAAATGATAAATGCTATAAATGTTATCTTGGAGAAAAATAACTAACTTCAAAGTCGTGGTCATTATTTCGTATCCAAGAATTAAATTTCTTTTTTGCCGATCTCTTCCTTTATGCTGATGACGTTGATGACTACATTCAACGCCAACGTGCAGGTTCTGGACTAGAAGCTTCTAGGCTCAATAAAACCTTCCCACCATCATCCATTCCCTATCGCTGTTTAGCTTTGCAAAAGCTGGTTGAAGGTGAAATAAAATCAGTGAACACGAAAGTGCTGACGGCGTCAACGCTAGACTTGCCAGGAAGTGACTTACACAATTGATTTCATGACCTTGCTTTATAGAACACTAGCAGTATAGTCCGGTGTTGCTCGGGTGTAATATAAGCTTTAAAACTAATCCATGGTCCTGGAGCTCAGACTCTTTGGACGTTGGCAGGAAAGACTAAAAACCAACAGTTGTTTCAAGTTAAAGCGAAACCGTAGACTGAAAGAAAAATGAATGGATGTAAGTCAGATTTTGATTTCCTGCTATCGATATCAAATAAGATTTTTTTCATCGTAAACTGAATTTTGAAGGCTAAATAAGTCCTCTGAGTAAATGGTATCATGGCTGAGACTAAGAACTACAATTATATCTACTTAGAGCCAAACCCGAAGCAAAAACTAAAATAAGAGGGCTGAAAAAAAAAATACAGACATACAAGCAAATAAACAGACACACACACACAAATATCTTGCCTTATATATATATATATATATATATATATATAATTATCGATTTTCTACACTATTGTAAGAACTGCAACCTTGAAACCTCTGAATATTGTTTCTTATGTCTTTGTCTATGAGTGTATCAAATTTTATTAAAATTAGACCACTCCTTCTATAACCCGATTTTATCGATTTTCGATATTTATCGGGGGTACCTGGACACAAAACCTAGCTAAAAAAGCTTGCAAACGTTTAAAGTACAACTGTGTAAATTTTCAAGAAAATCGGTTCAGCCGTTTCGGAGTCTATAGGTAACGGACACACACACACACACACACACACAGTTCCATTTATAAATAAGTTTAGATATGGAATAAGACATACAGAATCCAGTTATGAAACCGTAACAAACTGCCGCTGACACTGCTATAATTTCGAGTGGCGCCTTCTGTCGTATGTCCGTCATGCAGAGCCCGCTTTACCCGCTGGCTCAACCGTGTAGATTTGCTGTAATCTTCATCCGCTTGTTCCACCGTTGGGGGTCTTTGAGATTGGTCCCACTTAGACAGGATCCTTAGTAGTAGGTGTTACCTCTCTTCACCGGTAGTCACTCAGTTAAGTACCATATGTGATAAACGCTTTGGGCGTCTCGAAAGAGACATGACTGACTGGGCAGAAGATTATCCCGCAGTAGGTTGCCATTGCTTTCTGCGGTAGACTGGTTGCCAGCCAAGGCTATAGAACCCAGTCTGTCCTGTTATTTAACCCATAATTGGAAGGAAGAGACGGATTAATACCTTTCCCAAGGGTATTTGCACGTAAGTGAATGCAATGAACTCGGCTCCCCGATTTCTCGTTCCGAGCCGATATCCACTGCACCAAAAAGAATACGTGGTAGTTTCTTACCCCCCCTCCAGTGTGTCACGTGGTAGAAGACTTGCAGAAATTACAGTTAAACACATGTACGTATATATGTCAGAATAGTCAATTTTTATATTTTTACTGAACGTTAAAAATTATTTTAAAAAATGTAACCCTATTATAAATACTACCAAGCTACTACCACGTACTAACATAACTTTTGGCACTTAGCTGACCGATATTATATTCAGCACCTGAACTCAAAAATTTTATAGACGAACATTTTTGGAATCGTTATGTCCACTCGTCAGGTGGGATCAGCAATTGATTGGAGGTGTTCTCATTTTCGCTATTTTTATGCTAAGTTAAAATTAATAGATGCGCTACTTACTAATGTTAGCTTGTTTTTTCTTCATTTCTCTCTCTCTCTCTCTCTCTCTCTCTCTCTCTCTGTGTGAGTGCGTGTGTACGTGTGCTTATGTGTCTGCGTCATTGCGTATGCCTGTGCGCATATATATATATATATATATATATATATATATATATATATATGTATCTCAGCAGTATAGCCCGGCGTTGCTCGGGTGTAATGAAAGCTTTAAAACTAATTCATGGTCCTGGAGCTCAGACTCAGCCTAAAGAATATTTGTGTGAAGTTTGAGAATTGGATAAAAATTGTGGATTTGTATAAAGGACATACAGACAAACAGACACCCACAAACATCTTGCCTTTTATCCTTTTATATATATATATATATATATATATATATATATATATATATATATATAATCGATTTGCTGCACGATTGTAAGAACTGCAACCTTGAAACTTCTGAATATCGTTTCTTATGTCTTTGTCTATGAGTGTATCAAATTTGATTAAAATCGGACCACTCCTATAACCCGATATTTTCGATTATCGATTTTCAATATTAATCGGGGATACCTCGACGCAAAACCGAGCTAAGAACACTCGCAGACGCTTATAGTATAACTGTGTAAATTTTCAAGAAAATCGGTTCAGCCGTTTCGGCATCTATAGGTACCGGACACACACTTACACAGAAACAAACACAATCACACACAGACAAAGTTCAATTTATAAATAAGTTTAGATATCAGATATATATATAGGATATAATATTATAGTATATATATATATATATATATATATATATATAGTTAATCATTTCACCCCGAGCAAGACAGAAATGCCACTGATGAGCTGGGGGCTACATAACTGTAAAAAGATTAATTAGAAAAGAGTGAGGAGTACAAACTAGTTAGAAAGGAGCAATAGAAAGCTGAGAATACAGGTGCAATGACAGATACATAGGTGGAGAGAGAGGGGGGAGCTAGAGTCCAGTGGTTAGTAGATGAGTATTGACTTTGCATTTACATTTCTGGAGGTTGTAGCCGTCAAGAAAGCAAGAATATGGGAGCGAGTTCCACAGGCGGGAACTGCGAGAGAATCTGCAGGAGTAGAATTGTCGTCTGCATTTGGCTAAACTAACTGTGAATGGGTGGGACCCAGTTGCCAATCTGGTTGCACGAGTAAACACCTGTTGAGGAGGCACCAGTGAGTTAAGTTCGTCCGAGCAGAAGCCATGAAAGTATTTATAGAACAGACAAAGGGAGGCCGCATTTCGACGGTGGGGAAGTGGTTGCAGTCGAGCCGCCAGATCAGTACCTATCACATTACAGACTCTCCTTTGGAGCCTGTCGAGAACTCTGAGGAGAAGGGCGGGGCACATGACCATAAATGGCAGCAGTACTCCATGTACGGACGGATGGTTGACTTGTATATATGCAGGATGGATTCAGACGGAAAAAACATCCTGGATTGACATAGTGACCCAACCTTCTTAGCAGTAGATTTTGCTATGGATTCAATATAGTGGTTCCATTTGAGGTCTGAGAACAAAGTCCGAGGAGGTGTAGTGTATTGCTCTCCGGGAGAATCACTTGGTCCATGCTTATGGGAGGCAGAAGAGGTTGCCTGTAATGGTTGACAGACAGCAGCTTGGTCTTAGACGAATTGAAGTTGACAAGCCACTTCTTTCCCCAGTTCACCACAGAGTGTAGATCCCGTTCAAGGTCAGCAGCGAGATTATGTCTGTCCGCCACCACAGGTTTCTTACTGGTGCGGGAGTATAATGTGGTGTCGTCTGCGTAGATGCCTACTTGGGAACTGATTTCATCTGAGAGGTCGTTGATGAAAATAAGGAAGAGCGTCGGGCCCAGGATAGAGCCCTGTGGGACACCAGCATTCGTGCTGTAGGATGAAGAGGCATGCCCATTCAAAACGACCTTCATTTTGGGGTTATTTAAAAAGGATTGGATTAGGTCAAGCAGGCGACCAGTAATACCGTAACCCCGTAGCTTGCATAGGAGGCCAGAGTGCCAAACCCTGTCAAAAGCCTTGGAGATGTCCAGAGCAACCGCGCGAGTCTCGTCAGACTCATCAAGGACCTGGAGCATGTACTCCGTTACGGTTGTTAGCAAGTCGGCCGTGGACCTGGCAAAGCGGAAGCCATATTGCCTGTCAGAGAAGAGTTTGTGGGCCGTATGATGTTGGACTATTTCAGCATTGATTATGGCCTCGAATACTTTCCCGAATATCGGTAGAAGACTGATAGGACGATAGTTGGAAGGGTCCGAGGGTTCACCACAATTCTTAAATACAGGAACGACTGAAGAGAACTTCCAGCATGCAGGAAAACAGGAAGCAGAAAGGCAGTGGTTAAACAGTTTAGAGAGGACAGGGGAAAGTTCAGGGGCACACGTCTTAAGGACTATCACCGGGATTCCATCGTCTCCACTCGCCTTATGGGGGTCGAATTTTGAGATTACTCTGGATACTACTGTCGGGGTAATATATACGTCGTGCAGTTTGGCCTCAGTTCTAATAGGGAAGTCGGGTGGGTGTACTCCAGATGAGTCAAATGTGGAGTTGGATGAGAATCTGCGGGCGAAGCATTCAGCTTTGTCCGCAGATGACGTGAGAACCTCAAATTCATGGATTAAAGGAGGTATTGAGGATTTCCTATTGTTGAGCACTCGTTTGCAAATCCTCCAATAGTCCTTGGAGCCGAACTTGCGGTCAGCTATGCGCTGTCGCATTCTCTCAGCAAACAACTGTTTGGCGTCATTTAGGGTTCTCTTGCACTCATTGTGAGCAGATATGAACAGGCGCCTATTGTGATCAGATGACTGTCTCCGGAATAGACGGAAGTAATGGTTCCTGTGAGCAATGGCGACTGAGCAGGCCGTAGAGAACCACGGAGAGGAATGCGGTTTTAGGCAATACTTCCTGGTCGGTATGAAGGCATCAATGCCAGCTTTCACCCATGACGAGACCTCAGAGGCACAGTCATCAGCTGATAGATCGGACACTTTCCACAAGGGACGTCGCAGAGGAAATCGCGAAAGGCATCCCAGTCAGCTTTTTGGTAGAGGTAGGAGGTCCTATAGGTAGGCGGCTCCTGAGGGTAGTGAGAGTGGAAAGAAATTATGAGAGAGACTACAGCGTGGTCGGAGTTGCCGAGAGGGCAAAGCTGCGAGACTTGACAGGCGTCAGGCGCAGAGGTGAAACAATGCAATTATAGTATATATATATATATATATATATATATATATATGAAATGAGTTGTTTGAACATTATTTTTTATCGATACTCAAACAAATCATTTCAAATTGTCGGTTGTTTATAACCAAGTTTCGTTAATTTCCGTAATATATATATATATAATTTACGCTCTCACACCCTGATTGAGCACTCTGGAAGAATGGTAGGCTTTGAAAAAGAGTAGCTACTCTAGCGTCTACGCATCGCTCATTCAGTAATGAATTAGAGCACTCTGGCTATTGGGCGTGTATAATGATAATATACACGCTAAAAAGTCTACCTCCTTCTACCGAGCGCTCATAGCTCAGAATCGCCGACTGACGCCAATTCGGTGGGGTTTCAATCCTGGGTAAAAAGCAATCGGATATCTAACCGTACTGATGAACTGTGATACAGCGAAACAGATCTGTCTGCGGATGACTATATATATATATTAGGTTGTCCCAAAAGTTCGTAAACACTTGCGAAATGGGTCTATCTGGTCCAGCACAATCGAGACAAGCGATGGGTTCAGAAATGGCAAGAGACACCGTCTGTTCCAAAACAAGATCGTTTCGGCAAGAAAGTCATTTTGTGCGTTTGGTGGAACTTTGAAGGAATCGTGCATTTTGAGTTGGTTCCGAATGGTCGTTCCATCAGTGCCGAACTTTCGTGTCAGCAACTTGAGCGGGTCTACGAAAAGTTGAAGCAAAAGTACCCTGCTCTGATCAATCGAAAGCGCGCTTTGATGCAGCAGGACAATGCCAAGCCACACACTGCCAGGAAGACCAAAGACAAGTTTGAAGAACTGGACGGCGTTGAGGTTCTGCCACATCCAACCTACAGTCCTGACTGTGCTCCATCAGATTACAGCCTTTTTTGTTCAATGCAACACTTTCTGAAGAGCCGCCGGCTCGTTTGATGAAGTCGAGGAAGCGTGTTAAGAATTCTTTGATTCGAAGCCGGCTGAATGGTACTTTGACTAGATCCGAAAGCTTGCAGATCGATGGCAGAAAGTCTTGGAAAATGATGGTCTTTATTTTGAGCAATAATTTTTGTTGTTTTGCGAGTAAAATTTCAATTTTTTGCAAGTGTTTACGAACTTTTGGGACAGCCTAATAATTATGGACACTTAATGTATTATACAAAAGGTAAATGATATTAAGAACAATACATTTACCCTTTAAACAAAGTATTCACGACTTCTCACACTTTTTCACCTATATATATTAGTCATCCACATACAAGCCCGTTTCGCAGTATCACAGCTCATCAGTGTGGCTAGACATATCCACTTGCTTCTGGCCGTGATCGAAACTCGACCGATTTGGTGTCAGTCGGAGTCTCTACTCCCTAAGCCATCGGCACACGGGGTCAGAGAAGGGAAATTTTAACGTCTTGTATGTAAGCACTGTATACAGACGCCAGTCACCGAGAGAACTCAATTAATTTCTGAAAGAGTCACGCATTACTTAAAACCAAACAGAAAGGGGTATGAAGGTAAAATCCGAAATGAGACTCTATTGATATTATTTTATTAATATTAAAAATTATCCAGGTAGAGAGCTCGATGTAAATAATACTATTTACAGAGCCAAATACGTATGTTTTCAAATAAAACTTCGAAAAATCACACGTGCCGTATGATCATTTCTGCGAGGAATTCCCGCTTGGTCAGCGAGGGAGGAAAAAACTCTTTGCTATTATGCCAAATTCGAGGAAAAAAGGGGAAAAAAGTTCATACAACGGAAAATCGCTTAAGAGGAGTTCATACACCGGAAGTTCATATGAAAAGAAGGAAAAAGAAAATATAAGAAAGAACAGTATTGTGTGTGTGTGTGTGTGTGTGTGTGTGTGTGTGTGTGTGAGAGAGAGAGAGAGAGAAAAAGAAGATAAGAAGATCATGTTATGTTATAAGATGGCCGTCTAGAAATTGTAACAGAAGGTAGGGAAGAAGGAAGCAGAGAGTTGGCGAAATTGATGCAAATTCGATCATTGAAAAGGAATTTTAAAGATTACGTAAGTGTTAAGATGCCAAAATTAAGCGTGTCACAGAAATGGACGTGGGAGAAAGGAAAAAGAGGGGTAAAAGAAAAACTGGGAAGACAGAGGAAGAAAAGATAGGGGAGAAAAAAAGAAGGAGAAAGAGATTAAAAAAAGCAAAAAAGTAAAAAAAAAACGGACGCCGAAAACGGCAGCCGTAACAACTGCCAGCCAAAGGGAATCGAAAGAAAGAGACAGAAACTTAAAAGGAAAAAGAAAAAAAGAAAGGGAAAATAAAGAAAATTGATACCATGATATAATATTCGACTTTTCCAAAAGTTTTTCAAAAAGTTTTTTAAAAATAATATGGTCTGACTATTGTTGGGATTAAATAAATTTATTTTAAATTCTTTTACTAGAATTAAAGGAAAGAATGGGAAAACAATATTGTCTTGTTGGGGGCATAAAAGAAACTTTTAAAAATAAAGTATATATATATATATATATATATATATATATATATATATAAACTTGTTTATAAATATAACTTTGTGTGTCTGTGTGTCCGCTACCTATAGACTCCAAAACGGCTGAACCAATTTTCTTGAAAATTTACACAGTTGTACTATAAGCGTCTGCGAGTGTTCTTAGCTAGGTTTTGTGTCCAGGTGCCCTCGATAAATATCGAAAATCGATGATCGAAAAAATCGGGTTATAGAAGGAGTGGTCCGATTTTAATCAAATTTGTTACACTCATAAACAAAGACATAAGAAACGATATTCAGAAGTTTCAAGGTTGCAGTTCTTACAATAGTGCAGAAAATCAAAACAATTATATATATATATATATATATATATATATATATATATATAAAAGGCAAGATGCTTGTGTGTGTGTCTGTTTATCTGGCTGTATGTCTGTATTTTTTTTCAGACCTTTTATTTTAGTTGTTGCTTCGGGTTTAGCTCTAAGTAGGTATAATTGTAGTTCTTAGTCTCAGCCATTATACCGTTTACTCAGAGGACTTATTTAGCCTTCAAATTTCAGTTTACGACGAAAAAAAACTTATTTGATATCGATACCAGGAAATCAAAATTTGACTTACATCCATTCATATATATATATATATATATATATATATAATTTTAAATAAATCATTTTAGTACTTCTATCATATCAAACAATTAAGTTTAATGAGGTAAAATGCATTCAAAAGAAGTCGTTTGTTTGGCACGGAAGAAGCGGGATGATGGCCTCAGCATCAGAAAGATCGCCATGGATTTGAAGCTGTCGAAATCAACGGTCGAATACATGCTGAAGACAAACTCCGAGCGGAAAAAGAAGAAAGGACGGAAAAGATCAATTGGCAAGAGGACTGAAAGGAGAATGAAGAGGACTGTGACACGGCTTTTGATATCTGGAGAAAAAGTTACAGCAAGAAAAGTGAAGGAGAAATGTGAATTGGATGTAAACGTCCGAACAGTACAAAGAACGCTGCATAGGATTGGTTTGAAGTATGCAAAGGCTAAGAAAAAAATTACACTATCAAAGAAACACAAAGGAGCAAGACTGGAGTGTGCTAAAAGGTGGTTAACAAAGCATGTTGACTTTAAGAAGGTTATATTTACTGATGAGAAGCGTTTCAAGTTTGATGGGCCCGATGGATGGTGTACTTGGTCGAGAAGGGGTGAGCCTGCTGTACTTAACAAACGACAGATGGGAGGAGGAGGAGTTATGGTTTGGGGTATGATCTTTGCTAATGGAAATATCTGGTTGGAGTGGCTGAAAGGACGACAGAACAGCGAAAGCTACAAACAGTTGCTGGACGAGAAAGCCCTACCAAGGATAAGAAGAGAGATAGGGAATGATTTCGTTCTACAGCAAGACAATTGCAGCATCCCTGTGTCAAAACTCATGAAAGAATGGATGGCTAAAGTGAATATGACTACTTTGGAATGGCCTGCAAAAAGCCCAGATCTAAATTTAATAGAAAATCTTTAGGAAATGCTTACGCAACTTGTCTATGATGGACCTGAAATAACAAAAGAGGCTCAGCTATGGGAACGGATACTAGATGCCAAAAAACAACTAATAGGAAAACGTAGAGATGTTATTGTACATATGTTTGATCATTATGAAGAGAGACTGATAAAAGTTATTAAGAAGAAAGGTGATATTACAGACTATTGACAGTTTTTCAACGATGTCCGAAAAATAATGTCGCGTGTGTTTTGTAAAAAATGATGAAAAATAAATATTTTTCCTTACCTAATCGATTTTCTTCCATTTTTATTACAGGTATTGTCTTTATATGTTTATGCTATTCTATTGAAGGAATTTCGCCACTCTATGGTACTCGGAAAGTCGAATACTAAAGTGTCCAAAAAATATTGTCGGGCCCCTGTATATATATGATACTTACTATTTATACTTTCTGCTTATATATATATATATAAATAAGCGTTCTTGATGGATGTGCATTGTGGTGCAGTTGATTTCTCGGAACGAGAAATCGGGGAGACGGGTTCGAAATACCGTTGAACGCTCTGCAGTCACTTACGCACAAATACCCTTGGGAAAGTTATTAATCCGTCTCTTCCCTCCAGTTATGGGGTAAACAACAGCACAGGTTGGGTTTTATAGCCTTGGCTGGCAACCAGTCTACCAGAGCAGGTAGTGGCAACCTGTTGTGGGATAATTAAAGAGAAATGCCTACCTAAGCGCCGTGGAACGCATTCAGGGCACAATGAAACAATAATATCACTGTTGGCCATCCACTGCACCCCTATCTGTCTCCAGCAAGTCTCACTTATGTCGTGCCAACGGACCCAGATGGAATCTACACCGCATGCTGATATATATATATATATATATATATATATATATAAATCTATATAAATCTAAACTTATTTATAAATGGAACTTTGTGTGTGTGTGTCCGTTACCTATAGACTCCGAAATGGCTGAACCGATTTTCTTGAAAATTTACACAGCTGTACTATAAGCGTCTGCAAGTGTTCTTAGCTAGGTTTTGTGTCCGGGTACCCCCGATAAATATTGAAAATCGATAATCGAAAACATCGGGTTATAGACCGAGTGGTCCGATTTTAATCAAATTTGATACACTCATAGGCAAAGACATAAGAAACGATATTCAGAAGTTTCAAGGTTGCAGTTCTTACAATAGTACAGAAAATCGATAATATATATATATAAGGCAAGATGTTTGTGTGTGTGTCTGTTTATCTGCCTATATGTTTGTATTTTTTCAGCCCTTTTATTTTAGTTTTTGCTTCGGGTTTGGCTCTTAGTGTAGGTAATGTAATATTGTAATTCTTAGTGTAGGTAATGTAATATTGTAATTCTTAGTCTCAGCCATGATACTATTTACTCAGAGGACTTATTTAGCCTTCAAAATTCAGTTTACGACGAAAAAAACTTATTTGATATCGATAGCAGGAAATCAAAATTTGACTTACATCCATTCATTTTTCTTTCAGTCTACGGTTTCGCTTTAACTGGAAACAACCATTGTTTTTAGTCTTTCGTGCCAACGTCCAAAGAGTCTGAGCTCCAGGACCATGGATTAGTTTTAAAGCTTTCATTACATCCGAGTAACGCCGGGTTATACTGCTAGTATATATATATATATATATATATATATATATATATATAAAGGAAAACTCAACACGTCATATTAGTTATAAACTATAGTTCATTTCAATGAGCTTAATTAGCTCATATCATCAGACTCTTTTACAATATTTCCTCCATCTGGCATAAAATTTCTGCCGGAATGAAAGTTTTCTTAAAATGAAGAGGGAACATAATAGAAATAATAATAATAATAATAAAAATAAGATTATAAATAAATAAATGACCATAAATGTAAGGGGGAGAAGGAAAAAAGAAGAGAGATAGAGTCCAGTTCCAAATATGGGTAGTATCCGTCTGAAGTTATTTGACCGTCTTAGATGGCATGACCTCTGAAAAAAACAATTCTCCTGACTTTAGGCGTCTATTTGACCTCATCAGGTCAACCCACTTACTTATACTAGCTTTTATCCACATATACCTATGTGTCCATTCCCACATATACTTACCCTTTGGTTTTATTTAAGTTTACATATCCACTGATTTCTTTTTTTTTTTTTTTTTTAGGTCTTAGCGTTTTCATACTCACACATATACGCTTCATAGGCGTAGGGCTTCCGTGCGCCTACGTAGTGCGGTGTATATACGAACTCCCATATCTCGTTAAATAAATTGTGGTATTCATATATATATATATATATATATATATAGATAGATAGATAGAAATATAAAAGACAGAAAGAAAAAATACTTGATTTTAAAATTAAATACACACAGGCTAGGGTTAAATAGGGACTTAGGTGTTTTGAATCTTTATAAATATTTCAATAGCTAAACATTTTTTAGATACACTTAAAAAAATTTTCTCTAAAACAAAATTTATAAGTATTATTAAAGATCGGTTTATGCTTACAAATATTTAAAAATATCTGTCGCTTTCTGCGTCACGTGATGTAAACAATCTCTCCACGAACGCTCTCGCGAAATACGTTTCTAATTTAAATTTTAAAATCATTTGTTTCTGATGAAAGGCCGAGGACGGTCTGAAATATCAAATATAATAATAGAAATAAATAAATACTGCCAGGAAAATAGATTTTTAAACCTACAACTTTTTAGTAGTTTTTCCTATATATATATATATATATATATATAAGCAGAAAAAACAAAAACCTCGAATAGGGAAGCTTTCACGAAACTTCGAAGTCGGCATGACTGAAACAACACTGTTCCGTTCAGTGAACCCCCGCCCTAGGCGCATTAATTCCATTCATGTTCTATCTGTATCTTGATATCAGGCACTTTATGACAAAAGAAACCTGCAGCAGGTTACCACTACTTTCTTCGGTAGACTGGTTGAGAAACCAAGGCTATAGAACCCAATCTACCCACTTATAGCTGGAGTGGGAAGCGACGGATATTTGCACGTGAGTAAATGCTACGGGTTCAATTGGGATTCATTAGAATTCGGCTCTTCGAGTTCTCGTTCTGAGCCAATAGCCACTACACCACAACGCACGCCCAGGCAAATTAATTTCTCAGATAAGTAGGCTTTTTAACATATGAAGTTGAGCATAAAACAACCGTTAAGTTTGCTGACGAGGACAGACCACCCGCTTATCTCACCACTGCTTAACAATTATCTCAGTTGTCAGGCAAAAAAAGCAATCTCATAAAATCCAGCAGCCTCGTTTCCATTTTGAGTCAGTCATTATTGAATGAATCTATTTACTTTGCTCTTTACCATTCGTTTTCTTTTTTTCTTTTTCTTTTTATTCTTATTTTTAATTTTATTTATTTATTTATTTTATTTTTTTGTGCTGGTTCAAGACTGCTAGCTCAATTACTTAAAGTGTTCTCTTAGTAGGACTTCTTTACGGTTGAAACTGTCGAGATCCATGTTGAGGAGCGGAGACGGAATAAACCGTTAATAATTTCACAAGCAAATATTTTTTTCAGGTGTAAGTTTATGTTCACTGTAATTAAGGAGCAAGAATTTCATTAACAGCCTTTTATTTTAATTTGAATGATTTATAGCTCGTGGTTTATGCGTGTCGAAGTCACCTGTAGGTTATGGAAAACCACAAATCTCTACCTGGGAAGTTTTTATATTTAGTTTTTGTTTTTAATTTTTAAAATTCTGCTGGTGGTGATAGCACAGCGTCTGTTTTACGAATCAAACACATGTGATGCCTGGGCAGGATATTTTTTAATGGGGCATCGAGAGTTATTCCTGTGGCACGTCTCTCCAATGCCATCGATATTGTTCAAGGGAAGACCAGTGGAGGATACTGTTTGGCACCGTTATGGTCGTTGTCAGAACAAAATTGAATGCTACGACGGTGTAGCAACTTCATATTTTATCCTTGTGAAGACTTTTCCTGTGATTGGTTATGGCGGGAAAGAAATGAAGAGTTCCATCTATCCCATCAATGGTTTTTAGCTGATCTGTAAATAAAAATAAACTTTATTAAAAAAATGTCATTGGCGCTTTTCATAGTAGATTATAGGGGCTACAGACTTTTGGTTGTTACTGAAGAATTCTTCCTTCCATTGGGTGTTCTTTTCCGATGTCGGGGGTTATCAGTGCAGCTATAGGGTGCGTGTTCTTTGAACGTCGGGAGTCACCAGCCCAGTGTAACCGTAGGGAGATGGTTAATGTTTATTAATTCGGCTTTGTGCAATACATAACCGAACTCCCTACAGCTTACAAATTTTATCCAGAATTATCATCATAATTATCAGGTTTCTTCAGAAGGTTGTCAGCAGGTTGTAATGTGTGGAATAGTGGAAGAGTGGAAAATAAAAATCTACAGTTTTCATGTTTAAATAGAAATTTATTCATAAGAAAGAATAACAAGAATTTTAGCAGTTAATGTTCAATGAGAAACTAGTAATGAGTTAAGGGTATCATAGAAATGCTCGTAGTAATAATTTGTTAGAAAAAGTTCATGCGTACGTACTTATGTATAAGCGTTTGTTCGGTATGAATGTCTTTGAATGGAGAAGAAGTAGTAAAATGAATCAGCACACGAGAAAGAAGGAGAAAGAGGACCACATGCGACGCGACTTCATGTCCGGATTGACTTGAAATTTCTGCCTTGTTACATTTTAGCTTGTCGTCTCGCTGCTCCCATCTGACTGACAGACGCTGATCGAAGCCATTTATATAGTCCTTCAGAATTTCGCACTGGATCGCGAAGTTTTTATTGTCTTGCAAATCGCCCCCATTAGTCAGAAAATCAATTTAACATCTACTTGCGAAATCCGGTTTCGATTTTATCTTTAAGCACATGGTCAATCCTTTTTCTGTTTGGGATAAACCAGGATTTTACACGTCATTGTGAATTTTTGTAAAAGTGAAGAAGGTTGATTTTAATTCTTAATTTCCTATCCCACACGATAATGTGTAAGAGTATGGCTTGCGCAAGTGTATAATTTCTGGAATTATCCTCTTCGTTATTGTTGCTACAAAGTAGATTATGGTTGCCACTATACCCATCATTAGCATGGATCAGGCTAGTCTCCCTGAAAGTAAAACAATGCGCCTCCTCAGGTTAACTCTCACATCAGACCTCAAGTGGAATGAATATATAGAATCCACAGTTAAATCCGCTGCTAAGAAAGTCGGTTCTCTGTGCAGGGCCAGGAAGTTTTTTCTGTCTGAAACAATCCTGCACATATACAAATCTACCATCCGCCCGTGTATTGAATACTGCTGCTATATCTGGTCCGGTGCTCCTGCTATCCACTTAGGTGTCCTTGACAAAATTCAACGTAGAATCTGTAATGTGATCGATCCCAATTTGGTAGCTAGGATACAGTCACTTTCTTACCGACGCAGTGTGGCTTCCCTGTGTCTCTTCTACAAATACTTGCACGGCTTCTGCTCCAATGAACTTAGCTCACTAGTACCCCCTATATATGAATTTACTCGAGTCACAAGATTAGCAACTAGGATCCATCCTTTTACTGTGAAGCCAATAAATTGTAAACCTAAATTCTACTCCAGCAGCTTCTTTTCTCGCACTTCACGCCTGTGGAATTCCCTTCCGCTAACTTGCTTTCCCGACAGCTACAATCTTCAAGAATTCAAATGTAAAATCAATAGTCATCTCCTGTATCACTAACTTGCATCCTCTCTCTCTCATGCTTTTTTTCTCCGTCCACCCCACTCTCATCAGTATTCTCATCCTTCTCTTACCCTCTTCCAGACTCCCCCTGTAACCTGTCACTCTTTCTCATAATATTCCTCCTCTGTAACCCCCTGCACAACAGTGGCAGTCAAATGCCTTGCTTGGGGCGATATGATTATAAAAAAAATATATGTGAGAGAATGGTTTGCGCATGCATATAATTTCTGAAATTATCCTCTTCGTTATTGTTTCTATTTCCACCAGTGCACTCTCTGGCCTTCCTCAGATGTATACTGCATCTGATTATTTTCAAAGAATTATTTTCTAGAAAATTCCTTGTTTAGCTATTTTTTTCGCCACTCTTTACATAATTCACATTCGGGTTAATGCCCTCATTTTCAGCCATTTTGCTCTCCCACCTTTTCAGGCGTCTGTCGATCCTGATAACTTTCAGTCTAATTCTTATTTAGTAGTGCTCAATTATTGCCTTCCCTGTTTCTACTGAATCTATGTCTGTATGAAGTATGTATGGATAATGATGAGGAAACACACGTTATTTTTAACAAAACAAGATAAGGAACTTATTTACAAATTTACACATCTGAAGATTCAGTAACTTTTTGCAGGATGAGTAATCAAACATTAAAGGTTCGTAGTTTCGATGAATTGCCAAGAAGAGAAAATATTCAAATTAAATCATCGGATACGAAGTAATATTCCAAAATGCTTCAAACAAATTGAGAGAGTTCGTTTATTTCGTCAAGGTTAAACGGTTGTATTCAACATGAATAAAATATATATATTTTAAGGTACTTAGCTTAGAAGTTGACTAGTGTTCCTTGAAATTCCCCATCTATCATTAGAGGTTGATAATGTATCAACGTATAATTTGACACCGGCGTTATTCAGACCCGTGAACTCTACCTTTCTCTCTCTGTCTCTACTTGCTTGATTCAATTTTATCTGCCTATTTATATAAAAAACGATTTGACATCTGCACGTTACTTTTTCTCAGTTTGTAAGCCACTTAATTTTCATTGGTCAAAGTAAATTTTCTTACAGGCTCGCTAAACATTAACATGGTCTTTTCTTCAGCATGGAGCCAATCCCATTATCTATTGGTCAGAATTAATTTTCGCACAGGCTCGCGCATTTGAAAACAGTAAAGAAAAGAGTTTTTATTACGTGTTTACCACATGTACGACTTACAATTACTGTGTCACCAAATTGTAACCTTAAACGTACTGTTCTTCTCGGGATAGAACAATAAAGTATTAAGTTTAAGCAGGGCCTATGAGAAAAAAGTATATCCGCTACTTTGTTCCTGGCCTAAGAACTAAGTAGGGCCCACAGCAACCATGCAACCATTCCACTTTATAAACACACACACACACTGAGGACGGACATGAAATCAAAATCTCCCATCATTCTGAAGATGAAATTCTGATCTCGAAATATTAATGAATAATAAATAGGTAATACCCACCACCTTTTTTACCTTCCTTTATTATACTAAACACATTGTGATAGCCATCAAATACCTAACCATACACCTTATATACACAATGCTTCAAGCAAATTATAAAACTCTACTATATATATTATAGATTATTTTTTGTACTTCTTTGATCGGGCCCAGGCACAAGCGAAGATTTAGAGTCCTGATTTTTAGGATATTTTATTAATTGCTACAGGCGAAGTATTCTTACACTCCTTACAGATAGTAAATTAGTGTAGTATGAAGATCCACTCTACCTACATGGCTTTCGCATTAATCTTAATCTATTTTGATTGATACCAATCAATGTGCTTAACAACTGAAACGAATGACTTTCAAGATTAAATTATATTCTAATCTTGTAGATCGTATGGACGCGTGACCGAATGGCTACAAAGCTAGCTTTCTGTGAATTACATCTATTAGGTTGCTACAAAATAATGGCCGATTTCAGAAACATAATATTATTCTTGAAAAATTAACTGTAGAAACGTTGAAATTACTCAAAACACAAGCCTTAAGCATCTATGCATTTCTGCCATCGATCGATGATATTATTTATTACTCGTTGATAAAAAGTTATTGGCTGTGATTCAACGACATTTTTGGAAGCTGATTCCACCTCTGGTTTGGACCTAAACGTTTTACCATTTAAAATGTGTTTAGCTGCTTAAATGGAAATCAGTGGGTGAAAGATCAGGTTGGTTGGTTGTTTGTTTGTTTTGTTTTTATGGCATATCAACACCTCGGCGGGTCATTTATTGTCAACTAAATTTTATTTATTTATTGCTGGTAATACCTTTTTCTTTCAACAATTTATTGTTGTTTTTATATAAGTTTTGTGTCTAGTAATAGGTTTTTCTTTTCGAGTATCAAGATTCATTGGGATTTGTTTTTAAGGGCTGGATCCCAAAGTCCTACCCTGTTATTTAACCCATAACTGGAGGGAGGGGACGGATTAATACCTTTCCCAAGGGTACCAGTGCTTAAGTGAATGCAGGGTATTCAAATGGAATTCGAACTCGGCTCACCGATTTCTCTTTCCGAGCCGATATCCACTGCACCACAACGCACATCCGTCACTAAACGCTTACAGCACCTGGTATTCCCAAGCGGTCGCCCATCTAAGTACTGCCCAGGCTCAACGTTGCTTAACTTCAGTAATCGAGCGAGAACCGGTGTATTCAACGTGATATGGCCGTAGGCCGAAAGATCAGGAGAATATGGAGGATGGGGTATACTCTCGTGTCCCAAGTCTGTGAGTTTTTGCAACGTTATTCTTGCAACATGTGGCGGCGCATTATCGTGGAGCAGAATTGGACCACGTCGGTTCGCCAACGCAGGTTTCAATTTTTTGCAGGCGTGCATGCATTTCAGCAATTTTATTGCAGTAAAGCTCTGCATTAATGCTCTGATTGGTTTCCAGAAAACTGTAGTGGATAGACACCAATTGCAGACCACCAGACAGTTACCATAATCTTTTGCTGATGCAACTTCGGCTTTGGAAAATGTTTGGAGGACTCATCATGATCAAGCCATTGACCTGATCCTTTCCACTTATCATAAAGGATTGTAACCCTATTTCCACATGAAAAAAATATACTTCTTGGTTTAATACAACGGAGCGAAAGAAATTATAATTAGTGGTATTGTTGATTTTGCAATGTATTGTAATTCGCGATACGAGCTTTGCTTGGAAATATTTGATACTATGTACTTGTAAAATCCGAAAGGTAAAGAAATTGGCTGGAGATTGGGGAAAAAGAAAAAAATTTTCCCATTGTATTCAGAGGCGAATTTTTGCCCGGTAAAAATAGAAGACGATAATCAAAACATTATTTTTCATCACAAGCGATTATTCAGTCAAGAAAAGGATCATTGGTGTCACGCAGAAAGAGCATCAAAATTTCTAAATGTTTTTGATTTTCTTTGAGATCATGAAGAACCATTTATCGAACTTTTTCACCTTGCCAATACTTCGCAAATGACGTGAAACTGATGCAGTGCTACAACTAAGCATCTTTGACACCTTGACTTGGATTTTGTTCAACAACTGCTTGCAATTGTTCGTTGTCAAGATTGCATGACTGTCCTCTATCTTCTTCAACTTCAAGGCTGTCATCACCAGTACGGAATTTCTGGAACCACCTTCGTATTGTTCGATCACTTGTAGATTCATCTCCCCATGCTGTGTTGATATTGGCAGAAGTTTGGGAGGCACTGTTTCCGAGTTTGAACCCGTGCAAGAAAAGTAAATGAAGATCATGTTTTGTCATGTTCATAATTAATGGCTTCTATGCTTCAAGAATATTTCTGTCTGAAAATAAGTTCAAAATTATTAAAGAGCACACATTAATTATCTATACCAAAATTCACCTAATATATACCATGAATACTATGTTAAAATAACTTTTCAAAATACAACACTTCAAGCGGCCATTATTTTTGTAATAACCTAATAGATTAGACTCTCTCCGTGATTGATTAGACATAAAGGTGTCTTCTTGATAATATCACTCAGGGAAGATGATTTCAGCCTGTGGCACCATTATGCAGTGCCTGAATACCGTATTACAGGTTGACTCAAGACTTGTGAGTGAAAATGCCGACCACGAGTTGTCTCTGACCTTAAAAATGCCTGAAAAATATAACACGAATAGATTCAAGCCTTCGGAGTAAAACTGTCTGAAACCCATAAAACGTTGACTTAAAGCTTGTGAGTGAAAGTGCTTGCCAAGAATTAGATGAAACCTTGTGAATGAAAGTAACTGGAAAACATGCCACGTGCAGACTCAAGCCGTGTAAATGCCTGAAAAAACATATGGATTGACTCTTTTTCAGTGTAACTTGGGAAACAAGGCCATGCTTAGGGCCACCGCAGAACACGCAATTGCGAGGGCGGGGGGGGGGGGGGCACAAGTTCCCTAGGGGCCGCAAGGCCCTGAGAAACCGCAAGGCTCCTTGGCTCCGCAGGTCTATTGTAATGAATAAATAAACAAAATAATTATTATGTAGTGTAAAATTATTATCATACTTGTCTGTTGAAATAGACATCTATCAACCCGTCTCTCTCTCTCTCTCTATATATATATATATAATTTTTGATAGAAGCCTTCTTGTCCCGAAGAGGCCGAAAATCTTTCGTAAGTAAAAAAAAAATTAACTTGAGAGAGAAATAGATTATAGATATGTTTCAACATATATAAAAAGTAGCTAAAAGTTTCACAACTTTTTGTGAAACCATTCTTTAATGTATAGCTTCAAAACGCTAATTCCGCGATTTCTTCCGTTTTTTCGTGATCACGGAATATCTACGTTCCGAGAATGTTATTTTGTTTAAAGTACCATTCATTGTGGATTCATTATGTTTGGGGGGGGGGCGGGGCGCAAGTTGTATTCTGCGGGTAGAGGGTCTGCAAGGCGCATTCTGCTGGGCGGGGGGTGCTGCGATGTTTCTAAGCACAGCATTGTTGGTGAACAGAACTCTTTGGAAGTTGCCGATAATTACATTAGTGTGTAGTCACAAGTACTTATTTAATGGGCAGATTAGCCTTACACAGACTTAGAAACAGACTTTGATACATTGTTTGGACTATTGTCCTCCTCCTTATAGCTATGTTTATGTGAGTATTTGTGTCTTCTCAGAGTGTAGTTCGTAGACGAATTAATAACCACTCCGCCAGCTGCTACTCGTAGAACCCGGAACACTGCTTCACCAGGGACTCCGTTTCCTGCGCACCGTAAGCAAAACGCTGTCTCCCAAACACCGGTGTAGCCTTCTCGAGTCGTAAATAGCAAAAGCGACCCGAAACAGAAGTAGGCTCTTTTTATGTGTTTTTTGGTCTCGTAATTTCCCACTCTCCGAGAGCCTCACTTTCACCAATGACGCATGCGCCGTGTCATTCGAAAAACTGCCTCGCATGAGCTCGCCTCGCGGTTCCATTACGTCTACGAACGCACGTGCAAACAAACCGCCTTCTTTTGCTTCGGCGAGGTAAGTCTCCACCACACTCCCCCCTGATCTCATCATCACAAAAAGTGCATTCGGGAGCGGGTCGCTTCTGGCGGGTGCTCCTTCGGAGGGGTACGACACAAGGTTCGTCCTCAGATGGGCTGTCACCTGAGGTTTCGTCATGCACGTCAGCATCCGCTGTTAGTGGACCATCGGAGCCATCACTTGGTTGACCTGACCCCAAGTAAATAAATCGCTCACTCTCTTCTGTGTCGGTTTCATCGCCCGACGATGCATATGTTCCTGAAAATGGCGTAGGTCTTTGACATGGCGTGGTACCCCATCAATTCGCACTGTCAGTGGGCTGACAATTTCGGTTACCCGCCCGGTCCTGAACTTGGTTGTGCATTTGCCGTGCGGATTTTTGACCCAGACAACGTCACCTTCTTCATATCTCCCTCCGATAATCTGTGGTTCTGGTGGGGGTTTGGCTTCAATGCCTTTTACTCTGACGTGGTAATTATGCAGCACGTCAGCCGGTGCCGTGGAAGGTGAGACATCGTCCTTTGGCGTGACATTATACCAATAAACGGCCTCCAACGCGGAACAACCCTTCCTTGCTGCGATGGTCTTAATGCTCCTGTGGCTGCGCTCCACAATTCCATTACCAGCCGGTGAATATGCGCATCGGAATCTTAACTGCACACCCCAGCTGTTTGCAAACTCTTTAAAGTGTCTGCAAGTGAACGCAGGGTCATTGTCAGTCAATATCTCGGTTGGTGGGCTCCGTTCAAAGAAAATCATCTTCAACTGGTGAATGACACTATGTGCATCTTGTCGACGCAATGTCCGCCAAATTGCAAACCTGGAGGGACCGCAATCAATGAGCGTTAAAAAATGCACGCCATTGTAATGGGTTATGTCCATTGCTACTCTACTCCAGTTGTTTTCCACGCTCAATTTTCCCTTTTTCCAATGAACTGGCGCCGGATCTATAGACTGGCAGGCTTCACAGGCTTTGATAACCGATCGCACGATTTCCTTCGACACTAGTGGGTCGATAAGTCTGGCGAAGTATAGGGTTCGTTTCACGCCCGCATGTCCACTTTCTCGGTGGACGTCAACCACCTGACTTTTATTCAGTCGGCACCTCATTGCAGCGCAACTCTCCGGGACTGGCTCTTTTCCCTCCTTATGTAGATTCAACCACTTGCGTGGCACTCTGGTGAGGCAATCTGCGCGATTTTGACAGGATTTCACCAGCGTGACATCCATGGTCAATTTATATTCTTCCATTAATGCCCGCAGTGTTCCTAAGCGTCGTCTCACTAGCATTTCACCAGCCGCCTTAGTGTTCACACGTGCCTTCCCAGTCAAGGTGTCGGATATCCACCGATGTACGCATGCTGAATCGGTGACCAGATGCAACACTGTAGCCTGCCATTGAAGGGCCAGGTTGATGCCTTTGACTGCTGCATCTAATTCAGCCAGATTGATATGCCTGGCATCATTGGTCGGGCGCAACCAACAAGCATCCTCAACGATGCTTCCATTCGCCTCTAACGCCACTCCTGTGGCCACAGAACTTGCATCCACCCAGACCTTCATCTCGTTGCCATTCATGCACCAGTCTCCTCCAACAGGGTCCATTTCACACACTCTGGTCATCGTCTCTTCCAGCATACGAAGCAGATTGGCATTTCTGATTTCCTCGTCCCATCTCTTGGTTACCGCACTTGCTCGGCGCTTGATGAATGCAGTCGCCACCCTTAGCCAGCCACACACGGGGAAGTGGCCCACGAGTTTCCCACAAATGGAAAACACACGTCGACGAGTCACCACGTCGGGAATTTCCGGGATCTGTCCACTCCGCTTCCATCGGAGAGTACCGTTCTCTCCCCACACCTGCAGACCGAGGACCCTAGTTCCGTCTCGTAGCCGTTTTGGGTCTTTACAGACTAGGCCGTAATCTGAGAGGTGCTGTCGAACGCGCGATGCAGAAATCAGGCTCTCATTGATAAAAATGTCGTCAACGTAAGCCGACGTGGCACTTTTGGTCACACGATCTTGGGACATTATAGCGTCGACGACAGATTTCATGATGAGTGGTGCCACATTTAGTCCAAACCCCAATCGTGTAAGGCAGAACCGCTTGCCCTTGAAAATAACTGTTTGGAATGGCCACAGCTTCTTGTCAATGTGAATTTGTAGATAGGCATGTCGCAGATCCAAGAGCGACACATCAACTCCTTGCTGTCGCCATTCTCTGAGCTTTTGTGCGCACACTTCGGCATCGGCAGTGAATGCTTCTACAAATCCGTTCAATTCTCGGTAGTCGAGTACCGGCCGGACCTTTTGCTTATGTTCCTGCACGACTGCCATCAAGGGAATTAGACCCTTGGGTGGACTAAGTTCCTCCTCGGGATATGGCAGCAACCATCCGTTACGTTGCCATAGCAAGAGTTCTTTCTCGTACGCATCCCGGGCATGGTCTGGCACAGTGTACTCTTGCACGTTATTTGTCAGCTCGCCGGGCGAGCGACCACTTGCCCATTTCCATGTTGCAGTCCACGCTCTTTGCCTTTCATCGAATGTCACACTGAAATCGGGCTCATCGATAGAAATGGCGGCACATCCATCCAGGTTTCCAAAGTATGCCTCACCAGATTCCGTCAGGCGAACACCTAGCTGTTTGATCGCGTCGATGCCAATAAGCAGGTCAAAACCCAACAATTGTCCATCCACGACCAGGACCTCAATGTTCACGGGCTGAGACTGTTCAACTTCCAATTTTATTCTGCCGTGCCCCCGGCACTTCAAAGTCTTCCCGTCGGCCGTCAGTACTCCTACTTCCTTCTGTCTCCAATGGCGACACACAGCTTTGCTCACCAGCGTCTGTGAGCAGCCGGAATCCACCAGAGGTGTGCACTCTCGCCCATCCACGAGCACTTTTACGGCGGGCAATTTCTTGATTCTCACTTGCTCAGGGAGGAGACTGGCGCTGACGTCTCCCCCCCCCTTGGGCGTTTCCCTGGCATCTTGATGATGTATGTCCAAGTTTATGGCATCTGAAGCATCGGGTTTCACGGTGAGACTTCCGCACTCGACCGTCCGACCTCACTTGGCGTCCCTGCATACAATCCTTCGCCATGTGGTTGGGTCCAGAACACTTGTAGCAAAAAAAGGTCTCACTGCGCGAGTTATCAGGGAGCAACTCTGAATTCGAATGTTTTTTGCCAGTGGATGCAGCGACCGATTCCTTACAGCTTCCGTTGTCGGTCATGATAGCCCGTGCACGAGTCAAAAGCTGCTCCAATGTCATGGTCTCCATTCTGGACGAGGCACGAAGAAGCTGTCTAACATATTGTGGCAACCCCGAAACAAACGCACATATCATCCATCGTTCGGGCAACGATCCCTCAACCAGCCGAGCTAAACGATGTAGTTCGGCCAGAAACTCGTCCACTGTTTCTCCCGAGCGAAGTTGCCGAGTAACAAATTGATCGTATGCATCAAATGCATCTGTCGCATACGCGGTCATGAGGGCCCGTTTAATTTGCTCCGCATCCGCTTTCTGTTCCTTGCTGAGCTGCCTGTATACGGCAAGAGCACCGCCTCGGAGGCGTAATGGAAGAATCCGCTCAACTTTGTCCATAGCACAGAGTTCGCAGACCAACTCTGCATTTTCGATCCACTCGACGATTGGCATATCAGTTGCAGCGCCACTGAACTCAGGAATCAACCGGACATCAAAGACTTTGCCGTCCATAATGGAAATCGTAATAGATGCCGAAATAGCTTGTGAGTATTTGTGTCTTCTCACTGTGTAGTTCGTAGACGAATTAATAACCACTCCGCCAGCTGCTACTCGTAGAACCCGGAACACTGCTTCACCAGGGACTCCGTTTCCTGCGCACCGTAAGCAAAACGCTGTCTCCCAAACACCGGTGTAGCCTTCTCGAGTCGTAAATAGCAAAAGCGACCCGAAACAGAAGTAGGCTCTTTTTATGTGTTTTTTGGTCTCGTAATTTCCCACTCTCCGAGAGCCTCACTTTCACCAATGACGCATGCGCCGTGTCATTCGAAAAACTGCCTCGCATGAGCTCGCCTCGCGGTTCCATTACGTCTACGAACGCACGTGCAAACAAACCGCCTTCTTTTGCTTCGGCGAGGTAAGTCTCCACCACAGTTTATGTTTCGGCCGTTGTACGCTCCGGCCTTCTTCAGGTGCTAGGAAAACACTTTATGTCGATCACAGGTGTTTATCAGTCTCATTTCATGTGCAATGATACTACTGGAGTAGCTATCTAGTTATCTCCCTTTAAATTAACTCTCGAAGTTCTGTAGCCCGGAACAACTTTTGGACAGTATATTTCCTTATCCAAACACAAGTGGAATATCACAGGATACATTTCCGTCCCGCTACCAAATATCACTCGTTGGAATTGTATATCAAGGATTTGTTTCTTTTATTCAAACGGTTGTCTGTCCCTTCATTCCATTGTTGCTGAATCATTTTTTTATTTCCTCGTTTATTTCTCTACCCGTCGTCGATATCAACAATACCCACCCTTTTACAGTGAAATCGATAAAGTGTAACCGCAATTTCTACTCTAACAGCTTCTTTTCACGCACTTCCCACCTGTGGAATTCCCTTCCATCTACTTGCTTCCCCGACAGCTACACTCTCCTGGAATTTAAATGTAAGGTCAATAGACATCTCCTATCACACTAACTCGCATCCATTCTCACTGGCGCTTTTTAAATCTACTCCACTCACATCCTCAGTATCCTCATCCGTCTATTACCCTCCTCCTGACATTTCCTATAATTAACCCCTCTTTCTCATCACTGTAACCTCCTGCGAAACAGTGGCAGTAGAATGTCTTGCTTGGGGTGAGATGATTAAAAAAAAAACGGACAAAATATTTTTTTTTTATTACAATATGAGTCCAAGTCCGGGAGTTCAATGAAATTGAAGATTTGCTCTGTTAAGACAAAGTCAGAAGCTGGTCAAGGATTCATATAAGTATATATTGAGAAGAAAACTTGCTCTGGATAATATCCATTGAGCTCTCTGTTTCTATCTCATTGATGATTTAAACTATATAAAATCTTTTAGATTATCCTCTCCGTCTTCACGGGTTGCCATTCTCTCCTCTACATATATGCAGGTTTCGTTAAAAATGAGAGACAAGGTGCTATATATATATATATATATATATATTATGGACTCTCCCGTCGATTTTAACGTATGAGTGTCTAAATTAGACTGCCACACAAAGAATTGTTTAAAGTTGTGAAGGCTTGTGTAGCACCATCCACACTTTTTGGAACTGCTGATAACAAACAATCGGTGCAGAAGTCTGCCACAAATTGCATGAACAACAAACCTCAGTTATTTAACCCATAACTGGAGGGAAGGGACGGATTAATACCTTTCCCAAGGGTAGCAGTGCGTAAGTGATTTCCCCCTCCGAGCCGGCATCCACTGCACCACAACGCACATCCGTCAATATATATATATATATATATATATATTAGAACATAAATTATATGAAAATTATCCGAATGTTTTATTTATCCAAACTCTTTCGGCTACTTCTTGTCATTTTCAGGGATGAATTTTATTTTAACTGAATATATAGATTATTTTGCGTATATATATAGTGGTGTAGGAATGTTTTATATTACAAACACGGTCAGAACATTGTGGTCGTGTTCATAGTTGATATTTTGAGTTTTGGCTTTTTTTAAATTAATGCTTCCATTAATTTTAGCGCTTTTTCTTAACATGTGAATGATGCTTTTGTATTTGTATTATTGATGAGAATGTTACGGATAGAAGTTGGTAGATTTCCATCTGTATTTAAATGGGGCGTAATAGACCTATGGTCAGAGAGATCCAACGTCAGTTTTCTTCGAACTATCATCAATGACTCTACAGACATTAGTAATTTTCTCGTAACTCCAGTTGGAAAAATAAATGATTAGAATAGCCTCCAACCGAAATGATTTACATGTTTTGTTCAGCAAAAGTTATTGATTTAAAAATGAGTCCAAAATTTCAAATTCTCCCTCCTAAATCGATATTGCTAATTAACCATTTTACAAACAAGAAACATCTGCGAGTATCATTGGAGAAGCGACATTTTTGTTTGACGTACCGAAATATATTGATGATGACAAGAAGAAACAGTTAAAATAGTCTTGAACTAAAGCATCTGATCGTCTTTTCAAGATCGAAGAAAAATGTAACAGAGTGCATTTGTTATCTAAGTCCTACGAGAGGATGGTTTAGGGTGAGTTCTAATGTGGGGCTCCACACAAGTATATATGGGTCTCGGGTGTCATGGTGTATCAGTAATTCGAACCGTTTAGTTGAATAGAAAACTCTTGATGATCAGAGACTAGCGACTGATCTTTTTTCCAATCTTGCACAAACAGCACAGTGGGGGGAAAAACTAGCTGGTTACAATTAAATGACTCGAAAACCAAGCTAGTTAAATTCCATCATTGCCGATCGGACCCCGAACTACCACAAATCAGGATAAATAGATGTCCCCTTGAGGAAGTACCGTGACTTTGTAGTAAGCAAAACAAGATCTACATTTAAAATTCAAATGCTCAGCACTGACTTATTGATTTTGTTAGAAAGAAACGAATTTACTCGAATTTACAAAACCTTGCTTAGCACACACGCAAAAGCGGATCCAAAACAAAACTCGTGAAATTTCACACCTCGATGCGAAATGTTTTTCGGCCAATAGAAAACTAGGAAACATCTAAAAACAAAACTCAAATAATTTTCAATTATCGGAAATAAAATTTATTTTATGAACCCTTTTCGCGAGCCGACGTGAAGTTTGTCGTCGTTCAATGGAAAGGCCAGAATGACATTCGGGAGTAAATTCCCAAATGACCTTTTCGACCCCCACAAACGAAATAAAAGACGGAGCAAAACCGACTGTTGCCAGAGAGAAAAGAAGACGAGCGTAATTAGCACGTACCCTTGACAAACATCAAGCGATCGTTATTATTATTACCTCTCTCTTTCTCACCTCCTTCCTTTTCATCATTCACCCTGGGCGATAATTTCAAAGACAATCCTGCCCAACAATAAACGCTCATACATACATTCCTGCCTACGAACACATAAACTCACTCTTGCAAGGACTACTACGAACTCTTGATACCTTAACTTCTATACTGGTGAACCCCGACGTGTAAAAAGAACACGCAGTGGAAATCTGATCACCCTATCACACTGATGACCCAGCGAAGAACATACAGTAGAAAAATCCCTACTACTTCACTGGTGAACATCGACATCCAAAGAACACGCACCCTACATCTACACTGGTAACCCTCGACGCACCCTACTGCTACACCTTAAAAGACTATTGTGTCTCAGACTCGCACCCGACATCAGGTGGAACTCCTGCATAAGATCCATTGCTAAGGGTGCAGGTAAGATGGTCAATATCCTGTACTGCTCCAGTGAGTACCTGACACCTCTTGCTGTCTGTTACCTTTACAAGAGCCAAATCAGGCCAAAAATGGAGTGTTTTGCCATATTTGGGCAGGAGCTGCCTAGACCTCACTACCCAGTTTTGGTAGATTCCAAAAGCGTCTTCGAGCCCTTGTGGATGACGAATCATTCTCCACCCTCCATCCTCTCTCACACGGGCAGAATATGGTAAATCTCTCACTGTTCTGTCTACTTCAACGGAATGAGCTCAGACGGAATACATTCCCTGGTCTCACCAGTTCAAACTTGCGCGGCAAGGACAAGCCGTATTTGCCGCCGTATTCTATCGATGAAAAGTAAGTTCCACTCGGACAACTTCGCGTTAACCACTGTTCTGTGGAACCAACTGCCAAGAAGATGTTTCCCCGATAACTACAGTCTTAACTTGTTCAAGGTTAGATTAACCGTTATCTTTCACTCCTATACGCACAAATTGACTCCTACCGTAATATTCTGCTTCGAGTGGCCCCCGAGCCTTGTAAAGAGTGAACTTTATTGTAAAAATAAAGAAAAAAGATGGATCTCCAGGTAGATTTATTTTGTGTTGTGTTGCGAGGGTGAGACGATTCCTCATAACTATAAAAACCAAGCTAGATTTTCACTCCTGTTTTATTTTTAAGAATGCATTTTAAACTTAGGTATCGCGAATTATCGTGAAAAAGTGGAGGTACCCACTTTAAATAAAAAACGAGGTGAGATTTTTTCGCTCTTTTTTTTAATTTACTACTACTTTTGGCGATGCCATCTAGCGGTCTTTAGCAGAATTTCTTTGATAATAGAGTTGAGTAATCATACAAGTTACATCACTCTAGAATCGCTAGGCTAGAATAACATCAGCAAAAAAAACAAAAAAAAAAACAAAAAAAAAACGAAGAATCAAGTTCGAATTTCACTTGAGACCGTATTATATTCACTCGGCAATAAATCTACTTCGCCTTGTACTCAGTCATTGGCTAGATATTTTAAATTATCGTATTAATTCCTAGCATACAGTGATGGTTGGCATAAAGCTCGTTTGGCTTTCTGGATCACACGCCAATGTGTGCCCATATAACACTTCTTATTGTTTGATTCGTTTCATTCTCACTTGTTCACTCACACACTGTCGTACATAACCATATAGATACATACATCCAATGTTTCTTGAATTTTGTAAATTTTCGTTGAAGGTAACTTTTTCAGTATTTTAAACCATTGGTAATTTTTGTATAGGATTTTTGGTCCTTTACGATTTATATTACGATTCGTCTAACATCCGATTCAAGAAAAATAAAGACAACTCCAATTTGTAACCAATAAATTAAAATATATTCAATAAACAAACAAAACATGTAATAGCAGTATACATAGAGTAAGAGGAAAGAGTTGTTCCTCTTTAGCTGTTTGTCGACCAAAGTTTAAATGAAGGAAGTTTTTTCTTGCGCTGAAAATGTTTATTATAATTGTTAGAAAGATTTTCATGTAAGAACAAATAACATGAAAAATACAATTATTTTGAATGTAACTGTAAGTGATACAAAGTTTGGTCAAGAGTTCAAAGTTCAAAAGTTCTTGGCGAAAATATTCAGACAGAAGACAAAGTTCTGTGTCTGTGTGTGCGTTAGGTATGGGTAGAAAGAGAGACTTACGTGTAGTCCTTTAGCCAGCCTGTTGGTCTACTGACAAGCTTGCTGAAAGTCGCCGCTTATAAGAGAGGAGAGCGGCTCAACGAGCAAGCGTGGAAAAACTTTGTTTACATAAAAAAATATGTGATTGGCTAAAAATTAATCAATCATCACACACATATAAAAGAGCTGCTTCAAAGCCGAAATATTAAAGGCGACTGCGATTGCTAAATTGTCCAATACAAGAACAGTAGTGATTTATTACCCAATCGCAGACGAGTAAATGACATGGACCGAATGTGGGTAAGAAAAACATAGCAACCGCCATATTTTCACCATGGAAGATCATACGTGTAAATAATGTTTTAGTGGAAACGTTCATAAAATTTCTCTGGAGAAGAAATATCATTAAAAATTTATTTTCCGTATTATTAAATGAATAAATTAGAAACAAATCACTTACATTAGTGTGTGTTGACAACACTGTCACCGATTATAATAAAATTTAAAGTTTTTAATTAAACAAAAAAATATGTTCTCCAAAGAAAGAAAAAAAATCAATTTTTCCCTATTTCTAAAGCTAACGCGAACAGTCATAGTGAAAATGGCTGACATACCTTCAGTCAAAAAATGACTTAAACTTTTTTTTTTTAGTACGACGATCCGTATCTCATGCAGCCCATTGGTCAGAAAATGTTGCTCATGGTCAATGGATAAACAAAAATGTTGCTCGTGGTCGATGGATAAACAAATAATGTCTTGGACAAACCAATCGAACTTTTTCAATCAGTATCAGTAAAAAGCTACGGCAATTAACCTTGAAATAAAAATTTTAAAAAAGCTCGACATTTTAAATTATTTTTCATTCATTAAATAACATTTTTAAAAGGCATTTTTTACATCGATGTGACATTTTGATCATTTCTCTTTGACTGTTTCAAAAATCGATCAAATTCGCTTTCTTTCCAAATTGATGAAAATAAAATCAACTTGCCGTTGTTTGATTTGGACGGTGCAAATTTTTCAAATTACGAATCACTTAGAGAAAGATGTCTCTTACATGCTCAAGAATAAATCAATAAATTCATATATAAGATTTTGTTTTAATATCATGAAATAATTTTTTACGCCAATTATTTATTTTCAACATTAACGCATTTTGGATAATTATTTTTAGAACCACATTAATGGTATTTTGTCGTAACATTAAAGAGAATTATTGAAGAGCTTTATAAATTGTATCTATGACATTTTTCGAAAATAATTGTCATATCTTTAAATGTCTAAAAAAAATTACTACTTCTATGAAAGAATTAATAATATTTTCCGGGCATATGTTTTAATTCTCAGTGTACATTAGTCAGAATTTTCTTTTTCAGTTCATCCCATAAATCATCATTTTTCAGATCATAGTTTGGCTCACATAAAAGGAAACACCTGAATGGGCGTGCCTCTTCGTCCTACAGCACGAATGCCGGTGTCCCACAAGGCTCTATCCTGGGCCCGACGCTCTTCCTTATTTTCATCAACGACCTCCCAGATGAGATCAAGTCCCAAGTAGGCATCTACGCAGATGACACTACAATATACTCCCGCTCCAGTAAGAAACCTGTCGTGGCGGACAGACATAATCTCGCTGCTGACCTTGAGCGGAATCTACACTCTGTGGTGAACTGGGGCAAGAAGTGGCTTGTCAACTTCAATTCCTCT
Source organism: Ascarosepion bandense (assembly GCA_037127315.1). Lineage (NCBI taxonomy): Eukaryota > Metazoa > Mollusca > Cephalopoda > Sepiida > Sepiidae > Ascarosepion > Ascarosepion bandense. The sequence goes on along the minus strand of JBBBDQ010000436.1, from coordinate 6,204,559 downwards.
AAGACCAAGCTGTTGTCTGTCAACCATTACAGGCAACCTCTTCTGCCTCCCATAAGCATGGACCAGATGATTCTCCCGGAGAGTAATACACTACGCCTCCTCGGACTTACCCTGTCCTCAGACCTCAAATGGAAGCACTACATTGAATCCATAGCAAAATCTACTGCTAAGAAGATTGGGTCACTATGTCGATCCAGGATGTTTTTTCCACCTGAATCCATCCTGCATATATACAAGTCAATCATCCGTCCGTGCATGGAGTACTGCTGCCATTTATGGTCAGGTGCCCCTGCCGTTCTCCTCAGTGTTCTTGACAAGCTCCAAAGGAGAGTCTGTAATGTGATAGGTACTGATCTGGCGACTCGTCTGCAGCCACTTTCCCATCGTCGAAATGTGGCCTCCCTTTGTCTCTTCTATAAATACTTTCATGGCTTCTGCTCGGATGAGCTTAAGTCACTGATGCCTCCTCTACAGGTGTTTACCCGTGCAACCAGACTGGCAACTGGGTCCCACCCATTCACAGTCAGGTTAGCCAAATGCAGACGACAATTCTACTCCTGCAGCTTCTTCTCTCGCACTTCCCGCCTGTGGAACTCACTCCCGTATTCTTGCTTTCCTGACGGCTACGACCTCCAGAAATTTAAAAGCAAAGTTAATACTCACCTACTAACCACTGGACTCTAGCTCTCTCCCCTCCTCTGTATAATCTTCACGTTCTCTCCGCCCATGTATCTGTCATTGCACCTGCTTTCTCAGCTTTCCATTGTTCCTTTCTAACTAGCTTGTACTCCTCACTCTTTTCTAATTAATCTTTCTACATTTATGTAACCCCCTGCACATCAGTGGCGTTTCTGCCTTGCTCGGGGTGAAATGATTAAAAAAGAAAAAAAAATCCACGGCCACTCATTCTATAGAGTGATTTTAAAATAGAAAAAGCAAATAACGAACATGATTTTCTTTCAGTGAAAGGAACAACAAAGTAAATGAATACACATTGGTTCTGTGCTGTTTCTTATTTTATTTTCCACACACACACACACACACACACGCAATAAAAATTAATTCACACACGTGTATCTCAAAAAAATACAATTGCGCGGGAATTCACTTCTTACCATACTCTGTGGGGTCAAAAACAAGGACGGCGCACCCAAAAGTTCGGACGTAGTGGAAAGCATACCACGTGATCAAAAATATGATTTATTGACCAATCAGGGCTCGACATAAGAAATCTATTTTTTAATCTCCCCGGAGCCTCACCATTCAGATATAAGGAAGGGAGAAACTCTCATCAGACCAGAGGAGGACCAGCGACAAGCTGACATCAAAGGGCACGCGGACAGATTCGAGCATACACACAGAGAGAATCCAGCAGTTCACACAACAGGCAGAATCCGTATCAGTGAACCTTCTTTCACCCTCTCTTTCTCTCATCTCGCTCGCTACACATCGTCCTACCTTTCCCTCTCACATTCCAAGTTCCTTTCTTTCTCTCATTTTTACAGCTGTACGGACAATCTCATATTTTGTAAAAAAAAAAATAATTCTTTTATTTTTTTTTTACGAAAATAAACAAAAGTTTATTTTACTTTATTTGTAGTGCATTTTTCTTTTTATTATTTGTTTGAGGGACTTCTTAGCCCCCTTTACAGTTCTTTCTAGAATGACGTCATCAATTTATACGCGCTGTTGTTTTTGCGCGTAAATTCGACTTTAAAGCATTTTCATTGCACAGCGTGTTATGCTTTGAATTGAAAGTTATGAGCATTCGATTTTAAATAAATGCTCCACTTCGCCTCTGAATTTTTAATTTGTGATTAAAATTGATTTTGCTTAAATTGAATTTTTTCCGCGTTAAAATGCTGTATTCGTTTGTTTTCTGAAATTAAAAAAAATATTTCGATAAAATTTTAATGTGTTTTACTCCAAGTAAAAAATTTAAAAGAAAAATGAGAGAAAGGGGGGGGGGAAGACAAAAGAAATTCGAAAGAAAAATGAGAAAAGTAAACAAGGAAAAATAAAAATAAAAAAAACGAGAAAAAAGACAAAGAAAAGCAAGAGAAAAATGCTTTTATTTTATAAGTACTTGCCATTAGTGTTAAGGTTATTGTGGCGGAAATTAAAATCCGCTAGGCGAGTTCAAATCATGGCCTAGTCTGTCGCATCCAATTCACTTGATGTCCATGTGAAAGAATTAATCCACCTCTTCACTCACCTAACCGCCATAGTTTTAATCAAAGAATAGCTTGGGGTAGTCTAAGAGAAGGACCACTACAAATTCGAAACCGTGGCGAAGACAACGAGTAACCGTTCCGCCATTTTTCCTAAAAAATCATGGCAATTCACAAAATGAAGAAAAGGAATCTGTAGTATAACATGTATGAAAAAAAACAAAACAAACAAACAAACAAAAAACATGCTCCTTACCACTACCTAAGAATGAATACATTATTACACAATCAGGCGTTTAGACGGAATCTTTCTTAATAAGCCTTGATATTTTGAGCTTATATAGGATACAAATCCTATATAATCCATCAACCAACTAAAACATAAAATAAATTCTACACCCGCAAAATCGGATTCAAACTACTACAACATTTGGGAAAAACCCAAAGTAAAATTGCACACCCGCAAAAAGGGATTCACACGACCTTGGAAAAAAAACAACTAAGAAAAATTCACAAGTCAGTGCGAAAAGCTAATTCTGAATGCTGATTGGATTAAAAACAGCAAATTTACATATGACGTATTTTCACGCCTAGATGTGAAAAGGCCACGGGAGCCGGCATCATGAGAAGTTTCACTATTTAAACCACGTCACTCCACATGAAAAGGCAGTCGACATGAGAGCAATTATTTGACGACTTCGTGGCAATGAAACGAAAGAAAATTCAAGAAGCCAACCCGGACGCAAGGCACGTCATGAGTTCATTCGACCTCTACTTTCAACTTTCTTTTCTTCTTTTTCACTCCACGCCAATCTGGACTTAGGGGGCACGACACAGTTGCATTCGCCCGCTTCTGCCAACGGCCTTTCCTTCGTTTTCACACCGCGCCGCCAAACAGAACAACAACAACAACAAAATGGACATGTTAAGTACTAATTCTTTATTTCTTCTCTCTCTCAACCTGTCGCGACTTACTAAAAAGAGGAAGGAACAAAGCCTTTAAATTCCGCTACTCCACAACCATGAACTCTAAACTTCTGCGGACATTTCAAATATCTACATTACTACTAGGAACAATTTTAACTGCAAAACTGCATGCGTTTTCTAAATTAACACTTTTCTTTTCGCAAATATAGTGTTCAGATAACAAAATTTCACTTATATTTTCCTTCTTACACTTTTGTCATTCTGTAAATAAATCTTTGCTTTGATGTACACACGAAATATTTTATCCTTTTACATTCCAACAAGCAACCTTCAACCTTCTGAAATTTAAATTGTGGGGACTTTGGACGTGTTTGACACGAAGCCAATTTACCAAGCATCACCGAGGACCCTACACTTATTTATGGCGACGCTGTATTTTGCTCAGGGTAATAAAAACTCGAATGTTCTGAAAAGAAGTGGATTAATTTGCACCAAATAGAAGAATTAAATTTAAAAGTCACGATACCTTCTTGTTCTTGTCAACATAAATATAAAGAAGGTCGCTGACCGGTAAGAATCGCTATTTATTGATCGGGGGCGAAGCATATCGATTACATAGTCGATAGCGAGAAGGTGCATTCTTTTTCAAACAGAATGAATTCAACTATTTCACTCAAACACTGTGTTTATAAACGGAAGTGTATTGTACGAGTTTCGAAAAATAAAATAAACCCTTTTCCCCCATTTAAGTTTACTGTTAAGTTAATACGTATTGTCTGAAACAATTCTACTACAATTTAATGAATTTGTAGTAAACTAAACAAGTTCTAGATTTAAAACTTCAAATGCTAAGCACTGACTCGTTGATTTTGTTAGAAATAATTCGAATTTACAAAACCTTGCTTAGCACACATGCAAAAGCGGATCCAAAACAAAACTTGTGAAATTTCACACCTCGATGCGAAATGTTTTTCGGCCAATAGAAAACTAGGAAACATCTAAAAACAAAATTCAAATAATCTTCAATTATAAGTTAATTATGATTGATGCGCAAATACCCTTGCCAGTCAAGGCTTGACAGAACACAATCTGTCCTGTTATTTAACCCATAACTGGAGGGAAGAGACGGGTTAATACCTTTCCCAATGGTATTTGCGCGTCAGTGAATGCAGGGAATTCAACTGGAATTCGAACTCGGCTGCCCGATTTCTCATTCCAAGCCGATATCCACTGCACCACAACGCACATCCTAGATGAAGCAGAACAAAATGCTAGAAATGACGATACAATTGTAGTAACGTCAGAGAGACCGTCTCACCTACCTTGCTCTCATCTCGTATAAAACGCTAGGTTCTCCGAAAATATAAGCCTTAACTTTTTTTAAAAATCATATCACCCCAAGCAAGGCGGTAACGCCACTGATGCACAGGGGGCTACGTAAGAGTGAAAAGATTGGAAAAGAGAAAGCCGGAAACCACATCCTAAACAGGGAACAAGGGTTGAGTCTCTTCACCTGTTCAATAGACGTGGGTGGAGTGTGAACCGGGCGATAGTTTAGTCTATCTACTCCAATTGAAAAAAGAAAAAAAGAAAAGAGGAAAAAGATTGGAAAAGAGAAAGCCGGAAACCACATCCTAAACAGGGAACAAGGGATGAGTCTTTTCACCTGTTCAATAGATGTGGGTGGAGTGTGAACCGGGCGATAGTTTATTCTATCTACTTCAATTAAGCGCGCATGTTTTTTTTTCTTTTCAGCGGGCGTAAGAAATGCGCAATGCTTCGCTTGGAGGGAGAAAATGCAATACATGTAGAAAGCAGGGGCATTAGACTAAAGCTTGTAGAAGTAAAAAAACAAGTGGGTTAGCAAAAGGGTATCTTGTTCGGCATCACTGGATTCACTTGACCGCTTAACAGAAATCACGGCTAACGAACAGCCACTAAAAGCACTAATTGACACGGGAAGCACAGAAAACTTTCTTAACACAAACATTGCGAAAGTAAATTAATATGAGAACTTACCCGTGGTTAAACAAAGTGAACGTTTCGTTTTTGGTTTTTACCTTCTTCTATATGCCACGTCCCTTCAGGGCGCGAGCGATCATGACCTTCCATATTCCTCGTCGATCTTAATACCCTTTCTCCTGTTATCCCACTCAATCCCCACTCCACAATCAATCTGCTCAAATCCACTATCGTAAAATTAAGGGTCATTCCATGTCAAATCATCCAGACCACGACACCCTTACGTCTCAGATTTTTTTCAAATTTTCACCATATGTTGGTATCATAGAAACTAGAAAATCCTGAAAATTTGAGCGTCTAACTCTAAGCGGTTCCGGAAATATCGCACTTTTAGTATTTTATGAAAATCGTGTTTTGTTGCAAATTTCCGCCATTTTGAATTTACATTTTTGGGCATAAATCCATTTCTAGACAAGGTTCAGTCTTGAAAATTTGCACTAAAATGGTTTTCCACATGAGGAATCCAAAAATCATATCTAAAACCTCTGAAAATGAACTGTTCTTGAGTTATTGAACTTTTAAGCCGAGGTTTGGGTATTGGTCTCGCGCGTCCCAAAAAAACATGTGGCACTATGGGAAATTGAATTTTTTTTGTTTCTACACATTCTTGATAGTCTGAACTTGAATTCCTCCAAAAATGGTGTTTGGTTCTTTTCTCGTTAGCTCACAATTGAACCTCAAAGATGGGCAGTTTCAGGGGCCTCACTTCAGACAGAGCTGTGTACAAGGAGTCACTTGACTTCATCACAAACAGGAAAACTTGAATTTCATTTTGACTTGCTGTTCCTTTAAGAAGTGGTATTACTGCTTTCTGATGTTTCTCTAAGTTGGATGAAACTATTTTGTTTGATGCAAGGGTGCAAGTAGCAGGTAAAGCCATGTAACCGGATAAGGACGAAAGGAATAAAGAAGAATTTAATCTTTAATTTATTAAATTTTTAAATTTATCTCTGAAATTATTTGCAATATAGAATTCAATATGTTTCCATTCTGTATGAACAACTTCTATATTGCATCCTGTAACCACCAGAAGTTTTCTAAGCCATTCACAAATAATGTCTATTTCATAATTTACAAAATGGATCAGTTCTCTTTTACATTCTGACTGTCATGATTGTACATGAATACCTTAATGAAGCTTTTCACTGCATCTTCAGTATTTAGTTATATTTGTTCCCAACAGATTTTGAAATTTTGACTCCCATTCTTTTTCAAGATAAAACTTAATTCACATTTTTCTCGTATTGTAGAATGTTTTGTAAAAAAATGAATTTAGTTTAAGAAGTATATAATAATATTTAAAAATTCATTTAAATATTTTTATCAATAATAGCCTAGAAATTAAAAAAACAGTTTAAATGATTTTATATGTAATAAAATTATATTCTTTTTTTAATTAAATAAATGGTAATTAATAAAAACAAAAAAATAATAATGTTTATTTAATAACTACCCATTGGGCATTCTTAATACAAATCTCATTTGTGCTATTTTTAGAAATTCTAACTTAGTTTGTAAAACCTTGAAGCTGACTTTTTTCTTTGAAACTTTTAAAAACAATGTTTATTTTTCATTGCCAAAAATCCTTTTCTTTTTTTTAATAAACAACAATGTCAATTTATTTACACAAAGGTTTAGAATAGAAAATAGAACAATATTATATTTTTTAATTTTTTTTTTTAATGAAGCCTCCTGTTTAAAAAGCATGGTTGTAGTGCCCAATATAAGAATTTTAAAAACTTTCTTAATCTGTGCTTTCACAAAGATGATTATGGTATCGATGCTGAGTGGATATTTTTTGCAACCAGCCATGGAAAATCCCCTTGTGATGGGATTGGTGGTGCTGTTAAACGGCATGCAGCAAAGCGAAGCTTGCAGAGACCATTGAACAACCAGATTCTAACTTACATTACTGGAAGTGTGCCAAGCAGAAATGAAGTCCATTGTGTTCTTTGGAATTGACAAGGAAGACATGGTTGAGGTGAGGAATAGAATGAAGAAGAGGTTTGTGGATGGGAAAACAGTACCCGGGACGAGAAGTAGCCATCACTTTGTTCCACAATCAGGATGCAAGATTGGACACAAACTCTGTAGTGAGGATGAATCCTTTGTTGATATTCACAACTTTAAAATCCTCACTCATGTTGACATTGGAGATATTGCTCCTTCAACATATATAACATGTGTGTACAACTCATTCTGGTGGGTCGGATTGGTGCAGAAAGTAAACCTCAATGAAGGTGATGTTGATGTTCAGTTCATGCACCCCCATGGTCCACGTAAAATATTCAACTGGCCTTCCAATGCTGACCAGTGTCCTGTTCCTTTCAAAAACATCATTTGTAGCATCCATGTACCTACAACAAACTCAAGTGGAAGGAGCTTTACTATTTCTGACGAGGATTATGATAAAACTGTGACAGCATATGTTGCCTTACACTCATAAGATGTTGTGTTGTCTTGATAGTTTTTGACTTTAATGTACTATCATACCACATACGCACCCGGCATAGGTACTGTTTCTTAGTATCCATATCCCCTGCATTGATTACCAGAAATATGGTAATCTGTTCTTTCTTCCCAAGTTCACAATTAAACCTAAAAAATGGGTTAATCACATGACAATTTTTATGGGTTCATAAATGCTGCAAATACATTGTATCCACACCACATGATGCAGTTAATTTGGGAATGTCCACTGTGATTGGCCCATCTTTGAGGTTCAATTGTGAGCTAACGAGAAAAGAACCAAACACCATTTTTGGAGGAATTCAAGTTCAGACTATCAAGAATGTGTAGAAACAAAAAAAATTCAATTTCCCATAGTGCCACATGTTTTTTTGGGACGCGCGAGACCAATACCCAAACCTCGGCTTAAAAGTTCAATAACTCAAGAACAGTTCATTTTCAGAGGTTTTAGATATGATTTTTGGATTCCTCATGTGGAAAACCATTTTAGTGCAAATTTTCAAGACTGAACCTTGTCTAGAAATGGACTTATGCCCAAAAATGTAAATTCAAAATGGCGGAAATTTGCAACAAAACACGATTTTCATAAAATACTAAAAGTGCGATATTTCCGGAACCGCTTAGAGTTAGACGCTCAAATTTTCAGGATTTTCTAGTTTCTATAATACCAACATATGGTGAAAATTTGAAAAAAATCTGAGAGGTAAGGGTGTCAAAGATGTTTTTTTCTGGATGATTTGAGATGGAATTACCCTTAAAGAAATTAACATAATATTTTCAGCAATTATCTAATATCTAACAGAATTTTAGTTAGTTTATCTTTGTAGCCTTACCTTTGAAGATGTTTTCTGAATAGTAAAAATTAAAATAATATCCAACTTTCTTTTAAATTAATTTTAAAATTTAATAACTGAGATAATGAAATTATATAACATGGCAGAGGTAACTCAATAATGTATTAAATGTTATGGTATTCATTAATTTATATTTTTAATGTCTATTTTTCATATTATTCGTTATTAATAATAATTGTTATCTTGATGTTTATGACATAGTAAATTTATCTTATTTATTAAATTTTTATAGTACTTTACATTTTTTTATGGTACTTTACATTTTATTATTCACTATTATTATTAAATTAATTGTTTAGACTAAAGCTAAAAAAAAATTAAAGCATTTACAATTTTTTTAAACATAAGGTATCACGAATTACGGGAGGTACCTACATTCACAATTAGTTTTAAAAAATTAAGAAAGTACGAATTAAAAACTAAAACTTACTTTAATTAGAAAGTGTGATTTGAGAAGCCAGTTGAGTGTTAAACGTTGAAATGTATACATGAAACACGGACGTTAAAGTAAAGAATTGTGCCCTGCCGGAAATCAGTTTAAGTTTTTTTTTCTTTTTCTTTTTTTTTTTTGATATGCCACTTATGTCCTACCATAATAATAATAATAATAACAAAATATATCTACACACAAAAATGTTTTAATTATTTAAAAAAATCTTGGTGCGAGAAAATTTGTATTAACCTTTCCAATTTTCGATTAGTAAATACAGTTTCTACTTATTAACTAAATAACCTCATGGGCATGGTGATTGGAAGAAATTTTAAAAGATTTTTGAATCTTTATAAATTATTGTAATTAAAAAATAAAAATGAAAACAATTCTTGTAAAAATTCATAATTCATCGAACAGTGGATAGGGAATTAAGAATTAAAAGTAACTCTCTTCTTTTCTTCACTTTTACAAAAATTCACAGTTATGTGTGAAATCCTGATTTTGCCGAATAGAAAAAGGATTGACCACGTACTGAAAGAAAAAGACGAAGCTGGATTTCGTGATCAGATGTTAAATTAATTTTTTTACCAATGAAAGGAAGCGATTTGCCAACCTGAGAACAGTTAGCAGTCTTGTATGAAAAACTAAATGCCTATAAAACACAAAGAAAGTCAGAATCAGTGAGTCAGATGGGAGTAGAGAGACGATACGCTAAAATGTAACAAAAGAAACTTCAAGTCTGACCAGGAACTATAGGTCCTGTCACACGTTCGTTCTCCTTCTTCACTCATGCTATTGCCTTTACCTATTCTTCTCTATCCTCAACATTCTTGCAGTCAACAAAGAAGAACACAACAACAACAACATACTTTAACTGACTCCTAAATATTAACTCCGATAAGTATAATTTTTTTTATTGCTTCACCGTCCTTTTCACTTTCTCGTCGGCCATAAAAAAGGAAAGGAACACAGATTTTATTAAACATGTTCGCTACTTACAACTATAATTCTGGACATTTAACTTCTTACTACCATTTCTCATCGAACATTAAACTTCTACAAATTCATGTTATTCTGTTAATAAAATTCACTTATTTTACAAATGAAACAATTTTATTCTTCCACATTTCAACCTTCTGATGATGAGTCTAATAATCCAAGTCGAGGGGATTGTCGGCTATGTTTGTGAATTGGCCTTGTACCAGACATAGCTGACGATTCTTACTACAATTCTTAATATGTATTGTTTATAAAAGCAATACAAAGTTTATCTAAATAAAATTTTATCTAAATAAAAAAAAATGGCCTTTTTTATTGCATTTTTGTTTTCACTATTCGGAGCAGATTTTCTGAAAAGCAGCAACTGTTTGGAAAAAATAAATAAGTAAATAAATAAAAAATAAGTGGATTATATTCCCAAAGAGTCCTGCATTTAACTTATAAAATAAAGTTCCGTGACGTAAGTCAATTTCTAGAAATTTCAGGAAATTAATTGTGGTGGGGGTGGGTAACATATGTAAGAAAATATTTTTATCAAGATTTTATAAAAATAATGATTTCAAAAATAATTTCAGTCATTTGTGAATAAATCCTGAACGTTTCATCAAAATCTAACCATTATTTGATTTTTACAAGAATTTCCAAATTAATGTGTTTTTCACCGGTAAAAAAAAAAAAAAGAGTTGCATAATATTACGTTTTCCATAGTAAACTCTGGTAAAAATCTCGCTACTCGCTAACGAAAAGAAAAACAAAAAAAATAATTAAAATTTCGAATGTGTTAGAAAGGATTAAAAAAATTAATAAAATAATTAAAAAGAAAATAGTTTGATCGTTTCTCTTAATGACAACATAAACATTTTGACGCTAAAACTTTGTTTTTATTAAGTTTTGGGGTCTTTTAACACCATGTTATGTTGTTTATTCGGCGAATGAGTGAAGGTACCTAGATTTAAACCCAGTTCTCGCGAGAAAAAGGAAGAACCTCATCATACTTCTGGCAATACGATACGGCCTCGCAGACAATAAAAAATGTCTGCTCAATTAAAGGATTTCTTCCCTCCATAAGAATAAGGCAGGGGGGAATGGTGATTTTCTAAGTATAGCACAGATGTGACACAAGGCCGAAAGTATTGGGCACCCAGTGAGGATCGAACCCACTACTCAATGATTCTAGCGAGACAAGCTTGCAAACCATTATACCACGCCGAGATACCCAAGGCAGGGGAGAATGTGACATTGTTGTGGACTGGACAACGTGGTTACCATTTGTTGCAGCTCGAACGTCGTGGTCGTCATTTGAAAGTGGCGTCACCATTATAAAGTAGACTGGTTGTCCAATCCACCACATTAATAATAAAAATAACTCAGAGAACAATATAACAAGAATAATAACAATGTATTAAACATAGTTACAGGATTGATTAATTTGTGCATGCAAGATTTAGTGGAGAAAGTTCTCTCTTGGATGTTGAAGAAAATGTATCCATGTTCATACTGGAAGAGCCCCTGAACATAATTATACATGTAGTGAAATATGAGAGAGAGAGAGAGAGAGAGAGAGAGAGAGAGAAAATATTTTTGGTGTAACTAATTGCTAAACGCAATTAGCGCAGTATGTGAGTTGGAAAGGAACTAACGACATTCGAACTGGTAGCTCCGAAAAGCAGGATCCAACTGGCCTAAGCACGTGTGAACTTCAGCTTATATATTTCTGAATACAGCGCGGGAAAAAAAGAGGTTCCTGTGCGGTACTAACGTAAGAGTATGTGGGTATATGTGTGTATACGTGCGTACATGGCGATATGTATATAAGTGTGTACATGCATGTAGAAGTGATTCTACAACATTATCCATTTCCCCCATTAATGGATCTGTATTGAATGCATCAGCAGAAAAACTAATAGGTTCTGTCTGAAACAATTCTACTACGGTTAAATCAAATTAAATTAAAAATGAAAACAATCCTTATAAAAATCCATTATTCATCGAAAAGAAAATAAGAGTGTTCATAAAAGCAATTAATGTCTCTAATTAAATAATATTTCAGTTCTTTTTTTCCCCCGATTCGGAGCAGATTTTCTGTGTAATAAAAAAAAAATCTGATCGAAAAAAAAAATTGATGATTTTAAATTCTACAAGGACTTGCTCCTAAACATTGCCATATAATCTAAGCGATACAAATATATATATTTATATATTCTTGAAATTTCATAAAGCTAAATGAGTAGTAAGTGATAAAGATACATTTCAAAGATGATTTCATTAATTTCTGATTAAGTCGAGAAAATTTAATTAAAATCTAACAGAAATACCTGATTTTTGCAACAATTTTCAAAACAATGTTTTTTTTTCACCGAACCCCTCCCCACAAAAAAAAAAACTCAAATTTCCCGTACCGCGTTGATGCCAAAAAAGAAAAGGTAGTTAATTTAACCCAGATATCCAAGCTTCTAAAAAGATAACCAAAAATAATTGTATTAAGAAAATCCTTTGAACTTTCCACTTAATAATTTAACAAACAACATTAGAGAATTTTTTTGACGATAAAACTTTTGTCCATTTTTTTCATCATGTACCCTTTTTTAGCTAATTTTCGGAGGTACTTGCAAGTTATAACTATTTAAATTTAAGCCAGGAGCAAACGAATGCGAACTCCACAGAACCATCAGTTTAATGAGCCATATAACAAAACTGATTGTCCGAATCCTGATGAATAGAGCGAGAAGCAGAATCAGGCCAGAGATAGGACAAGAACAGTGCGGTTTCGTCAAAGACACTGGAACAAGGTACGCCATATTTATGATTAGGATGCTCTCTGAAAGGGCAATACAAATGAAGAAGGACTTATACCTGTGCTTTAATGATTATGCAAAGGCGTTTGACAAAATACACCACAAAGAATTGATGGAGATGTTCAGCAGCCTTGACATATTTGGGAAAAACTTAAGAGTAATCAAGAATCTTTACTGGCAGCAAACCGCTTGTATACGGACAGGTAACGAATTCAGCAGATATACAAAGGTAGAAAGGGACGTAAGACAAGGATGTGTCTTTTCACCGAATCTGTTCAACTTGTGCAGCGAGAATATTTTGAGGACCCTAGAAGTTATGCCTGGATTTGTCATCGGAAGCCACGATTTAAACAACCTAAGGTACGCAGATGATACAGTGCTGATAGCAGACACAGAAAGGAAATTACAAAACCTCTTTGGAAATGATGGAAACGAAAACGAAATTAATACTGAGCATCAGGAAGAGACAGCTGAAGTTCCTGGGACATGCAATGAGGAAGGAGGGCTTGGAGAATATGATACTAACAGATAGAGGAAAAAAGAGACGGAAAAGTAGCGGATAACAACTTTGAAGGATCTAATTAGGTGGATGATGGAACGAGAGTTGCATGGTGTAACAAGAGAAGGCGTGCTAAAAGCCACCAGGAATAGGGAGACGTGGAAAGCCATGATCGCCTACGCGCCGAAGGGACAGGGCAGAAGAAGAAGAATGTTACTAAAAATTATAGATATTTTATTATGTCTCCAAATATGTTTTTTTTTTATCATATCACCCCAAGCAAAGCAGTAACGCCACTGATGCACAGGGGGCTACATAAGAGTGAAAAGATTGGAAAAGGGAAAGCCGGAAACCACATCTTAAACAGGGAACAAGGGATGAGCCTCTTCACTTGTTCAATAGACGTAGGTGGAGTGTGAACCGGGCGATAATTTAGTCTATCTACTCCAACTGAAAAAGAAAAAGAAAAAAAGAGTGAAAAGATTAGAAAAGAGAAAGCCGGAAACCACATCCTAAACAGGGAACAAAGGATGATCCTCTTCACCTGTTCAATAGACGTGGGTGGAGTGTGAACCGGGCGATAGTTTAGTCTATCTACTCAAATTGAAAAAAAAAAAGAAAAGAAAAGAGTAAAAAGATTGGAAAAGAGAAAACCGGAAACCACATCCTAAACAGGGAACAAGGGATGAGTCTTTTCACCTGTTCAATAGATGTGGGTGGAGTGTGAACCGGGCTGTAGTTCAGGCTATCTACTCCAATATATGCTGTTATAACGTTCTAAAATTTCTGACATTTTATCATTTATTCAATTGGTAAAGAGAAAAGATTCAGTGAGTGAATATCTTTCCACAAAATTGTTTTTCTATTTGTTTTGCTTTCACATTGACTTTTTCGTTTCATTGCAAATCGGTAGATTTTCGCGAAAATGGAAATTTTTAAGTTGAAGCAAGCAAATTAGCTCCAAAGGGATGGTTTGTCATAAAATATACATAAAATATCAAATTGCCCCCAGAGTGTTTGTCCGACATTGACATTTCAATTTACACTCCTTTGTGCTCATCGATACGAAAATATGGATATTGATTGGATGTCATAATTTTTAGTTTTCGTTTTTTTTTTAATTTATGATTTTTATTAAAATTAACCGCAGTTTTTAAGAAGTGATTTCTTAAAATTTTATAAAAGTGAAACATTTCAGGATGAAGAAATAACATTTTTCTAAGAGAAAATTGCCTGCTAAGTCAAAATTCGGTTACGTTCAGCCATAAGACAACCGTAACAGTTTTTTTTTTGCCTGTCTTAAAAACGAAATTCAGTAGTTCTCAGTTATTTTTCTGCACCGATTAAGTTCTTCTGATATCAAAAGACACTGACAAAATTCCAAATGAACAGAAAGTCGGGATCCAGTTTATGATTATTTTTTCATTGAAAATTAAACATTCAATGCCGGGCACAATTATATAGTTCAATTGTGCATTATTCGTACAGTATGAAAACGAATCCTACGCGTGGTAAGTCTCTCTACTCTACAACTACGCCCGCAAGTGTTTTTTGGTGGCATCTGCACTAGTAATGATTGTATCTGTGGTGATACCAGGGATCAGATGTTTGTCCTCAGAGCTCCAGATAGCAAATGACCAAAACTGGTATTTGCGCATCTGGGCTCCACGCAGATGTTCCGGTGGAAAACCAAAAATAAATAAATATCAAATTCCTTTTACGGACCCTTTTCGCGAACCGACGTGAATTTTGTTTGTCGTCCAATGGGAAGCTCAGAATTAAATACGGATGTGAATTCCCAGATGACTTGTTTGGAGCCCCAAAGACGAAATAAAAGGCCGACACAGGAAGCATCGCCAATTGAGAAAATACGAGCATAATTAACACGTCCCTTAGCACACATGAAGCGATCGTATTGTGTCGTTTCTCCTTTCTCTCTCATCTTCTTCTTCTTCTTTTCTGTTCACTGAGTCACTTAATAACTGATCAGTACCCGAGGACCGAGCGGAGACTTCAAAAACACTCCTAACACACAAACGCACACACATACCTACACACAAATTCTTTTCGGCATTTACTGCTATGAACATTTTAACGACCTTTGTACCAACCAAAAGACATTACTTTTTTTTGTAAAAAACCTTAATTGATACATATACATACACACACACACATATAAGAAAATCAAATTGTGTATAGAAACAACATATATATGTGTGTGTGTGTGTGTGTGTGTGTGTGTGTGTGTTGTTTCTATGCACAATTTGATTTTCTTGTTTTATACCCCCTTCAAATTCAATTAATATATTTCAGCAAAGAAATAGACTTCACTATAACGGATAACCCACTATATATCAAACAAAACTTCTGATGGGATTTTATTAGTTGAAAAGCAAATATAAGAAATCTTAAAACCGTATAACTCAGAACAATTTATCAATACGAGATGTGTAAAATTATACGTCTGTATGTGTATTTCAGACTAGTTAAATGAAAACTGATTCCCGAACACCCACCTCAAGCAATAATACCCATTTACACTAGCAAAGCGTAATTAAAGAGACGCAGTCTACAGTAAAGGCATGATAGTTTTTTACTTAAGGCTAAATCACAATGCAACTCACGCTCAGAACCGGAGGCTCATTACCAATTGAATAGTTAGTGAGTTCGATCCTCACTTGGTACTCATACTTTTGGCCTTGTGCCACATCTAAGCTACGCTTAAAAAATCACCTTGAAGGTAGTTGGCTTGAAAAATTAAAAAGCACAAAACTAGAGATTAAGTAAGAAGAGCATGAAAACTGAATCCTTTTTATCTTGGTATATTTTTCTATTCTAAGGTCTTAATACAATTAATATTATTTGGCGAAACTTCGGATACATTGCTTCTTACTTTGATAAGTGTGTACAAAATATGAATTTCGATCTTTGAATTATTTATCCAAAAAAAAGAAAAAAACAAAAACAAAAAAACAGTTTCATTGAAACAAACCATATTGGAACAATGATTTTAGGAATTTCGCACAAAAAAAATGTTTGTTTTTGCAATGAAAGCATAAATTAATATAGCAGCTCTGAAATATTTTAAAAATCAATTTAAGCAAGGCGATAAAGCCATAAAGACACAAGGGGAGACAACTGAAAGTGAAAGAAAAGGAAAAGATTTTAGAAGAAACCGGAAGTCTAATAATAGCATAAATTTCAGAGTTTAGGCGGAGACGTTAGTATTTTTTTTTTTTAATCATATCACCCCGAGCAAGGCAGTAATGCCACTGATGCGCAGGGGGCTACGTAAGGGTAAAAAGAATGGAAAAGAGAAAGCCGAAAACCGCATCCTAAACAGGAAACAAGGGATGAGCCTCTTCACCTGTTCAATAGATGTGGGTGGAGTGTGAACCGGGCGATAGTTTAGTCTATCTACTCCAATTGAAAAAAAAAATAAAATAATAAAGGAAAAGAGTGAAAAGATTGGAAAAGAGAAAACCGGAAACCGCATCCTAAACAGGAAACAAGGGATGAGCCTCTTCACCTGTTCAATAGATGTGGGTGGAGTGTGAACCGGGCGATAGTTTAGTCTATCTACTCCAATTGAAAAAAAAAATAAAATAATAAAGGAAAAGAGTGAAAAGATTGGAAAAGAGAAAACCGGAAACCGCATCCTAAACAGTAAACAAGGGATGAGCCTCTTCACCTGTTCAATAGATGTGGGTGGAGTGTGAACCGGGCGATAGTTTAGTCTATCTACTCCAATTGAAAAAAAAAAATAAAATAATAAAGGAAAAGAGTGAAAAGATTGGAAAAGAGAAAACCGGAAACCGCATCCTAAACAGGAAACAAGGGATGAGCCTCTTCACCTGTTCAATAGATGTGGGTGGAGTGTGAACCGGGCGATAGTTTAGTCTATCTACTCCAATTGAAAAAAAAAAATAAAATAATAAAGGAAAAGAGTGAAAAGATTGGAAAAGAGAAAACTGGAAACCGCATCCTAAACAGGAAACAAGGGATGAGCCTCTTCACCTGTTCAATAGATGTGGGTGGAGTGTGAACCGGGCGATAGTTTAATCTATCTACTCCAATTAGTTTAATCTATCTACTCGGGAACCCCTTCCTAAACTAGAAACAAGGCGATCAACTCTACTCCTGTCCAAAAGAAGGGGGTGGAGTGTGAGACCTGGCGATAGAAGGTACTATCTACTCCAATTAAAAAAAATAAATATGTGACTGAAGTTAATGAAGTTTTAACTTAGTATAAGTCAAACCTAAATTTCATAATTAAGAACAATTTACACAAAAATTAGCAGAAAAGATAAGAACCGAAAAAGAATAAAATAAAAATAAAAATGCTGCAAAAAATAAGAAATAACAATTCAAAAAATAATAAAAAATAAGATCACACTGGCTAAACTCACCAAGTTGCAGGCTTGCTGACAGAAAAGCTAAGAAAATTTCAAAATTATCTCATTCTGTTTCTTCTATACAGTTCTGGAGAGAGCTGCTACCTTTAAGCAGTAACAGACAGTAGTGTGATGGAGGGGGGAATCACCTCCAAGCCATGTGTCCAGTTAGCAAGGGAATGACAGAGAACAATAAAAAAAACATGGCCGGTCTTAGAATTCCTACATATAACCAAAACCCTAATATACCAAACCTAAATTTACATAATTAAGAACAATTTACACAAAAATTAGGCAGAAAAGATAAGAACTAAAAGAATAAAAATAAAATAAAATACAAGTAAAAATAAGTAAATAAATAATTCAAAAAATAATGTACACAAGATCACACTGGCCAAACTCACCAATATTGCAGGCTTGCTGACAGAAAAAAGTTAAGAAAATTTCAAAAATTATCTTCATTCTGTTTCTTCTATACAGTTCTGGAGAGATTGCTACCTAAGCAAGCAGTAACAGACAGTAGTGTGATGGAGGGGGAACCACCTCCTGCCATGTGTCCAGTTAGCAAGGGAATGACAGAGAACAATAAAAAAAAAAAACATGGCCGGTCTTAGAATTCACATATAACCAAAACCCTAATATACCAAACCTAAATTTCATAATTAAGAACAATTTACACAAAAATTAGCAGAAAGATAAGAACCCAAAAGAATAAAATAAATAAAAAATACAAGTAAAAACAAGTAAATAAATAATTCAAAAATAATAAAAAATAAGATCACACTGGCTAAAACTCACCAAGCTGCAGGCTTGCTGACAGAAAAAAGTTAAGAAAATTTCAAAAATTATCTTCATTCTGTTACTTCTATACAGTTCTGGAGAGATGGTTACCCAAGCAAGCAGTAACAGACAGTAGTGTGATGGAGGGGGGAATCACCTCCAAGCCATGTGTCCAGTTAGCAAGGGAATGACAGAGAACAATAAAAAAAAAACAAAAAAAAAACATGGCCGGTCTTAGAATTCCTACATATAACCAAAACCCCAATATACCAAACCTAAATTTCATAATTAAGAACAATTTACACAAAAATTAGGCAGAAAAAGATAAGAACCGAAAAAGAATAAAATAAAATAAAAAATACAAGTAAAAAATAAGTAAATAAATAATTCAAAAATAATAAAAATAAGATCACACTGGCTAAACTCACCAAGCTGCAGGCTTGCTGACAGAAAAAGTTAAGAAAATTTCTAAAAATTATCTTCTTTTTCATTCTGTTTCTTCATACAGTTCTGAGAGTCTGGAGAGATTAAGTTACCTAAGCAAGCAGTAACAGACAGTAGTGTGATGGAGGGGGAATCACCTAAGCCATGTGTCCAGTTAGCAAGGGAATGACAGAGAACAATAAAAAAAACAAAAACATGGCCGGTCTTAGAATTCTTCACATATAACCAAAACCCTAATATACCAAACCTAAATTTCATAATTAAGAACAATTTACACAAAAAATTAGGCAGAAAAGATAAGAACCGAAAAAGAATAAAATAAATAAAAATACATAAGTAAAAATAAGTAAATAAATAATTCAAAAATAATAAAAAAATAAGATCAATACCTGGCTAAACTCACCAAGTTGCAGGCTTGCTGACAGAAAAAAGTTAAGAAAATTTCAAAATTATCTTCATTCTGTTACTTCTATACAGTCTGAGAGATTGCTACCTTAAGCAAGCAGTAACAGACAGTAGTGTGATGGAGGGGGGAATCACCTAAGCCATGTGTCCAGTTAGCAAGGGAATGACAGAACAATAAAAAAAAACAAAAAAAAAACATGGCCGGTCTAGAATTCCTACATATAACCAAAACCCTAATATACCAAACCTAAATTTCATAATTAAGAACAATTTACACAAAAAATTAGCAGAAAAGATAAGAACCGAAAAGAATAAAATAAAATAAAAAATACAAGTAAAAATAAGTAAATAAATAATTCAAAAAATAATAAAAAATAAGATCACACTGGCTAAACTCACCAAGTTGCAGGTTTGCTGATGAAAAAAAAAAAGTTAAGAAAATTTCAAAAATTATCTTCATTCTGTTTCTTCTATACAGTTCTGGAGAGTTCTGGAGAGATTGCTGGCCTTTAAGCAAGCAGTAACAGACAGTAGTGATGGAGGGGGGAATCACCTCCAAGCCATGTGTCCAGTTAGCAAGGGAATGACAGAGAACAATAAAAAAAAAAAAAAACAAAAAAAAAACATGGCCGGTCTTAGAATTCTACATATAACCAAAACCCTAATATACCAAACCTAAATTTCATAATTAAGAACAATTTACACAAAAATTAGGCAGAAAAGATAAGAACCTAAAAAGAATAAAATAAAATAAAAAATACAAGTAAAAAGCAAGTAAATAAATAATTCAAAAAATAATAAAAATAAGATCACACTGGCTAAACTCACCAAGTTGCAGGCTTGCTGACAGAAAAAAGTTAAGAAAAACCAAAATTATCTTCATCTGTTACTTCTATACAGTTCTGGAGAGATTAGTTACCTTAAGCAAGCAGTAACAGACAGTAGTGATGGAGGGGGGAATCACCTCCAAGCCATGTGTCCAGTTAGTAAGGGAATGACAGAGAACAATAAAAAAAAAACAAAAAACATGGCCGGTCTTAGAATTCCTACATATAACCAAACCCCAATATACCAAACCTAAATTTCATAATTAAGAACAATTTACACAAAAATTAGGCAGAAAAGATAAGAACCGAAAAGAATAAAATAAAATAAAAAATACAAGTAAAATAAGTAAATAAATAATCCAAAAATAATAAAAAATAAGATCACACTGGCTAAACTCACCAAGCTGCAGGCTTGCTGACAGAAAAAAGTTAAGAAAGAAAATTTCAAAAATTATCTTCATTCTGTTTCTTCTATACAGTTCTGGAGAGTTCTGGAGAGATTAAGTTACCTTAAGCAAGCAGTAACAGACAGTAGTGTGATGGAGGGGGGAATCACCTCCAAGCCATGTGTCCAGTTAAAAGGGAATGACAGAGAACAATAAAAAAAAAAACAAAAAAAAAAACATGAAGGGTCTTAGAATTTCTACATATAACCAAACCTGCACATACCAAACCTAAATTTCATAATTAAGAACAATTTACACAAAAATTAGCAGAAAAGATAAGAACCGAAAAGCAATAAAATAAAGTAATACAAGTAAAAATAAGTAAATAAATAATTCAAAAATAATAAAAATAAGATCACACTGGCTAAACTCACCAAGCTGCAGGCTTGCTGACAGAAAAAAGTTAAGAAAATTTCAAAAATTATCTTCATTCTGTTTCTTCTATACAGTTCTGGAGAGTTCTGGAGATTAGTTACCTTAAGCAAGCAGTAACAGACAGTAGTGTGATGGAGGGGGAATCACCTCCAAGCCATGTGTCCAGTTAGCAAGGGAATGACAGAGAACACAAAAAAAAAAAACAAAAAAAACATGCATGGTCTTAGAATTCCTACATATAACCAAAACCCTAATATACCAAACCTAAATTTCATAATTAAGAACACCTGGCACAAAAATTAGGCAGAAAAAGATAAGAACCGAAAAAGAATAAAATAAAATAAAAAATACAAGTAAAAATAAGTAAATAAATAATTCAAAAATAATAAAAATAAGATCACACTGGCTAAACTCACCAAGTTGCAGGCTTGCTGACAGAAAAAAGAAAATTTCTAAAAATTATCTTCATTCTGTTACTCTTATACAGTTCTGGAGAGATTGGTTACTCATAAGCAGTAACAGACAGTAGTGTGATGGAGGGGGGAATCACCTCCGTCATGTGTCCAGTTAGCAAGGGAATGACAGAGAACAATAAAAAAAAAAACAAAAAAAAAAACATGGCCGGTCTTAGAATTCCTACATATAACCAAAACCCCAATATACCAAACCTAAATTTCATAATTAAGAACAATTTACACAAAATTAGCAGAAAAGATAAGAACCGAAAAGAATAAAATAAAATAAAAAATACAAGTAAAAATAAGTAAATAAATAATTCAAAAAATAATAAAAAATAAGATCACACTACAAACTCACCAAGTTGCAGGCTTGCTGACAGAAAAAGTTAAGAAAATTTCAAAAATTATCTTCATTCTGTTTTTCAGGACAGTTCTTGGGAGAGTTCTTGGAGAGATTAAGTTACCTTAAGCAAAGCAGTAACAGACAGTAGTGTGATGGAGGGGGGAATCACCTCCAAGCCATGTGTCCAGTTAGCAAGGGAATGACAGAGAACAATA
Source organism: Ascarosepion bandense (assembly GCA_037127315.1). Taxonomy (NCBI): domain Eukaryota; kingdom Metazoa; phylum Mollusca; class Cephalopoda; order Sepiida; family Sepiidae; genus Ascarosepion; species Ascarosepion bandense. The sequence continues at coordinate 6,182,703 of JBBBDQ010000436.1, read as the reverse complement.
AAAAACAAAACATGGCCGGTCTTAGAATTCCTACATATAACCAAACCCTAATATACCAAACCTAAATTTCATAATTAAGAACAATTTACACAAAAATTAGCAGAAAAGATAAGAACCGAAAAAGAATAAATAAAATAAAAAAATACAAGTAAAAATAAGTAAATAAATAATTCAAAAATAATAAAAAAATAAGATCACACTGGCTAAACTCTCACCAAGTTGCAGGCTTGCTGACAGAAAAAAGTTAAGTGAAAATTTCAAAAATTATCTTCATTCTGTTACTTCTATACAGTTCTGGAGAGATTAAGTTACCTTAAGCAAGCAGTAACAGACAGTAGTGTGATGGAGGGGGGAATCAATTTCCCAAGCTATGTGTCCAGTTAGCAAGGGAATGACAGAGAACAATAAAAAAAAAAACAAAAAAAACATGGCCGGTCTAGAATTCTTACATATAACCAAAACCCCAATATACCAAACCTAAATTTCATAATTAAGAACAATTTACACAAAAATTAGGCAGAAAAGATAAGAACCGAAAAAAGAATAAAATAAAATAAAAAATACAAGTAAAAATAAGTAAATAAATAATTCAAAAAATAATAAAAAATAAGATCACACTGGCTAAACTCACCAAGCTGGGGCTTGCTGACAGAAAAAAGTTAAGAAAATTTCAAAAATTATCTTCATTCTGTTTCTTCTATACAGTTCTGGAGATTAAGTTACCTTAAGCAAGCAGTAACAGACAGTAGTGTGATGGAGGGGGGAATCTCACTTCCAAGCCATGTGTCCAGTTAGCAAGGGAATGACAGAACAATAAAAAAAAAAACATGGCCGGTCTTAGAATTCTACATATAACCAAAACCCTAATATACCAAACCTAAATTTCATAATTAAGAACAATTTTACACAAAAATTAGCAGAAAAAGATAAGAACCGAAAAAAGAATAAAATAAAATAAAATACAAGCAAAAATAAGTAAATAAATAATTCAAAAAAATAATAAAAATAAGATCACACTGGCTAAACTCACCAAGTTGCAGGCTTGCTGACAGAAAAAGTTAAGAAAATTTCAAAAATTATCTTCATTCTGTTTCTTCTATACAGTTCTGGAGAGATTAAGTTACCTTAAGCAAGCAGTAACAGACAGTAGTGTGATGGAGCGGGGGAATCACCTCCAAGCCATGTGTCCAGTTAGCAAGGGAATGACAGAGAACAAACAATAAAAAAAAACACAGTCAGTCTTGTGAATTCCTAAATTACATATAACCAAAACCCTATTATACCAAACCTAAATTCTCATAATTAAGAACAATTTACACAAAAATTAGGCAGAAAAGATAAGAACCGAAAAGAATAAAATAAAATAAAATACAAGTAAAAATAAGTAAATAAATAATTCAAAAAATAATAAAAAATAAGATCACACTGGCTAAACTCACCAAGTTGCAGGCTTGCTGACAGAAAAAGTTAAGAAAATTTCAAAAATTATCTTCATTCTGTTTCTTCTATACAGTTCTGGAGAGTTCTGGAGAGATTAAGTTACCTTACAAGCAGTAACAGACAGTAGTGTGATGGAGGGGGGAATCACCTCCAAGCCATGTGTCCAGTTAGCAAGGGAATGACAGAGAACAATAAAACAAAAAAAAACATGGCCGGTCTTAGAATTCCTACATATAACCAAAACCCTAATATACCAAACCTAAATTTCATAATTAAGAACAATTTACACAAAAATTAGGCAGAAAAGATAAGAACCGAAAAAGAATAAAATAAAATAAAAAAATACAAGTAAAAATAAGTAAATAAATAATTCAAAAAAAAATAAAAATAAGATCACACTGGCTAAACTCACCAAGTTGCAGGCTTGCTGACAGAAAAAAGTTAAGAAAATTTCAAAAATTATCGCCTTCATTCTGTTACTTCTATACAGTTCTGGAGAGATTAAGTTACCTACAAGCAGTAACAGACAGTAGTGTGATGGAGGGGGGGAATCACCTCCAAGCCATGTGTCCAGTTAGGCAAGGGAATGACAGAGAACAATAAAAAAAAAAAAAAAAAAAAAAAAAAAAAACATGGCCGGTCTTAGAATTCCTACATATAACCAAAACCCTAATATACCAAAAACCTAAATTTCATAATTAAGAACAATTTACACAAAAAAATTAGGCAGAAAAGATAAGAACCGAAAAAGAATAAAATAAAAATAAAAAATACAAGTAAAAATAAGTAAATAAATAATTCAAAAAAATAATAAAAAATAAGATCACACTGGCTAAACTCACCAAGTTGCAGGGCTTAAGGACAGAAAAAAGTTAAGAAAATTTCAAAATTATCTTCATTCTGTTACTTCTATACAGTTCTGGAGAGATTAAGTTCTTTAAGCAAGCAGTAACAGACAGTAGTGTGATGGAGGGGGAATCACCTCCAAGCCATGTGTCCAGTTAGCAAGGGAATGACAGAGAACAATAAAAAAAACAAAAAAAAACATGGCCGGTCTTAGAATTCTACATATAACCAAAACCCTAATATACCAAACCTAAATTTCATAATTAAGAACAATTTACACAAAAATTAGGCAGAAAAGATAAGAACCGAAAAGAATAAAATAAAATAAAAAATACAAGTAAAAATAAGTAAATAACACCAAAAATAATAAAAAATAAGATCACACTGGCTAAACTCACCAAGTTGCAGGCTTGCTGACAGAAAAAGTTAAGAAAATTTCAAAAATTATCTTCATTCTGTTACTTCTATACAGTTCTGGAGAGATTAAGTTACCTTAAGCAAGCAGTAACAGACAGTAGTGTGATGGAGGGGGGAATCACCTCCAAGCCATGTGTCCAGTTAGCAAGGGAATGACAGAGAACAATAAAAAAAAAAAAAAAAAAAAACATGGCCGGTCTTAGAATTCCTACATATAACCAAAACCCTAATATACCAAACCTAAATTTCATAATTAAGAACAATTTACACAAAAATTAGGCAGAAAAGATAAGAACCGAAAAAGAATAAAATAAAATAAAAAATACAAGTAAAAATAAGTAAATAAATAATTCAAAAAATAATAAAAAATAAGATCACACTGGCTAAACTCACCAAGTTGCAGGCTTGCTGACAGAAAAAAGTTAAGAAAATTTCAAAAATTATCTTCATTCTGTTACTTCTATACAGTTCTGGAGAGATTAAGTTACCTTAAGCAAGCAGTAACAGACAGTAGTGTGATGGAGGGGGGAATCACCTCCAAGCCATGTGTCCAGTTAGCAAGGGAATGACAGAGAACAATAAAAAAAAAAAAAAAAAAAAAAAACATGGCCGGTCTTAGAATTCCCACATATAACCAAAACCCTAATATACCAAACCTAAATTTCATAATTAAGAACAATTTACACAAAAATTAGGCAGAAAAGATAAGAACCGAAAAAGAATAAAATAAAAATAAAAAATACAAGTAAAAATAAGTAAATAAATAATTCAAAAATAATAAAAAATAAGATCACACTGGCTAAACTCACCAAGTTGCAGGCTTGCTGACAGAAAAAAGTTAAGAAAATTTCAAAATTATCTTCATTCTGTTTCTCTTATACAGTTCTGGAGAGTTCTGGAGAGATTAAGTTACCTTAAGCAAGCAGTAACAGACAGAAGATGGAGGGGGGAATCACCTCCAAGCCATGTGTCCAGTTAGCAAGGGAATGACAGAGAACAATAAAAAAAAAACAAAAAAAAAAACATGGCCGGTCTTAGAATTCCTACATATAACCAAAACCCTAATATACCAAACCTAAATTTCATAATTAAGAACAATTTACACAAAAATTAGGCAGAAAAGATAAGAACCGAAAAAGAATAAAATAAAATAAAATACAAGTAAAAAATAAGTAAATAAATAATTCAAAAAATAATAAAAAATAAGATCACACTGGCTAAACTCACCAAGTTGCAGGCTTGCTGACAGAAAAAGTTAAGAAAATTTCAAAAATTATCTTCATTCTGTTACTTCTATACAGTTCTGGAGAGATTAAGTTACCTTAAGCAAGCAGTAACAGACAGTAGTGTGATGGAGGGGGGAATCACCTCCAAGCCATGTGTCCAGTTAGCAAGGGAATGACAGAGAACAATAAAAAAAAAAACAAAAAAAAACATGGCCGGTCTTAGAATTCCTACATATAACCAAAACCCTAATATACCAAACCTAAATTTCATAATTAAGAACAATTTACACAAAAATTAGGCAGAAAAAGATAAGAACCGAAAAAGAATAAAAATAAAATAAAAATACAAGTAAAAATAAGTAAATAAATAATTCAAAAAATAATAAAAAATAAGATCACACTGGCTAAACTCACCAAGCTGCAGGCTTGCTGACAGAAAAAAAGTTAAGAAAATTTCAAAAATTATCTTCATTCTGTTTCTTCTATACAGTTCTGGAGAGTTCTGGAGAGATTAAGTTACCTTAAGCAAGCAGTAACAGACAGTAGTGTGATGGAGGGGGGAATCACCTCCCAAGCCATGTGTCCAGTTAGCAAGGGAAATGACAGAGAACAATAAAAAAAAAAAAAACAAAAAAAAACATGGCCGGTCTTAGAATTCCTACATATAACCAAAACCTTAATATACCAAACCTAAATTTCATAATTAAGAACAATTTACACAAAAATTAGGCAGAAAAGATAAGAACCGAAAAAGAATAAAATAAAATAAAAAATACAAGTAAAAATAAGTAAATAAATAATTCAAAAAATAATAAAAAATAAGATCACACTGGCTAAACTCACCAAGCTGCAGGCTTGCTGACAGAAAAAAGTTAAGAAAATTTCAAAAATTATCTTCATTCTGTTACTTCTATACAGTTCTGGAGAGATTAAGTTACCTTAAGCAAGCAGTAACAGACAGTAGTGTGATGGAGGGGGGAATCACCTCCAAGCCATGTGTCCAGTTAGCAAGGGAATGACAGAGAACAATAAAAAAAAAAACAAAAAAAAAAACATGGCCGGTCTTAGAATTCCTACATATAACCAAAACCCTAATATACCAAACCTAAATTTCATAATTAAGAACAATTTACACAAAAATTAGGCAGAAAAGATAAGAACCGAAAAAGAATAAAATAAAATAAAAAATACAAGTAAAAATAAGTAAATAAATAATTCAAAAAATAATAAAAAATAAGATCACACTGGCTAAACTCACCAAGTTGCAGGCTTGCTGACAGAAAAAAGTTAAGAAAATTTCAAAAATTATCTTCATTCTGTTACTTCTATACAGTTCTGGAGAGATTAAGTTACCTTAAGCAAGCAGTAACAGACAGGATGGAGGGGGGAATCACCTCCAAGCCATGTGTCCAGTTAGCAAGGGAATGACAGAGAACAATAAAAAAAAAAAAAAAAAAAACATGGCCGGTCTTAGAATTCCTACATATAACCAAAACCCTAATATACCAAACCCCAAATTTCATAATACCAAGGGAACAATTTACACAAAAATTAGGCAGAAAAGATAAGGCCTTAAATAAAGATGCAAATAAATAAAAATGCAAATAAGTAAATAAATAATTCAAAAAATAATAAAAAATAAGATCACACTGGCTAAACTCACCAAGTATTGCAGGCTTGCTGACAGAAAAAAGTTAAGAAAATTTCAAAAATTATCTTCATTCTGTTTCTTCTATACAGTTCTGGAGAGTTCTGGAGAGATTAAGTTACCTTAAGCAAGCAGTAACAAGGGATAGTGTGATGGAGGGGGGAATCACCTCCAAGCCATGTGTCCAGTTAGCAAGGGAATGACAGAGAACAACAAAAAAAACAAAAAAAAAAACATGGCCGGTCTTAGAATTCCTACATATAACCAAAAACCCCATACCAAACCTAAATTTCATAATTAAGAACAATTTAAGCACAAAAATTAGGCAGAAAAGATAAGAACCGAAAAAGAAGAAAATAAAAATAAAAAAATACAAGTAAAAATAAGTAAATAAATAGATTCAAAAAATAATAAAAAATAAGATCACACTGGCTAAACTCACCAAGTTGCAGGCTGCTTGACAGAAAAAAAGCTAAGAAAATTTCAAAATTATCTTCATTCTGTTACTTCTATACAGTTCTGGAGAGGATTAAGTTACCTTAAGCAAGCAGTAACAGACAGTAGTGTGATGGAGGGGGGAATCACCTCCAAGCCATGTGTCCAGTTAGCAAGGGAATGACAGAGAACAATAAAAAAAAAAAAAAAAAAACATGGCCGGTCTTAGAATTCTACATATAACCAAAACTTTAATATACCAAACCTAAATTTCATAATTAAGAACAATTTACACAAAAATTAGGCAGAAAAGATAAGAACCGAAAAAGAATAAAATAAAAATAAAAAATACAAGTAAAAATAAGTAAATAAATAATTCAAAAAAATAATAAAAAATAAGATCACACTGGCTAAACTCACCAAGTTGCAGGCTTGCTGACAGAAAAAGTTAAGAAAATTTCAAAATATCTTCATTCTGTTTCTTCTATACAGTTCTGGAGAGTTCTGGAGAGATTAAGTTACCTTAAGCAAGCAGTAACAGACAGTAGTGTGATGGAGGGGGAATCATCCCCAAGCCATGTGTCCAGTTAGCAAGGGAATGACAGAGAACAATAAAAAAAAAACAAAAAAAAAACATGGTCAGTCTTAGAATTCCTACATATAACCAAAACCCTAATATACCAAAAACCTAAATTTCATAATTAAGAACAATTAAGTACAAAAATTAGGCAGAAAAGATAAGAACCGAAAAAGAATAAAATAAAATAAAAATACAAGTAAAAATAAGTAAATAAATAATTCAAAAAATAATAAAAATAAGATCACACTGGCTAAACTCACCAAGTTGCAGGCTTGCTGACAGAAAAAGTTAAGAAAATTTCAAAAATTATCTTCATTCTGTTACTTCTATACAGTTCTGGAGAGATTAAGTTACCTTAAGCAAGCAGTAACAGACAGTAGTGTGATGGAGGGGGAATCACCTCCAAGCCATGTGTCCAGTTAGCAAGGGAATGACAGAGAACAATAAAAAAAAAAAACAAAAAAAAAACATGGCCGGTCTTAGAATTCCTACATATAAATCAAACCCTAATATACCAAACCTAAATTTCATAATTAAGAACAATTTACACAAAAATTAGGCAGAAAAAGATAAGAACTCAAAAAAGAATAAAATAAAAATAAAAAATACAAGTAAAAATAAGTAAATAAATAATTCAAAAAATAATAAAAAATAAGACTACACTGGCTAAACTCACCAAGTTGCAGGCTTGCCACACAGAAAAAAGTTAAGAAAAATTTCAAAATTATCTTCATTCTGTTACTTCTATACAGTTCTGGAGAGATTAAGTTACCTTAAGCAAGCAGTAACAGACAGTAGTGTGATGGAGGGGGGGAATCACCTCCAAGCCATGTGTCCAGTTAGCAAGGGAATGACAGAGAACAATAAAAAACAAAAAAAAAACATGGCCGGTCTTAGAATTCCTACATATAACCAAAACCCTAATATACCAAACCTAAATTTCATAATTAAGAACAATTTACACAAAAATTAGGCAGAAAAGATAAGAACCGAAAAAGAATAAAATAAAATAAAAAATACAAGTAAAAATAAGTAAATAAATAATTCAAAAAATAATAAAAAATAAGATCACACACTGGCTAAACTCACCAAGTTGCAGGCTTGCTGACAGAAAAAAGTTAAGAAAATTTCAAAATTATCTTCATTCTGTTACTTCTATACAGTTCTGGAGAGATTAAGTTACCTTAAGCAAGCAGTAACAGACAGTAGTGTGATGGAGGGGGGGAATCACCTCCAAGCCATGTGTCCAGTTAGCAAGGGAATGACAGAGAACAATAAAAAAAACAAAAAACATGGCCGGTCTAGAATTCCTACATATAACCAAAAAACCCTAATATACCAAACCTAAATTTCATAATTAAGAACAATTTACACAAAAATTAGGCAGAAAAGATAAGAACCGAAAAAGAATAAAATAAAATAAAATACAAGTAAAAATAAGTAAATAAATAATTCAAAAAATAATAAAAAAATAAGATCACACTGGCTAAACTCACCAAGTTGCAGGCTTGCTGACAGAAAAAAGTTGGTAAAAATTTCAAAAATTATCTTCATTCTTGTTTCTTCTATACAGTTCTTGAGAGTTCTGGAGAGATTAAGTTACCTAAGCAAGCAGTAACAGACAGTAGTGTGATGGAGGGGGGAATCACCTCCAAGCCATGTGTCCAGTTAGCAAGGGAATGACAGAGAACAATAAAAAAAAAAAAAAAAAAAACATGGCCGGTCTTAGAATTCCTACATATAACCAAAACCCTAATATACCAAACCTAAATTTCATAATTAAGAACAATTTACACAAAAATTAGGCAGAAAAGATAAGAACCGAAAAAAGAATAAAATAAAATAAAAAATACAAGTAAAAATAAGTAAATAAATAATTCAAAAAATAATAAAAATAAGATCACACTGGCTAAACTCACCAATGTTGCAGGCTTGCTGACAGAAAAAGTTAAGAAAATTTCAAAAATTATCTTCATTCTGTTACTTCTATACAGTTCTGGAGAGATTGCTACCTTAAGCAAGCAGTAACAGACAGTAGTGTGATGGAGGGGGGAATCACCTCCAAGCCATGTGTCCAGTTAGCAAGGGAATGACAGAGAACAATAAAAAAAAACAAAAAAAAAAACATGGCCGGTCTTAGAATTCCTACATATAACCAAAACCTTAATATACCAAACCTAAATTTCAGAGTAATTAAGAACAATTTACACAAAAATTAGGCAGAAAAGATAAGAACCGAAAAGAATAAAATAAAATAAAAAATACAAGTAAAAATAAGTAAATAAATAATTCAAAAAATAATAAAAATAAGATCACACTGGCTAAACTCACCAAGCTGCAGGCTTGCTGACAGAAAAAAGTTAAGAAAATTTCAAAAATTATCTTCATTCTGTTTCTTCTATACAGTTCTGGAGAGTTCTGGAGAGATTAAGTTACCTTAAGCAAGCAGTAACAGACAGTAGTGTGATGGAGGGGAATCACCCCAAGCCATGTGTCCAGTTAGCAAGGGAATGACAGAGAACAATAAAAAAAAAAAACAAAAAAAACATGGCCGGTCTTAGAATTCCTACATATAACCAAAACCCTAATATACCAAACCTAAATTTCATAATTAAGAACAATTTACACAAAAATTAGGCAGAAAAGATAAGAACCGAAAAAGAATAAAATAAAATAAAAAATACAAGTAAAAATAAGTAAATAAATAATTCAAAAAATAATAAAAAATAAGATCACACTGGCTAAACTCACCAAGTTGCAGGCTTGTTGACAGAAAAAAGTTAAGAAAATTTCAAAAATTATCTTCATTCTGTTACTTCTATACAGTTCTGGAGAGATTAAGTTACCTTAAGCAAGCAGTAACAGACAGTAGTGTGATGGAGGGGGGAATCACCTCCAAAGCCATGTGTCCAGTTAGCAAGGGAATGACAGAGAACAATAAAAAAAAAAACAAAAAAAAAACATGGCCGGTCTTAGAATTCCTACATATAACCAAACCTAATATACCAAACCTAAATTTCATAATTAAGAACAATTTACACAAAAATTAGGCAGAAAAGATAAGAACCGAAAAGAATAAAAATAAAATAAAAATACAAGTAAAAATAAGTAAATAAATAATTCAAAAAATAATAAAAAATAAGATCACACTGGCTAAACTCACCAAGTTGCAGGCTTGCTGACAGAAAAAAGTTAAGAAAAATTTCAAAAATTATCTTCATTCTGTTTCTTCTATACAGTTCTGGAGAGTTCTGGAGAGATTAAGTTACCTTAAGCAAGCAGTAACAGACAGTAGTGTGATGGAGGGGGGAATCACCTCCAAGCCATGTGTCCAGTTAGCAAGGGAATGACAGAGAACAATAAAAAAAAAAAACAAAAAAAAAACATGGCCGGTCTTAGAATTCCTACATATAACCAAAACCCTAATATACCAAACCTAAATTTCATAATTAAGAACAATTTACACAAAAATTAGGCAGAAAAGATAAGAACCGAAAAAGAATAAAATAAAATAAAAAATACAAGTAAAAATAAGTAAATAAATAATTCAAAAAATAATAAAAAATAAGATCACACTGGCTAAACTCACCAAGTTGCAGGCTTGCTGACAGAAAAAAGTTAAGAAAATTTCAAAAATTATCTTCATTCTGTTTCTTCTATACAGTTCTGGAGAGATTAAGCTACCTTGAAGCAAGCAGTAACAGACAGTAGTGTGATGGAGGGGGGGGAATCACCTCCAAGCCATGTGTCCAGTTAGCAAGGGAATGACAGAGAACAATAAAAAAAAAAACAAAAAAAACATGGCCGGTCTTAGAATTCCTACATATAACCAAAACCCTAATATACCAAACCTAAATTTCATAATTAAGAACAATTTACACAAAAATTAGGCAGAAAAGATAAGAACCGAAAAAGAATAAAATAAAATAAAAATACAAGTAAAAATAAGTAAATAAATAATTCAAAAATAATAAAAAATAAGATCACACTGGCTAAACTCACCAAGTTGCAGGCTTGCTGACAGAAAAAAGTTAAGAAAAATTTCAAAAATTATCTTCATTCTGTTACTTCTATACAGTTCTTGAGAGATTAAGTTACCTTAAGCAAGCAGTAACAGACAGTAGTGATGGAGGGGGAATCACCTCCAAGCCATGTGTCCAGTTAGCAAGGGAATGACAGAGAACAATAAAAAAAAAAACAAAAAAAAAACATGGCCGGTCTTAGAATTCCTACATATAACCAAAACCCTAATATACCAAACCTAAATTTATAATTAAGAAAACAATTTACACAAAAATTAGGCAGAAAAGATAAGAACCGAAAAGAATAAAATAAAATAAAAAATATAAGTAAAAATAAGTAAATAAATAATTCAAAATAAATAAAAAATAAGATCACACTGGCTAAACTCACCAAGTTGCAGGCTTGCTGACAGAAAAAAAGTTAAGAAAATTTCAAAAATTATCTTCATTCTGTTTCTTCTATACAGTTCTGGAGAGTTCTGGAGAGATTAAGTTACCTTAAGCAAGCAGTAACAGACAGTAGTGTGATGGAGGGGGGGAATCACCTCCAAGCCATGTGTCCAGTTAGCAAGGGAATGACAGAGAACAATAAAAAAAAAAAAAACATGGCCGGTCTTAGAATTCCTACATATAACCAAAACCCTAATATACCAAACCTAAATTTCATAATTAAGAACAATTTACACAAAAAAATTAGGCAGAAAAGATAAGAACCGAAAAAGAATAAAATAAAATAAAAATACAAGTAAAAATAAGTAAATAAATAATTCAAAAATAATAAAAAATAAGATCACACTGGCTAAACTCACCAAGTTGCAGGCTTGCTGACAGAAAAAAGTTAAGAAAATTTCAAAATTATCTTCATTCTGTTACTTCTATACAGTTCTGGAGAGATTAAGTTACCTTAAGCAAGCAGTAACAGACAGCAGTGTGATGGAGGGGGGGAATCACCTCCAAGCCATGTGTCCAGTTAGCAAGGGAATGACAGAGAACAATAAAAAAAAAAAAAAAAAAAAAACATGGCCGGTCTTAGAATTCCTACATATAACCAAAACCCCAATATACCAAACCTAAATTTCATAATTAAGAACAATTTACACAAAATTAGGCAGAAAAGATAAGAACCGAAAAAGAATAAAATAAAATAAAAAATAAGTAAAAATAAGTAAATAAATAATTCAAAAAATAATAAAAAATAAGACTGGCTAAACTCACCAAGTTGCAGGCTTGCTGACAGAAAAAAGTTAAGAAAATTTCAAAAATTATCTTCATTCTGTTACTTCTATACAGTTCTGGAGAGATTAAGTTACCTTAAGCAAGCAGTAACAGACAGTAGTGTGATGGAGGGGGGAATCACCTCCAAGCCATGTGTCCAGTTAGCAAGGGAATGACAGAGAACAATAAAAAAAAACAAAAAAAACATGGCCGGTCTTAGAATTCCTACATATAACCAAAACCCTAATATACCAAACCTAAATTTCATAATTAAGAACAATTTACACAAAAATTAGGCAGAAAAGATAAGAACCGAAAAAAGAATAAAATAAAATAAAAAATACAAGTAAAAAATAAGTAAATAAATAATTCAAAAAATAATAAAAAATAAGATCACACTGGCTAAACTCACCAAGTTGCAGGCTTGCTGACAGAAAAAAAGTTAAGAAAAATTTCAAAAATTATCTTCATTCTGTTACTTCTATATGCTCCTGGAGAGATTAAGTTACCTTAAGCAAGCAGTAACAGACAGTAGTGTGATGGAGGGGGGGAATCACCTCCAAGCCATGTGTCCAGTTAGCAAGGGAATGACAGAGAACAATAAAAAAACAAAAAAAACATGGCCGGTCTTAGAATTCCTACATATAACCAAAACCCTAATATACCAAACCTAAATTTCATAATTAAGAACAATTTACACAAAAATTAGGCAGAAAAGATAAGAACCGAAAAAGAATAAATAAAATAAAAATACAAGTAAAAATAAGTAAATAAATAATTCAAAAAATAATAAAAAATAAGATCACACTGGCTAAACTCACCAAGTTGCAGGCTTGCTGACAGAAAAAGTTAAGAAAATTTCAAAAATTATCTTCATTCTGTTACTTCTATACAGTTCTGGAGAGATTAAGTTACCTTACACAGTAACAGACAGTAGTGTGATGGAGGGGGGAATCACCTCCAAGCCATGTGTCCAGTTAGCAAGGGAATGACAGAGAACAATAAAAAACAAAAAAAAAACATGGCCGGTCTTAGAATTCCTACATATAACCAAAACCCTAATATACCAAACCTAAATTTCATAATTAAGAACAATTTACACAAAAATTAGGCAGAAAAGATAAGAACCGAAAAAGAATAAAATAAAATAAAAAATACAAGTAAAAAATAAGTAAATAAATAATTCAAAAAATAATAAAAAATAAGATCACACTGGCTAAACTCACCAAGCTGCAGGCTTGCTGACAGAAAAAAGTTAAGAAAATTTCAAAATTATCTTCATTCTGTTTCTTCTATACAGTTCTGGAGAGTTCTGGAGAGATTAAGTTACCTACAAGCAGGCCGTGATGGCAGTGTGATGGAGGGGGAATCACCTCCAAGCCATGTGTCCAGTTAGCAAGGGAATGACAGAGAACAATAAAAAAAAACAAAAAAAAAAACATGGCCGGTCTTAGAATTCCTACATATAACCAAAACCCTAATATACCAAACCTAAATTTCATAATTAAGAACAATTTACACAAAAATTAGGCAGAAAAGATAAGAACCGAAAAAGAATAAAATAAAATAAAATACAAGTAAAAATAAGTAAATAAATAATTCAAAATAATAAAAATAAGATCACACTGGCTAAACTCACCAAGCTTTGCAGGCTTGCTGACAGAAAAAAGTTAAGAAAATTTCAAAAATTATCTTCTATTCTGTTTCTTCTATACAGTTCTGGAGAGTTCTGGAGAGATTAAGTTACCCAAGGCAAGCAGTAACAGACAGCAGTGTGATGGAGGGGGGAATCACCTCCAAGCCATGTGTCCAGTTAGCAAGGGAATGACAGAGAACAATAAAAAAAAAAACAAAAAAAAAACATGGCCGGTCTTAGAATTCTACATATAACCAAAACCCTATTTATACCAAACCTAAATTTCATAATTAAGAACAATTTACACAAAAATTAGGCAGAAAAGATAAGAACCGAAAAAAGAATAAAATAAAATAAAATACAAGTAAAAATAAGTAAATAAATAATTCAAAAATAATAAAAATAAGATCACACTGGGCTAAACTCACCAAGTTGCAGGCTTGCTGACAGAAAAAAGTTAAGAAAATTTCAAAAATTATCTTCATTCTGTTACTTCTATACAGTTCTGGAGAGATTATTACCTTAAGCAAGCAGTAACAGATATAGTGTGATGGGAGGGGGGGAATCACCTCCAAGCCATGTGTCCAGTTAGCAAGGGAATGACAGAGAACAATAAAAAAAAAACAAAAAAAAAAAAACATGGCCGGTCTTAGAATTCCTACATATAACCAAACCCTAATATACCAAACCTAAATTTCATAATTAAGAACAATTTACACAAAAATTAGGCAGAAAAGATAAGAACTAAAAAGAATAAAATAAAATAAAAAATACAAGTAAAAATAAAATAAATAATTCAAAAAATAATAAAAAATAAGATCACACTGGCTAAACTCACCAAGTTGCAGGCTTGCTGACAGAAAAAAGTTAAGAAAATTTCAAAATTAGTCTTCATTCTGTTTCTTCTATACAGTTCTGAGAGTTCTGGAGAGATTAAGTTACCTTAAGCAAGCAGTAACAGACAGTAGTGTGATGGAGGGGGGAATCACTCTGCCAATGTGTCCAGTTAGCAAGGGAATGACAGAGAACAATAAAAAAAACAAAACATGGCCGGTCTTAGAATTCCTACATATAACCAAAACCCTAATATACCAAACCTAAATTTCATAATTAAGAACAATTTACACAAAAATTAGGCAGAAAAGATAAGAACCGAAAAAGAATAAAATAAAATAAAAAATACAAGTAAAAATAAGTAAATAAATAATTCAAAAAAATAATAAAAATAAGATCACACTGGCTAAACTCACCAAGTTGCAGGCTTGCTGACAGAAAAAAGTTAAGAAAATTTCAAAAAATTATCTTCATTCTGTTTCTTCTATACAGTTCTGAGAGATTAAGTTACCTTAAGCAAGTGCAACAGACAGTAGTGTGATGGAGGGGGGAATCACCTCCAAGCCATGTGTCCAGTTATAGCAAGGGAAATTACAGAGAACAACAAAAACAAAAAAAAACATGGCCGGTCTTAGAATTCCTACATATAACCAAAACCCTAATATACCAAACCTAAATTTCATAATTAAGAACAATTTACACAAAAAATTAGGCAGAAAAGATAAGAACCGAAAAAGAATAAAATAAACAAAAAAAATACAAGTAAAAATAAGTAAATAAATAATTCAAAAAATAATAAAAAATAAGATCACACTGGCTAAACTCACCAAGTTGCAGGCTTGCTGACAGAAAAAAGTTAAGAAAATTTCAAAAATTATCTTCATTCTGTTACTTCTATACAGTTCTGGAGAGATTAAGTTACCTTTAAGCAAGCAGTAACAGACAGTAGTGTGATGGAGGGGGGAATCACCTCCAAGCCATGTGTCCAAAGGAAAGGGAAATTGACAGAGAACAATAAAAAAACAAAAAAAAACATGGCCGGTCTTAGAATTCCTACATATAAACCAAACCCTAATATACCAAACCTAAATTTCATAATTAAGAACAATTTACACAAAAATTAGGCAGAAAAGATAAGAACCGAAAAAAGAATAAAATAAAATAAAAATACAAGTAAAAATAAGTAAATAAATAATTCAAAAAATAATAAAAAATAAGATCACACTGGCTAAACTCACCAAGTTGCAGGCTTGCTGACAGAAAAAAGTTAAGAAAAATTTCAAAAATTATCTCTTTCATTCTGTTTCTTCTATACAGTTCTGGAGAGTTCTGGAGAGATTAAGTTACCTTAAGCAAGCAGTAACAGACAGTGAGGTGATGGAGGGGGGAATCACCTCCAAGCCATGTGTCCAGTTAGCAAGGGAATGACAGAGAACAATAAAAAAAAAAAACATGGCCGGTCTTAGAATTCCTACATATAACCAAAACCCTAATATACCAAACCTAAATTTCATAATTAAGAACAATTTACACAAAAATTAGGCAGAAAAGATAAGAACCGAAAAAGAATAAAATAAAATAAAAAATACAAGTAAAAATAAGTAAATAAATAATTCAAAAAATAATAAAAAATAAGATCACACTGGCTAAACTCACCAAGTTGCAGGCTTATTGACACAGAAAAAAGTTAAGAAAATTTCAAAAATTATCTTCATTCTGTTACTTCTATACAGTTCTGGAGAGATTAAGTTACCTTAAGCAAGCAGTAACAGACAGTAGTGTGATGGAGGGGGAATCACCTCCAAGCCATGTGTCCAGTTAGCAAGGGAATGACAGAGAACAATAAAAAAAAAAACAAAAAAAAACATGGCCGGTCTTAGAATTCCTACATATAACCAAAACCCTAATATACCAAACCTAAATTTCATAATTAAGAACAATTTACACAAAAAATTAGGCAGAAAAGATAAGAACCGAAAGAATAAAATAAAATAAAAAATACAAGTAAAAATAAGTAAATAAATAATTCAAAAAATAATAAAAAATAAGATCACACTGGCTAAACTCACCAAGTTGCAGGCTTGCTGACAGAAAAAAGTTAAGAAAATTTCAAAATTATCTTCATTCTGTTTCTTCTATACAGTTCTGGAGAGATTAAGTTACTCTAAGCAAGCAGTAACAGACAGTAGTGTGATGGAGGGGGGAATCACCTCCAAGCCATGTAACCAGTTAGCAAGGGAATGACAGAGAACAATAAAAAAAAAAAAACATGGCCGGTCTTAGGAATTCCTACATATAACCAAAACCCTAATATACCAAACCTAAATTTCATAATTAAGAACAATTTACACAAAAATTAGGCAGAAAAGATAAGAACCGAAAAAGAATAAATAAAATAAAATAAAAAATACAAGTAAAAATAAGTAAATAAATAATTCAAAAATAATAAAAAATAAGATCACATCACAAACTCACCAAGTTGCAGGCTTGCTGACAGAAAAAAGTTAAGAAAATTTCAAAAATTATCTTTCATTCTGTTTCTCTATACAGTTCTGGAGAGATTAAGTTACCTTAAGCAAGCAGTAACAGACAGTAGTGGATGGGAGTCGGGGGAATCACCTCCAAGCCATGTGTCCAGTTAGCAAGGGAATGACAGAGAACAATAAAAAAAAACATGGCCGGTCTTAGAATTCCTACATATAACCAAAACCCTAATATACCAAACCTAAATTTCATAATTAAGAACAATTTACACAAAAATTAGGCAGAAAAGATAAGAACCGAAAAAGAATAAAATAAAATAAAAATACAAGTAAAAATAAGTAAATAAATAATTCAAAAATAATAAAAAATAAGATCACACTGGCTAAACTCACCAAGTTGCAGGCTTGCTGACAGAAAAAAGTTAAGAAAATTTCAAAAATTATCTTCATTCTGTTTCTCTATACAGTTCTGGAGAGTTCTGGAGAGATTAAGTTACCTTACAAGCAGTAACAGACAGTAGTGTGATGAGGGGGGAATCACCTCCAAGCCATGTGTCCAGTTAGCAAGGGAATGACAGAGAACAATAAAAAAAAAAAAACAAAAAAAACATGGCCGGTCTTAGAATTCCTACATATAACCAAAACCCTAATATACCAAACCTAAATTTCATAATTAAGAACAATTTACACAAAAATTAGGCAGAAAAGATAAGAACCGAAAAAGAATAAAATAAAATAAAAAATACAAGTAAAAAATAAGTAAATAAATAATTCAAAAATAATAAAAAATAAGATCACACTGGCTAAACTCACCAAGTTGCAGGCTTGCTGACAGAAAAGTTAAGAAAATTAAAATTATCTTCATTCTGTTACTCTTATACAGTTCTGGAGAGATTAAGTTACCTTAAGCAAGCAGTAACAGACAGTAGTGTGATGGAGGGGGGGAATCACCTAAGCCATGTGTCCAGTTAGCAAGGGAATGGACAGAGAACAATAAAAAAAAAAACAAAAAAAAACATGGCCGGTCTTAGAATCTTCACATATAACCAAAACCCTAATATACCAAACCTAAATTTCATAATTAAGAACAATTTACACAAAAATTAGGCAGAAAAGATAAGAACCGAAAAAGAATAAAATAAAATAAAAATACAAGTAAAAATAAGTAAATAAATAATTCAAAAAATAATAAAAAATAAGATCACACTGGCTAAACTCACCAAGTTGCAGGCTTGCTTGACAGAAAAAAGTTAAGAAAATTTCAAAAATTATCTTCATTCTGTTACTTCTATACAGTTCTGGAGAGATTAAGTTACCTTAAGCAAGCAGTAACAGACAGTGGTGTGATGGAGGGGGGAATCACCTCCAAGCCATGTGTCCAGTTAGCAAGGGAATGACAGAGAACAATAAAAAACAAAAAAAAAATATGGCCGGTCTTAGAATTCCTACATATAACCAAAACCCCAATATACCAAACCTAAATTTCATAATTAAGAACAATTTACACAAAAATTAGGCAGAAAAGATAAGAACCGAAAAGAATAAAATAAAATAAAATACAAGTAAAAATAAGTAAATAAATAATTCAAAAAATAATAAAAAAATAAGATCACACTGGCTAAACTCACCAAGCTGCAGGCTTGCTGACAGAAAAAAAGTTAAGAAAATTCTCAAAATTATCTTCATTCTTACAGATTAAGTTACCTTAAGCAAGCAGTAACAGACAGTAGTGATGGAGGGGGGAATCACCTCCAAGCCATGTGTCCAGTTAGCAAGGGAATGACAGAGAACAATAAAAAAAAAAAAAAAAAAAAAAAACATGGCCGGTCTTAGAATTCTACATATAACCAAAACCCTAATATACCAAACCTAAATTTCATAATTAAGAACAATTTACACAAAAATTAGGCAGAAAAGATAAGAACCGAAAAAGAATAAAATAAAATAAAATACAAGTAAAAATAAGTAAATAAATAATTCAAAAAATAATAAAAAATAAGATCACACTGGCTAAACTCACCAAGTTGCAGGCTTGCTGACAGAAAAAAAGTTAAGAAAATTTCAAAAATTATCTTCATTCTGTTTCTCTATACAGTTCTGGAGAGATTATTACCTTAAGCAAGCAGTAACAGACAGTAGTGTGATGGAGGGGGGAATCACCTCCAAGCCATGTGTCCAGTTAGCAAGGGAATGACAGAGAACAATAAAAAAAAAACATGGCCGGTCTTAGAATTCCTACATATAACCAAAACCCTAATATACCAAACCTAAATTTCATAATTAAGAACAATTTACACAAAAATTAGGCAGAAAAGATAAGAACCGAAAAGAATAAAATAAAATAAAATACAAGTAAAAATAAGTAAATAAATAATTCAAAAATAATAAAAATAAGATCACACTGCTAAACTCACCAAGCTGCATTGTTGACAGAAAAAAGTTAAGAAAATTTCAAAATTATCTTCATTCTGTTTCTTCTATACAGTTCTGGAGAGATTAAGTTACCTTAAGCAAGCAGTAACAGACAGTAGTGTGATGGAGGGGGGAATCACCTCCAAGCCATGTGTCCATTAGCAAGGGAATGACAGAGAACAATAAAAAAAAAAACAAAAAAAAAACATGGCCGGTCTTAGAATTCCTACATATAACCAAAACCCTAATATACCAAACCTTAAATTTACAATAAGAAACAATTTACACAAAAATTAGGCAGAAAAGATAAGAACCGAAAAAGAATAAAATAAAATAAAAAATACAAGTAAAAATAAGTAAATAAATAATTCAAAAAATAATAAAAAATAAGATCACACTGGCTAAACTCACCAAGTTGCAGGCTTGGTTGACAGAAAAAAGTTAAGAAAATTTCAAAAATTATCTTCATTCTGTTTCTTCTATACAGTTCTGGAGAGATTAAGTTACCTTGGGCAAGCAGTAACAGACAGTAGTGTGATGGAGGGGGAATCACCTCCAAGCCATGTGTCCAGTTAGCAAGGGAATGACAGAGAACAATAAAAAAAAACAAAAAAAAAACATGGCCGGTCTTAGAATTCCTACATATAACCAAAACCCTAATATACCAAACCTAAATTTCATAATTAAGAACAATTTACACAAAAATTAGGCAGAAAAGATAAGAACCAAAAAGAATAAAATAAAATAAAAATACAAGTAAAAATAAGTAAATAAATAATTCAAAAAATAATAAAAAATAAGATCACACTGGCTAAACTTTACCCGCTGCAGGCTTGCTGACAGAAAAAGTTAAGAAAATTTCAAAAATTATCTTCATTCTGTTACTTCTATACAGTTCTGGAGAGATTAAGTTACCCTAAGCAAGCTAGTAACAGACAGTAGTGTGATGGAGGGGGGAATCACCTCCAAGCCATGTGTCCAGTTAGCAAGGGAATGACAGAGAAACAATAAAAAAAAACAAAAAAAAAACATGGCCGGTCTTAGAATTCCTACATATAACCAAAACCCTAATATACCAAACCTAAATTTCATAATTAAGAACAATTTACACAAAATTAGCAGAAAAGATAAGAACCGAAAAAAGAATAAAAAATAAAATAAAAAAAATATAAGTAAAAATAAGTAAATAAATAATTCAAAAAATAATAAAAAATAAGATCACACTGGCTAAACTCACCACAGGTTTGCTGACAGAAAAAAGTTAAGAAAATTTCAAAAATTAGATCTTCATTCTGTTTCTTCTATACAGTTCTGGAGAGTTCTGGAGAGATTAAGTTACCTTAAGCAAGCAGTAACAGACAGTAGTGTGATGGAGGGGGAATCACCTCCAAGCCATGTGTCCAGTTAGCAAGGGAATGACAGAGAACAATAAAAAAAAAAAAACATGGCCGGTCTTAGAATTCCTAAGCATATAACCAAAACCCTAATATACCAAACCTAAATTTCATAATTAAGAACAATAACTTACACAAAAATTAGGCAGAAAAGATAAGAACCGAAAAGAATAAAATAAAATAAAAAATACAAGTAAAAATAAGTAAATAAATAATTCAAAAATAATAAAAAATAAGATCACACTGGCTAAACTCACCAAGTTGCAGGCTTGCTGACAGAAAAAAGTTAAGAAAATTTCAAAAATTATCTTCATTCTGTTACTTCTATGCCTTGGAGAGATTAAGTTACCTTAAGCAAGGTAACAGACAGTAGTGTGATGGAGGGGGAATCACCTCCAAGCCATGTGTCCAGTTAGCAAGGGAATGACAGAGAACAATAAAAAAAAAAAAACAAAAAAAAAACATGGCCGGGTCTTAGAATTCTACATATAACCAAAACCCTAATATACCAAAAACCTAAATTTCATAATTAAGAACAATTTACACAAAAATTAGGCAGAAAAGATAAGAACCAAAAAAGAATAAAATAAAATAAAAAAATACAAGTAAAAATAAGTAAATAACAATTCAAAAAATAATAAAATAAGATCACACTGGCTAAACCTACCAAGTTGCAGGCTTGCTGACAGAAAAAGTTAAGAAAATTTCAAAATTATCTTCATTCTGTTACTTATACAGTTCTGGAGAGATTAAGTTACCTTAAGCAAGCAGTAACAGACAGTAGTGATGAGGGGAATCACCTCCAAGCCATGTGTCCAGTTAGCAAGGGAAATGACAGAGAACAATAAAAAAAACAAAAAAAAACATGGCCGGTCTTAGACTCCTACATAACCAAAAACCCTAATATACCAAACCCAAATTTCATAATTAAGAACAATTTACACAAAATTAGGCAGAAAAGATAAGAACCGAAAAAGAATAAAATAAAATAAAAATACAAGTAAAAATAAGTAAATAAATAAAATAATTCAAAAAATAATAAAAATAAGATCACACTGGCTAAACTCACCACAAGTTGCAGGCTTGCTGACAGAAAAAAGTTAAGAAAATTTCAAAAATTATCTTCATTCTGTTTCTTCTATACAGTTCTGGAGAGTTCTGGAGAGATTGCTTACCTTAAGTAAGCAGTAACAGACAGTAGTGGTGTGATGGAGGGGGGAATCACCTCCAAGCCATGTGTCCAGTTAGCAAGGGAATGACAGAGAACAATAAAAAAAAAAAAAAAAAAAAAAACATGGCCGGCCTTAGAATTCCTACATATAACCAAAACCCTAATATACCAAACCTAAATTTCATAATTAAGAACAATTTACAAAAAATTAGCAGAAAAGATAAGAACCGAAAACAATAAAATAAAATAAAAAATACAAGTAAAAATAAGTAAATAAATAATTCAAAAAATAATAAAAAATAAGATCACACTGGCTAAACTCACCAAGTTGCAGGCTTGCTGACAGAAAGTTAAGAAAATTTCAAAAATTATCTTCATTCTGTTACTTCTATACAGTTCTGGAGATTGGTTACCTTAAGCAAGCAGTAACAGACAGTAGATGGAGGGGGGGAATCACCCCTATTATGTGTCCAGTTAGCAAGGAATGACAGAGAACAATAAAAAAAACAAAAAAAAACATGGCCGGTCTTAGAATTCCTACATATAACCAAAACCCTAATATACCAAACCTAAATTTCATAATTAAGAACAATTTACACAAAAATTAGCAGAAAGATAAGAACCGAAAAAAGAATAAAATAAAATAAAAAAATACAAGTAAAAATAAGTAAATAAATAATTCAAAAATAATAAAAATAAGATCACACTTGGCTAAACTCACCAAGTTGCAGGCTTGCTGACAGAAAAAGTTAAGAAAATTTCAAAAATTATCTTCTCATTCTGTTTCTCTATACAGTTCTGGAGAGTTCTGGAGATTAAGTTACCTTACAAGCAGTAACAGACAGTAGTGATGGAGGGGGGAAATCACCTCCAGGCCATGTGTCCAGTTAGCAAGGGAATGACATAGAACAATAAAAAAAAAAACAAAAAAAAAAAACATGGCCCGGTGTAGAATTCCTACATATAACCAAAGCCTATTATACCAAACTAAATTTCATAATTAAGAACAATTTACACAAAAATTAGGCAGAAAAGATAAAGAACCGAAAAAGAATAAAATAAAATAAAAAATACAAGTAAAAATAAGTAAATAAATAATTCAAAATAATAAAAAATAAGATCACTGGCTAAACTCACCAAGTTGCAGGCTTGCTGACAGAAAAAAGTTAAGAAAATTTCAAAAATTATCTTCATTCTGTTACTTCTATACAGTTCTGGAACTTAAGTTACCTTAAGCAAGCAGTAACAGACAGTAGTGTGATGGAGAGAGAATCATCCAAGCCATGTGTGTCCCAGTTAACAAGGGAATGACAGAGAACAATAAAAAAAAAAAACAAAAAAAAAAACATAGCCGGTCTTGGAGACAGCTTAAAACCCTAATATACCAAACCTAAATTTCATAATTAAGAACAATTTACACAAAAATTAGGCAGAAAAAGATAAGAACCGAAAAAAGAATAAATAAAATAAAAAATACAAGTAAAAATAAGTAAATAAATAATTCAAAAAATAATAAAAAATAAGATCACACTGGCTAAACTCACCAAGTTGCAGGCTTGCTGACAGAAAAAAGTTAAGAAAATTTCAAAAATTATCTTCATTCTGTTTCTTCTATACAGTTCTGGAGAGTTCTGGAGAGATTAAGTTACCTTAAGCAAGCAGTAACAGACAGTAGTGTGATGGAGAGGGGAATCACCTCCAAACCATGTGTCCAGTTAGCAGGGAATGACAGAGAACAATAAAAAAAAAAACAAAAAAAAAAACATGACGTTAGAGTTACATAACAACACTTAAAAGCCACTAATATAGAATATCAATATATTAAGAACAATTTACACAAAATTAGGCAGAAAAGATAAGAACCGAAAAAAGAATAAAATAAAATAAAAAAAATGAAGTAAAAATAAGTAAATAAATAATTTAAAAAATAATAAAAAATAAGATCACGATAAACTCACCAAGTTGCAGGCTTGCTGACAGAAAAAAGTTGTGAAAATTTCAAAAATTATCTTCATTCTGTTTCTTCTATACAGTTCTGGAGAGATTAAGTTACCTTAAGCAAGCAGTAACAGACAGTAGTGTGATGGAGGGGAATCACCTCCAAACCATGTCCAGTTAGCAAGGGAATGACAGAGAACAATAAAAAAAAATATATAGTAGGTCTTGAAATTCCTGCATATAACCAAGGCTATTATGCAAACCTAAATTTCATAATTAAAATAAATTATTTAAATTAGGCAGAAAAAGATAAGAACCGAAAAAGAATAAATAAAATACAAAAAATACAAGTAAAAAATAAGTAAATAAATAATTCAAAAAATAATAAAAAATAAGATCACACTGGCTAAACTCCTGAGATTGCAGGCTTGCTGACAGAAAAAGTTAAGAAAATTTCAAAAATTATCTTCATTCAAAATAATACATACAGTTCTGGAGATTAAGTTGTAAACAACAGTAACAGACAGTAGTGTGATGGAGGGGAATCACCTCCAAGCTTCATGTGTCCAGTTAGCAAGGGAATGACAGAGAACAATAAAAAAAAAACAAAAAAACATGGCCAGTGCTTAGAATTCCTACATATAACCAAAACCCTAATATACCAAACCTAAATTTCATAATTAAGAACAATTTACACAAAAAATTAGGCAGAAAAGATAAAGAACCGAAAAAGAATAAAATAAAATAAAAAATATAAGTAAAAATAAGTAAATAAATAATTCAAAAAATAATAAAAAATAAGATCACACTGGCTAAACTCACCAAGTTGCAGGCTTGCTGACAGAAAAAGTTAAGAAAAGTTCAATTATCTTCATTCTGTTTTAGCTATACAGTTCTGGAAGTTCTGGAGAGATTAAGTTACCTTAAACAACAGTAACAGACAGTAGTGGACATGGAGAATCACCTCCAAGCCATGTGTGTGATTAGCAAGGAATGACAGAGAACAATAAAAAAAAAAAACATGGCCGGTCTTAGAATTCCTACATATAACCAAAACCCTAATATACCAAGCCTAAATTTCATGATAAAACAAATTTACAAAACTAGAAAAAGATAAGAACCGAAAAAGAATAAAATAAAATAAAATACAAGTAAAAATAAGTAAATAAATAATTCAAAAAATAATAAAAAATAAGATCACACTGGCTAAACTCACCAGTTTCTGGACATTTGTGTAGAGAAAAAAAAGTTAAGAAAAATTTCAAAAATTATCTTCATTCTGTTACTTCTATGCAGTTCTGGAGAGATTAAGTTACCTTAAGCAAGCAGTAACAGACAGTAGTGTGATGGAGAGAGAGAATCACCTCCAAGCCATGTGTCCAGTTAGCAAGGGAATGACAGAGAACAATAAAAAAAACAAAAAAAAAAAAACATGGCCGGTCTTAGAATTCTACATATAACCAAAACCTAATATACCAAACCTAAATTTCATAATTAAAAACAATTTTATTTTAAAAATTAAAAAATAAAAAAACAAAAAAATAAATAAATAAAAATACAAGTAAAAATACAGTAAATAAATAATTCAAAAAATAAAAAATAAGATCCCATTGATAAACTCACCAAGTTGCAGGCTTGCTGACAGAAAAAAGTTAGAAAATTTCAAAAATTATCTTCATTCTGTTACTTCTATACAGTTGGAGAGGTCAAAACAGCAAGACAAGCAGTAACAGACAGTAGTGTGATGGAGGGGGGAATCACCTCCAAGCCATGGCAATCGGTGCTCAAGAGAATGACAGAGAACAATAAAAAAAAACAAAAAAAAAAAAACATGGCCGGTCTTAGGACCATCTAACAACTGAAATATAATATATGCAAACCTAAATTTCTAATTAAGAACAATTTACACAAAAATTAGGCAGAAAAGATAAGAACCGAAAAAGAATAAAATAAAATAAAAAATACAAATAAATAAATAAATAAATAATTCAAAAAATAATAAAAAATAAGATGTTACTGGCTAAACTCACCAAGTGTTTGCAGGCTTGCTGACAGAAAAAAGTTAAGAAAATTTCAAATTATCTTCATTCTGTTACTTCTATACAGTTCTGGAGAGATTAAGTTACCTTAAGCAAGCAGTAACAGACAGTAGTGTGATGGAGGGGGGAATCACCTCCAAGCCATGTGTCAGTTAGCAAAAGGGAATGACAGAGAACAATGAAAAACAAAAAAAAAACATGGCCGGATGCTTAGAATTCCTACATATAACAAAACCTAATATCGCAAACCTAAATTTCATAATTAAGAACAATTTACACAAAAATTAGGCAGAAAAGTAAAGAACCGAAAAAAGAATAAAATAAAATAAAAAATACAAGTAAAAATAAGTAAATAAATAATTCAAAAAATAATAAAAAATAAGATCACACTGGCTAAACTCCACCAAGTTGCAAGAGCTTGCTGACCAGAAAAAGTTAAGAGAAAATTTCAAAAATTATCTTCATTCTGTTGCTTCTATACAGTTCTGGAGAGATTAAGTTACCTTAAATGAACAGTAACAGACAGTAGTGTGATGGAGGGGGAATCACCCTCCAAACCATGTGTCCAGTTAGCAAGGGAATGACAGAGAACAATAAAAAAAAAAAACAAAAAAAAAAACATGGCCGGTCTTAGAATTCCTACATATAACCAAAACCCTAATATACAAACCTAAATTTCATAATTAAGAACAATTTGAGCATAGGCAGAAAAGATAAAGAACCGAAAAAGAATAAAATAAAATAAAAAATACAAGTAAAAATAAGTAAATAAATAATTCAAAAAATAATAAAAAATAAGATCACACTGGCTAAACTCACCAAGTTGCAGGCTTGCTGACAGAAAAAAGTTAAGAAAATTTCAAAAATTATCTTCATTCTGTTTCTTCTATACAGTTCTGGAGAGTTAAGTTACCTTAAGCAAGCAGTAACAGACAGTAGTGTGATGGAGGGGGGGAATCACCTCCAAGCCATGTGTCCAGTTAGCAAGGGAATGACAGAGAACAATAAAAAAAAACAAAAAAAAACATGGCCGGTCTTAGAATTCCTACATATAACCAAAACCCTAATATACCAAACCTAAATTTCATAATTAAGAACAATTTACACAAAAATTAGGCAGAAAAGATAAGAACCGAAAAAGAATAAAATAAAATAAAAAATACAAGTAAAAATAAGTAAATAAATAATTCAAAAAATAATAAAAAATAAGATCACACTGGCTAAACTCACCAATTGCAGGCTTGCTGACAGAAAAAAGTTAAGAAAATTTCAAAAATTATCTTCATTCTGTTACTTCTATACAGTTCTGGAGAGATTAAGTTACCTTAAGCAAGCAGTAACAGACAGTAGTGTGATGGAGGGAATCACCTCCAAGGGCCATGTGTCCAGTTAGCAAGGAATGACAGAGAACAATAAAAAAAAAAAACAAAAAAAACATGGCCGGTCTTAGAATTCCTACATATAACCAAAACCCTAATATACCAAACCTAAATTTCATAATTAAGAACAATTTACACAAAAATTAGGCAGAAAGATAAGAACCGAAAAGAATAAAATAAAATAAAAAATACAAGTAAAAATAAGTAAATAAATAATTCAAAAAATAATAAAAAATAAGATCACACTGGCTAAACTCACCAAGTTGCAGGCTTGCTGACAGAAAAAGTTAAGAAAATTTCAAAAATTATCTTCATTCTGTTTCTTCTATACAGTTCTGGAGAGTTCTGGAGATTAAGTTACCTTAAGCAAGCAGTAACAGACAGTAGTGTGATGGAGGGGGGAATCACCTCCAAGCCATGTGTCAGTTAGCAAGGGAATGACAGAGAACAATAAAAAAAAAAACATGGCGGTCTTAGAATTCCACATATAACCAAAACCCTAATATACCAAACCTAAATTTCATAATTAAGAACAATTTACATAAAAAATTAGGCAGGAAAAGATAAGAACCGAAAAGAATAAAATAAAATAAAAAATACAAGTAAAAATAAGTAAATAAATAATTCAAAAAATAATAAAAAATAAGATCACACTGGCTAAACTCACCAAGTTGCAGGCTTGCTGATAGAAAAAAGTTAAGAAAATTTCAAAATTATCTTCATTCTGTTTCTTCTATACAGTTCTGGAGAGTTCTGGAGAGATTAAGTTACCTTAAGCAAGCAGTAACAGACAGTAGTGTGATGGAGGGAATCACCTCCAAGCCATGTGTCCAGTTAGCAAGGGAATGACAGAGAATAAAAAAAAAAAACAAAAAAAAAAACATAGGCCGGTCTTAGAATTCACCATATAACCAAAACCCTAATATACCAAACCTAAATTTCATAATTAAGAACAATTTACACAAAAATTAGGCAGAAAAGATAAGAACCGAAAAAGAATAAAATAAAATAAAAAAATACAAGTAAAAATAAGTAAATAAATAATTCAAAAAATAATAAAAAATAAGATCACACTGGCTAAACTCACCAAGTTGCAGGCTTGCTGACAGAAAAAGTTAAGAAAATTTCAAAATTATCTTCATTCTGTTTCTTCTATACAGTTCTGGAGAGTTCTGGAGAGATTAAGTTACCTTAAGCAAGCAGTAACAGACAGTAGTGTGATGGAGGGGGGAATCACCTCCAAGCCATGTGTCCAGTTAGCAAGGGAATGACAGAGAACAATAAAAAAAAAAAACAAAAAAAACATAGGCCAGTCTTAGAATTCCTACATATAACCAAAACCCTAATATACCAAACCTAAATTTCATAATTAAGAACAATTTACACAAAAAATTAGGCAGAAAAGATAAGAACCGAAAAAGAATAAAATAAAATAAAAAATACAAGTAAAAATAAGTAAATAAATAATTCAAAAAATAATAAAAAATAAGATCACACTGGCTAAACTCACCAAGCCAGAGAAGCCATTACAGAAGAAAAAGTTAAGAAAAATTTTCAAAAATTATCTTCATTCTGTTTCTTCTATACAGTTCTGGAGAGTTCTGGAGAGATTAAGTTACCTTAAGCAAGCAGTAACAGACAGTAGCAGGATGGAGGGGGAATCACCTCCAAGCCATGTGTCCAGTTAGCAAGGGAATGACAGAGAACAATAAAAAAAAAAAAACAAAAAAAAAACATGGCCGGTCTTAGAATTCCTACATATAACCAAAACTCCTAATATACCAAACCTAAATTTCATAATTAAGAACAATTTACACAAAATTAGGTAGAAAAGATAAGAACCGAAAAAGAATAAAATAAAATAAAATACAAGTAAAAATAAGTAAATAAATAATTCAAAAAATAATAAAAAATAAGATCACACTGGCTAAACTCACCAAGTTGCAGGCTTGCTGACAGAAAAAAGTTAAGAAAATTTCAAAAATTATCTTCATTCTGTTACTTCTATACAGTTCTGGAGAGATTGTCACTCTGGTTACAGTAACAGACAGTAGTGTGATGGAGGGGGGAATCACCTCCAAGCCATGTGTCCAGTTAGCAAGGGAATGACAGAGAACAATAAAAAAAAAAACAAAAAAAAACATGGCCGGTCTTAGGAATTCCCACATATAACCAAAACTTAATATACCAAACCCAAATTTCATAATTAAGAACAATTTATTAACAAAAACTAGGCAGAAAAAGATAAGAACCGAAAAAGAATAAAATAAAATAAAAATACAAGTAAAAATAAGTAAATAAATAATTCAAAAAATAATAAAAAATAAGATCACACTGGCTAAACTCACCAAGTTGCAGGCTTGCTGACAGAAAAAAGTTAAGAAAATTTCAAAAATTATCTTCATTCTGTTTCTTCTATACAGTTCTGGAGAGATTAAGTTACCTTAAGCAAAGCAGTAACAGACAGTAGTGATGGAGGGGGAATCACCCAAGCCATGTGTCCAGTTAGCAAGGAATGACAGAGAAATTAATAAAAAACATAAAAGGTCTTAGAATTCTACATATAACCAAACCCTAATATACCAAACCTAAATTTATAATTAAGAACAATTTACACAAAAATTAGGCAGAAAAGATAAGAACCGAAAAAGAATAAAATAAAATAAAAAATACAAGTAAAAATAAGTAAATAAATAATTCAAAAAATAATAAAAATAAGATCACACTGGCTAAACTCTCACTACAGCTGGTAGGTTTATGACAGAAAAAAGTTAAGAAAATTTCAAAAATTATCTTCATTCTGTTACTTCTATACAGTTCTGAGAGATTAAGCATTCCTTAAGCAAGTAGTAACAGACAGTAGCAGGTGGATGGAGGGGGAATCACCTCCAAGCCATGTGTCCAGTTAGCAGGAATGATGAGAACAATAAAAAAAACAAAAAAAAAACATGGCCGGTCTTAGAATTCTACATATAACCAAACCCTAATATACCAAACCTAAATTTCATACTAAGAACAATTTACACAAAAATTAGGTAGAAAAGTATAAGAACCGAAAAAGAATAAAATAAAATAAAAAAATACAAGTAAAAATAAGTAAATAAATAATTCAAAAATAATAAAAAATAAGATCACACTGGCTAAACTCACCAAGTTGCAGGCTTGCTGATAGAAAAAAAGTTAAGAAAATTTCAAAATATCTTTCTATTCTGTTTCTTCTATACAGTTCTGGAGAGTTCTGGAGAGATTAAGTTACCTACAAGCAGTAACAGACAGTAGTGTGATGGAGTGGGAATCAATTTCAAGCCATGTGTCCAGTTAGCAAGGGAATGACAGAGAACAATAAAAAAAAAAACATGGCCGGTCTTAGAATTCCTACATATAACCAAAACCTTAATATACTCAAACCTAAATTTCATAATTAAGAACAATTTACACAAAAATTAGGCAGAAAAGATAAGAACCGAAAAGAATAAAATAAATAAAAAATACAAGTAAAAATAAGTAAATAAATAATTCAAAAAATAATAAAAATAAGATCACACTGGCTAAACTCACCAAGTTGCAGGCTTGCTGACAGAAAAAAGTTAAGAAAATTTCAAAAATTATCTTCATTCTGTTTCTTCTATACAGTTCTGGAGAGATTAAGTTACCTTAAGCAAGCAGTAACAGACAGTAGTGATGAGGGAATCACCTCCAAGCCATGTGTCCAGTTAGTAAGGGAATGACAGAGAACAATAAAAAAAACAAAAAAAAAACATGGCCGGTCTTAGAATTCTCACATATAACCAAAACCCTAATATACCAAACCTAAATTTCATAATTAAGAACAATTTACACAAAAATTAGGCAGAAAAAGATAAGAACCGAAAAGAATAAAATAAAATAAAAATACAAGTAAAAATAAGTAAATAAATAATTCAAAAAATAATAAAAAATAAGATCACACTGGCTAAACTCACCAAGTTGCAGGCTTGCTGACAGAAAAAAGTTAAGAAAATTAAAAATTATCTTCATTCTGTTTCTTCTATACAGTTCGAGAGATTAAGTTACCTTAAGCAAGCAGTAACAGACAGTAGTGTGATGTGGAGGGGGGGAATCACTTCCAAGCCATGTGTCCAGTTAGCAAGGGAATGACAGAGAACAATAAAAAAAAAAAAACATGGCCGGTCTTAGAATTCCTACATATAACCAAAACCCTAATATACCAAACCTAAATTTCATAATTAAGAACAATTTACACAAAAATTAGGCAGAAAAGATAAGAACCGAAAAAGAATAAAATAAATAAAAATACAAGTAAAAATAAGTAAATAAATAAATTCAAAATAATAAAAATAAGATCACACTGGCTAAACTCACCAAGTTGCAGGCTTGCTGAGGAAAAGCTGGAGAAAATTTCAAAAATTATCTTCATTCTGTTTCTTCTATACAGTTCTGGAGAGATTAAGTTACCTTAAGCAAGCAGTAACAGACAGTAGTGTGATGGAGGGGGGGAATCACCTCCAAGCCATGTGTCCAGTTAGCAAGGGAATGACAGAGAACAATAAAAAAAAACAAAAAAAAAAACATGGCCGGTCTTAGAATTCCTACATATAACCAAAACCCTAATATACCAAACCTAAATTTCATAATTAAGAACAATTTACACAAAAATTAGGCAGAAAAGATAAGAACCGAAAAAAGAATAAAATAAAATAAAAAATACAAGTAAAAATAAGTAAATAAATAATTCAAAAAATAATAAAAAATAAGATCACACTGGCTAAACTCACCAAGTTGCAGGCTTGCTGACAGAAAAAAGTTAAGAAAATTTCAAAAATTATCTTCATTCTGTTACTTCTATACAGTTCTGGAGAGATTAAGTTACCTTAAGCAAGCAGTAACAGACAGTAGTGTGATGGAGGGGGGAATCACCTCCAAGCCATGTGTCCAGTTAGCAAGGGAATGACAGAGAACAATAAAAAAAAAAACAAAAAAAAAACATGGCCGGTCTTAGAATTCCTACATATAACCAAAACCCTAATATACCAAACCTAAATTTCATAATTAAGAACAATTTACACAAAAATTAGGCAGAAAAGATAAGAACCGAAAAAGAATAAAATAAAATAAAAAATACAAGTAAAAATAAGTAAATAAATAATTCAAAAAATAATAAAAAATAAGATCACACTGGCTAAACTCACCAAGTTGCAGGCTTGCTGACAGAAAAAAGTTAAGAAAATTTCAAAAATTATCTTCATTCTGTTTCTTCTATACAGTTCTGGAGAGTTCTGGAGAGATTAAGTTACCTTAAGCAAGCAGTAACAGACAGTAGTGTGATGGAGGGGGAATCACCTCCAAGCCATGTGTCCAGTTAGCAAGGGAATGACAGAGAACAATAAAAAAAAAAACAAAAAAAAAAACATGGCCGGTCTTAGAATTCCTACATATAACCAAAACCCTAATATACCAAACCTAAATTTCATAATTAAGAACAATTTACACAAAAATTAGGCAGAAAAGATAAGAACCGAAAAAGAATAAAATAAAATAAAAAATACAAGTAAAAATAAGTAAATAAATAATTCAAAAAATAATAAAAAATAAGATCACACTGGCTAAACTCACCAGGATTGCAGGCTTGCTGACAGAAAAAAGTTAAGAAAATTTCAAAAATTATCTTCATTCTGTTACTTCTATACAGTTCTGGAGAGATTAAGTTACCTTAAGCAAACAGTAACAGACAGTAGTGTGATGGAGGGGGGAATCACCTCCAGCCATGTGTCCAGTTAGCAAGGGAATGACAGAGAACAATAAAAAAAAAAACAAAAAAAAACATGGCCGGTCTTAGAATTCCTACATATAACCAAAACCTAATATACCAAACCTAAATTTCATAATTAAGAACAATTTACACAAAAATTAGGCAGAAAAGATAAGAACCGAAAAATAAAATAAAATAAAAAATACAAGTAAAAATAAGTAAATAAATAATTCAAAAAATAATAAAAAATAAGATCACACTGGCCAAATACAGTTGACATGGTAGAAAAAAGTTAAGAAAATTTCAAAAATTATCTTCATTCTGTTACTTCTATACAGTTCTGGAGAGATTAAGTTACCTTAAGCAAGCAGTAACAGACAGTAGTGTGATGGAGGGGAATCACCTCCAAGCCATGTGTCAGTTAGCAAGGGAATGACAGAGAACAATAAAAAAAAAAAACAAAAAAAACATGGCCGGTCTTAGAATTCCTACATATAACCAAAACCCTAGTAATATACCAAACCTAAATTTCATAATTAAGAACAATTTACACAAAAATTAGACGAAAGATAAGAACCGAAAAGAATAAAATAAAATAAAATACAAGTAAAAATAAGTAAATAAATAATTCAAAAAATAATAAAAAATAAGATCACACTGGCTAAACTCACCAAGTTGCAGGCTTGCTGACAGAAAAAAGTTAAGAAAATTTCAAAAATTATCTTCATTCTGTTTCTTCTATACAGTTCTGGAGAGTTCTGGAGAGATTAAGTTACCTTAAGCAAGCAGTAACAGACAGTAGTGTGATGGAGGGGAATCACCTCCAAGCCATGTGTCCAGTTAGCAAAGGGGAATGACAGAGAATAATAAAAAAAAAAAACATGGCCGGTCTTAGAATTCCTACATATAACCAAAACCTAATATACCAGGAAACCCTAAATTTCATAATTAAGAACAATTTACACAAAATTAGGCAGAAAAGATAAGAGCCAGAAAAAGAATAAAATAAATAAAAAATACAAGTAAAAATAAGTAAATAAATAATTCAAAAAATAATAAAAAATAAGATCACACTATTAAACTCACCAAGTTGCAGGCTTGCTGACAGAAAAAGTTAAGAAAAATTTCAAAAATTATCTTCATTCTGTTTCTTCTATACAGTTCTGGAGAGTTCTGGAGGAATTAAGTTACCTTAAGCAAGCAGTAACAGACAGTAGTGTGATGGAGGGGGGAATCACCTCCAAGCCATGTGTCCAGTTAGCAAGGGAATGACAGAGAACAATAAAAAAAAAAACAAAAAAAAAAACATGGCCGGTCTTAGAATTCCTACATATAACCAAAACCCTAATATACCAAACCTAAATTTCATAATTAAGAACAATTTACACAAAAATTAGGCAGAAAAGATAAGAACCGAAGAATAAAATAAAATAAAAAATACAAGTAAAAATGAAATAAATAAATAATTCAAAAGAAATAATAAAAGAAATAAGATCACACTGGCTAAACTCACCAAGTTGCAGGCTTGCTGAATGAAAAAAGTTAAGAAAATTTCAAAAATTATCTTCATTCTGTTTCTTCTATACAGTTCTGGAGAGATTAAGTTACCTTAAGCAAGCAGTAACAGACAGTAGTGTGATGGAGGGGGGAATCACCTCCAAGCCATGTGTCCAGTTAGCAAGGGAATGACAGAGAACAATAAAAAAAAAAAAAACATGGCCGGTCTTAGAATTCCTACATATAACCAAAACCTAATATACCAAACCTAAATTTCATAATTAAGAACAATTTACACAAAATTAGGCAGAAAAGATAAGAACCGAAAAAGAATAAAATAAATAAAAAATACAAGTAAAAATAAGTAAATAAATAATTCAAAAAATAATAAAAAATAAGATCACACTGGCTAAACTCACCAAGTTGCAGGCTTGCTGACAGAAAAAAGTTAAGAAAATTTCAAAAATTATCTTCATTCTGTTTCTTCTATACAGTTCTGGAGAGATTAAGTTACCTTAAAGCAAGCAGTAACAGACAGTAGTGTGATGGAGCGGGGGAATCACCTCCAAGCCATGTGTCAGTTAGCAAGGGAATGACAGAGAACAATAAAAAAAAAAAACATGGCCAGAATTCCTACATATAACAAAACCCTATTATACCAAACCTAAATTTCATAATTAAGAACAATTTACACAAAAATTAGGCAGAAAAGATAAGAACCGAAAAAGAATAAAATAAAATAAAAAATACAAGTAAAAATAAGTAAATAAATAATTCAAAAAATAATAAAAAATAGAATCACTGGCTAGAAGACTCACCAAGTTGCAGGCTTGCTGACAGAAAAAAGTTAAGAAAAATTTCAAAAATTATCTTCATTCTGTTTCTTCTATACAGTTCTGGAGAGATTAAGTTACCTTAAGCAAGCAGTAACAGACAGTAGTGTGATGGAGGGAAATCCTCCAAACCATGTGTCAGTTAGCAAGGGAATGACAGAGAACAATAAAAAAAAACAAAAAAAAAAACATGGCCGGTCTTAGAATTCCTACATATAGCCCAAAACCCTAATATACCAAACCTAAATTTCATAATTAAGAACAATTTACACAAAAATTAGGCAGAAAAGATAAGAACCGAAAAGAATAAAATAAAATAAAAAATACAAGTAAAAATAAGTAAATAAATAATTCAAAAATAATAAAAAATAAGATCACACTGGCTAAACTCACCAAGTTGCAGGCTTGCTGACAGAAAAAAGAAAGTTAAGAAAATTTCAAAATTATCTTCATTCTGTTCTTCTATACAGTTCTGGAGAGTTCTGGAGAGATTAAGTTACCTTAAGCAAGCAGTAACAGACAGTGGTGTGATGGAGGGGGGAATCACCTCCAAGCCATGTACTCCAGTTAGCAAGGGAATGACAGAGAACAATAAAAAAAACATGGCCGGTCTTAGAATTCCTACATATAACGAAACCCTAATATACCAAACCTAGAAATTTCATAATTAAGAACAATTTTTTTAAAAATTAGGCAGAAAGAAAGATAAGAACCGAAAAAGAATAAAATAAAATAAAAAATACAAGTAAAAATAAGTAAATAAATAATTCAAAAAATAATAAAAAAATAAGATCACACTGGCTAAACTCACCAAGTTGCAGGCTTGCTGACCAGAAAAAGTTAAAAGAAAATTTCAAAATTATCTTCATTCTGTTTCTTCTATACAGTTCTGGAGAGATTAAGTTACCTTAAGCAAGCAGTAACAGACAGTAGTGTGATGGAGGGAATCACCTCCAAGCCATGTGTCCAGTTAGCAAGGGAATGACAGAGAACAATAAAAAAAACATGGCCGGTCTTAAATTCCACATATAACCAAAACCCTAATATACCAAACCTAAATTTCATAATTAAGAACAATTTACACAAAATTAGGCAGAAAAGATAAGAACCGAAAAAGAATAAAATAAAATAAAAAATACAAGTAAAAATAAGTAAATAAATAATTCAAAAAATAATAAAAAATAAGATCACACTGGCTAAACTCACCAAGTTGCAGGCTTGCTGACAGAAAAAGTTAAGAAAATTTCAAAAGAGAGTATCTTCATTCTGTTTCTTCTATACAGTTCTGGAGAGATTAAGTTACCTTAAGCAAGCAGTAACAGACAGTAGTGTGATGGAGGGGGAATCACCTCCAAGCCATGTGTCCAGTTAGCAAGGGAATGACAGAGAACAATAAAAAAAAAAACAAAAAAAAAAACATGGCCGGTCTTAGAATTCCTACATATAACCAAAACCCTAATATACCAAACCCTAAATTTCATAATTAAGAACAATTTAACACAAAAATTAGGCAGAAAAAGATAAGAACCGAAAAAGAATAAAATAAAATAAAAAATACAGAAGTAAAAATAAGTAAATAAATAATTCCAAAAAATAATAAAAAATAAGATCACACTGGCTAAACTCCCTACTTTTGTAAGGGTGCAGGCTTGCTGACAGAAAAAGTTAAGAAAAATTTCCAAAATTATCTTCATTCTGTTACTTCTATACAGTTCTGGAGAGATTAAGTTACCTTAAGCAAGCAGTAACAGACAGTAGTGTGATGGAGGGGGGAATCACACTCCAAGCCATGTGTCCAGTTAGCAAGGGAATGACAGAGAACAATAAAAAAAAACAAAAAAAAAAAAACATGGCCAGTCTTAGAATTCCTACATATAACCAAAACCTAATATACCAAACCTAAATTTCATATTAAGAACAATTTACACAAAAATTAGGCAGAAAAGATAAGAACCGAAAAAGAATAAAATAAAATAAAAAATACAAGTAAAAATAAGTAAATAAATAATTCAAAAAATAATAAAAAATAAGATCACACTGGCTAAACTCACCAAAGTTGCAGGCTTGCTGACAGAAAAAAGTTAAGAAAATTTCAAAAATTATCTTCATTCTGTTTCTTCTATACAGTTCTGGAGAGTTCTGGAGAGATTAAAGTTACCTTAAGCAAGCAGTAACAGACAGTAGTGTGATGGAGGGGGAATCACCTCCAAGCCATGTGTCCAGTTAGCAAGGGAATGACAGAGAACAATAAAAAAAAAAAACAAAAAAAAAACATGGCCGGTCTTAGAATTCCCACCGCTATAACCAAACCTAATATACCAAACCTAAATTTCATAATTAAGAACAATTTACACAAAAATTAGGCAGAAAAAGATAAGAACCGAAAAAGAATAAAATAAAATAAAAAATACAAGTAAAAATAAGTAAATAAATAATTCAAAAAATAATAAAAAATAAGATCACACTGGCTAAACTCACCAAGTTGCAGAGCTTGCTGACAGAAAAAGTTAAGAAAATTTCAAAATTATCTTCATTCTGTTTCTTCTATACAGTTCTGGAGGAGATTAAGTTACCTTAAGCAAGCAGTAACAGACAGTAGTGTGATGGAGGGGGGAATCACCTCCCAGCCATGTGTCCAGTTAGCAAGGGAATGACAGAGAACAATAAAAAAAAAACAAAAAAAAAAACATGGCCGGTCTTAGAATTCCTACATATAACCAAAACCCTAATATGCAAACCTAAATTTCATAATTAAAGAACAATTTACACAAATGGACATAGGCAGAAAAGATAAGAACCGAAAAGAAAGAGAATAAAATAAAATAAAAAATACAAGTAAAAATAAGTAAATAAATAATTCAAAAAATAATAAAAAATAAGATCACACTGGCTAAACTCACCAAGTTGCAGGCTTGCTGACAGAAAAGTTAAAGAGAATTTCAAAATTATCTTCATTCTGTTTCTTCTATACAGTTCTGGAGAGAGATTAAGTTACCTTAAGCAAGCAGTAACAGACAGTAGTGTGATGGAGGGGGAATCACCTCCAAGCCATGTGTCCAGTTAGCAAGAGAATGACAGAGAACAATAAAAAAAAACAAAAAAAAAACATGACGGTCTTAGAATTCCTACATATAACCAAAACCTAATATACCAAACCTAAATTTCATAATTAAGAACAATTTACACAAAATTAGGCAGAAAAGATAAGAACCGAAAAGAATAAAATAAAATAAAAAATACAAGTAAAAAAATAAGTAAATAAATAATTCAAAAAATAATAAAAAATAAGATCACACTGGCTAAACTCACCAAGTTGCAGGCTTGCTGACAGAAAAAGAAGTTAAGAAGAGTTTTGGTGTCATTCTGTTTCTTCTATACAGTTCTGGAGAGTTCTGGAGAGATTAGGTTACCTTAAACTTAGCCAGTAACAGACATTAATTATGATGGAGGAGATACCTCCAAACATGTGTCAAATTGGCAAAGATAACAGAGAAGACAATGAAAAAAAAACAAAAAAAAAAAAACATGGCCGGTCTTAGAATTCTACATATAACCAAAACCTAATATACCAAACCTAAATTTCATAATTAAGAACAATTTACACAAAAATTAGGCAGAAAAGATAAGAACCGAAAAAGAATAAAATAAAATAAAAAATACAAGTAAAAATAAGTAAATAAATAATTCAAAAAATAATAAAAAATAAGATCACACTGGCTAAACTCACCAAGTTGCAGGCTTGCTGACAGAAAAAAGTTAAGAAAATTTCAAAAATTATCTTTAAATTCTGTTTCTTCTATACAGTTCTGGAGAGATTAAGTTACCTTAAGCAAGCAGTAACAGACAGTAGTGTGATGGAGGGGGAATCACCTCCAAGCCATGTGTCAGTTAGCAAGGAATGACAGAGAACAATAAAAAAAAAAAAACATGGCCGGTCTTAGAATTCCTACATATAACCAAAACCCTAATATACCAAACCTAAATTTCATAATTAAGAACAATTTACACAAAAATTAGGCAGAAAGATAAGAACCGAAAAAGAATAAAATAAAATAAAAAATACAAGTAAAAATAAGTAAATAAATAATTCAAAAAATAATAAAAAATAAGATCACACTGGCTAAACTCACCAAGTTGCAGGCTTGCTGACAGAAAAAGTTAAGAAAATTTCAAAAATTATCTTCATTCTGTTACTTCTACAGTTCTGGAGAGATTCAGTTACGCAAAGCAAGCAGTAACAGACAGTATTGTGATGGAGAGAATCACCTCCAAGCCATGTGTCAGTTAGCAAGGGAATGACCCAGAGAACAATAAAAAAAAAAAAAACAAAAAAAAAAACATGGCCGGTCTTAGAATTCCTACATATAACAAAACCTAATATACCAAACCTAAATTTCATAATTAAGAACAATTTACACAAAAATTAGGCAGAAAAAGATAAGAACCGAAGAATAAAATAAAATAAAAAATACAAGTAAATAAGTAAATAAATAATTCAAAAAATAATAAAAATAAGATCACACTATTTATAAACTCACCAAGTTGCAGGCTTGCTGACAGAAAAGTTGAAAATTTCAAAAATTATCTTCATTCTGTTTCTTCTATACAGTTCTGGAGAGTTCTGGAGAGATTAAAGTTACCTTAAGCAAGCAGTAACAGACAGTAGTGTGATGGAGGGGGAATCACCTCCAAGCCATGTGTCAGATTAGCAGAATGACAGAGAACAATAAAAAAAAAAAAACAAAAAAAAAACATGGCCGGTCTTAGAATTCCTACATATAACCAAAACCCTAATATACCAAACCTAAATTTCATAATTAAGAACAATTTACACAAAAATTAGGCAGAAAAGATAAGAACCGAAAAAGAATAAAATAAAATAAAAAATACAAGTAAAAATAAGTAAATAAATAATTCAAAAAATAATAAAAAATAAGATCACACTGGCTAAACTCACCAAGTTGCAGGCTTGCTGACAGAAAAAGTTAAGAAAATTTCAAAAATTATCTTCATTCTGTTTCTTCTATACAGTTCTGGAGAGTTCTGGAGAGATTAGGTTACCTTGGCAAGCAGTAACAGACAGTAGTGTGATGGAGGAGGGGAATGCCTCCAAGCCATGTGTCCAGTTAGCAAAGGAATGACAGAGAACAATAAAAAAAAAACATGGCCGGTCTTAGAATTCCTACATATAACCAAAACCCTAATATACCAAACCTAAATTTTATGAGTAAGAACAATTTACACAAAAATTAGGCAGAAAAGATAAGAACCGAAAAAGAATAAAATAAAATAAAAAATACAAGTAAAAATAAGTAAATAAATAATTCAAAAAATAATAAAAAATAAGATCACACTGGCTAAACTCACCAAGTTGCAGGCTTGCTGACAGAAAAAAGTTAAGAAAATTTCAAAAATTATCTTCATTCTGTTTCTTCTATACAGTTCTGGAGAGTTCTGGAGAGATTAAATTTACCTTAAGCAAGCAGTAACAGACAGTAGTGTGATGGAGGGGGGAATCACCTCCAAGCCATGTGTCCAGTTAGCAAGGGAATGACAGAGAACAATAAAAAAAAAAAAAAAACAAAAAAAACATGGCCGGTCTTAGAATTCCTACATATAACCAAAACCCTAATATACCAAACCTAAATTTCATAATTAAGAACAATTTACACAAAAATTAGGCAGAAAAGATAAGAACCGAAAAAGAATAAAATAAAATAAAATACAAGTAAAAATAAGTAAATAAATAATTCAAAAAATAATAAAAAATAAGATCACACTGGCTAAACTCACCAAGTTGCAGGCTTGCTGACAGAAAAAGTTAAGAAAATTTCAAAAATTATCTTCATTCTGTTTCTTCTATACAGTTCTGGAGAGTTCTGGAGAGATTAAGTTACCTTAAGCAAGCAGTAACAGACAGTAGTGTGATGGAGGGGGAATCACCTCCAAGCCATGTGTCAGTTAACAAAGGAATGACAGAGAACAATAAAAAAAAAAAAAACATGGCCGGTCTTAGGAATTCCTACATATAACCAAAACCCTAATATACCAAACCTAAATTTCATAATTAAGAACAATTTACACAAAATTAGGCAGAAAAGATAAGAACCGAAAAGAATAAAATAAAACAAAAAATACAAGTAAAAATAAGTAAATAAATAATTCAAAAAATAATAAAAAATAAGATCACACTGGCTAAACTCACCAAGTTGCAGGCTTGCTGACCAGAAAAAAGTTAAGAAAATTTCAAAAATTATCTTCATTCTGTTTCTTCTATACAGTTCTGGAGAGTTCTGGAGAGATTAAGTTACCTTAAGCAAGCAGTAACAGACAGTAGTGTGATGGAGGGGGAATCACCTCCAAGCCATGTCCAGTTAGCAAGGGAATGACAGAGAACAATAAAAAAAAAACAAAAAAAACATGGCCGGTCTTAGAATTCCTACATATAACCAAAACCCTAATATACCAAACCTAAATTTCATAATTAAGAACAATTTACACAAAAATTAGGCAGAAAAGATAAGAACCGAAAAAGAATAAAATAAAATAAAAAATACAAGTAAAAATAAGTAAATAAATAATTCAAAAAATAATAAAAAATAAGATCACACTGGCTAAACTCACCAAGTTGCAGGGCTTGCTGACAGAAAAAAGTTAAGAAAATTTCAAAAATTATCTTCATTCTGTTACTTCTATACAGTTCTGGAGAGATTAAGTTACCTTAAGCAAGCAGTAACAGACAGTAGTGTGATGGAGGGGGGAATCACCTCCAAGCCATGTGTCCAGTTAGCAAGGGAATGACAGAGAACAATAAAAAAAAAAACAAAAAAAAACATGGCCGGTCTTAGGAATTCCTACATATAACCAAAACCTAATATACCAAACCTAAATTTCATAATTAAGAACAATTTACACAAAAATTAGGCAGAAAAAGATAAGAACCGAAAAAGAATAAAATAAAATAAAAAATACAAGTAAAAATAAGTAAAAATAAATAATTCAAAAAATAATAAAAAATAAGATCACACTGGCTAAACTCACCAAGTTGCAGGCTTGCTGACAGAAAAAAAGGATTAAGAAAATTTCAAAAATTATCTTCATTCTGTTTCTTCTATACAGTTCTGGAGAGATTAAGTTACTGTAAGCAAGCAGTAACAGACAGTGATGTGATGGAGGGGGAATCACCTCCAAGCCATGTGTCCAGTTAGCAAGGGAATGACAGAGAACAATAAAAAAAAAAAACATGGCCGGTGTAGAATTCCTACATATAACCAAAACCCTAATATACCAAAACCTAAATTTCATAATTAAGAACAAATTTACACAAAAATTAGGCAGAAAAGATAAAACCGAAAAAAGAATAAAATAAAAATAAAAAAAACTAAGTAAAAATAAGTAAATAAATAGATTTCAAAAAATAATAAAAAAATAAGATCACACTGGCTAAACTCACCAAGTTGCAGGCTTGCTGACAGAAAAAGTTAAGAAAATTTCAAAAATTATCTTCATTCTGTTTCTTCTGTGAGTTGGAGAGATTGGTACCAGCAGCAGTAACAGACAGTAGTGTGATGGAGAATCACCTCCAAGCCATGTGTCCAGTTGGCAAGGGAATGACAGAGAACAATAAAAAAAAAAAAAAAACATGGCCGGTCTTAGAATTCTACATATAACCAAAACCCTAATATACCAAACCTAAATTTCATAATTAAGAACAATTTACACAAAAATTAGGCAGAAAAGATAAGAACCGAAAAAGAATAAAATAAAATAAAAAATACAAGTAAAAATAAGTAAATAAATAATTCAAAAAATAATAAAAAATAAGATCACACTGGCTAAAAACTCACCAAGTTGCAGGCTTTGTGACAGAAAAAAGTTAAGAAAATTTCAAAAATTATCTTCATTCTGTTTCTTCTATACAGTTCTGGAAGATTAAGTTACCTTAAGCAAGCAGTAACAGACAGTAGTGTGATGGAGGGGGAATCACCTCCAAGCCATGTGTCCAGTTAGCAAGGGAATGACAGAGAACAATAAAAAAAAAAAAACAAAAAAAAAACCATGGCCAGTCTTAGAATTCCTACATATAACCAAAACTGTATGCAAGCCTAGAATTTCTTAATTGAGAACAATTTACACAAGAATTAGGCAGAAAAGATAAGAACCGAAAAAGAATAAAATAAAATAAAAAATACAAGTAAAAATAAGTAAATAAATAATTCAAAAAATAATAAAAAATAAAGATCACACTGGCTAAACTCACCAAGTTGCAGGCTTGCTGACAGAAAAAGTTAAGAAAATTTCAAAAAAATTATCTTCATTCTGTTTCTTCTATACAGTTCTGGAGAGTTCTGGAGAGATTAAGTTACCTTAAGCAAGCAGTAACAGACAGTAGTGTGATGGAGGGGGGTCCCTCCCATTCATGCAGTTAGCAAGGGAATGACAGAGAACAATAAAAAAAAAAAAACATGGCCGGTCTTAGAATTCCTACATATAACCAAAACCCTAATATACCAAACCTAAATTTCATAATTAAGAACAATTTACACAAGAATTAGGCAGAAAAGATAAAGAACCGAAAAAGAATAAAATAAAATAAAAAATACAAGTAAAAATAAGTAAATAAATAATTCAAAAAATAATAAAATAAGATCACACTGGCTAAACTCACCAAGTTGCAGGCTTGCTGACAGAAAAAAAGTTAAGAAAATTTCAAAAATTATCTTCATTCTGTTTCTTCTATACAGTTCTGGAGAGATTAAGTTACCTTAAGCAAGCAGTAACAGACAGTAGTGTGATGGAGGGAAATCACCTCCAAGCCATGTGTCCAGTTAGCAAGGGAATGACAGAGAACAATAAAAAAAAAAAACAAAAAAAAACATGGCCAGTCTTAGAGAATTCCTACATATAACCAAAACCTAATATACCAAACCTAAATTTCATAATTAAGAACAATTTACACAAAAATTAGGCAGAAAAGATAAAGACCGAAAAAGAATAAAATAAAATAAAAAATACAAGTAAAAATAAGTAAATAAATAATTCAAAAAATAATAAAAAATAAGATCACACTGGCTAAACTCACCAAGTTGCAGGCTTGCTGACAGAAAAAGAAGTTAAGAAAATTTCAAAAAATT
The DNA here is from genome assembly GCA_037127315.1 of Ascarosepion bandense. Lineage (NCBI taxonomy): Eukaryota > Metazoa > Mollusca > Cephalopoda > Sepiida > Sepiidae > Ascarosepion > Ascarosepion bandense. The sequence continues at coordinate 6,138,375 of JBBBDQ010000436.1, read as the reverse complement.
ATCTTCATTCTGTTTCTTCTATACAGTTCTGGAGAGTTCTGGAGAGATTAAGTTGCCTTAAGCAAGCAGTAACAGACAGTAGTGTGATGGAGGGGAATCACCTCCATAACCATGTGTCCAGTTAGCAAGGGAATGACAGAGAACAATAAAAAAAAAAACAAAAAAAAAAAACGTTACGATTCCTACACGCATGACCGAGGCCCTAATATACCAAACCTAAATTTCATAATTAAAGACAATTTTTGGTGGGCAGAAAGACTGGGCAAAAAAAAAAAAGATATAAAAATAAAATAAAAAATACAAGTAAAAATAAGTAAATAAATAATTCAAAATAAAAATAAAAATAAGATCACACTGGCTAAACTTACCAAGTTGCAGGCTTGCTGACAGAAAAAGTTGAAAGAAATTTCAAAATTATCTTCATTCTGTTTCTTCTATACAGTTCTGGAGAGTTCTGGAGATTAAGTTACCTTAAGCAAGCAGTAACAGACAGTAGTGTGATGGAGGGGGAATCACCTCCAAGCCATGTGTCCAGTTAGCAAGGGAATGACAGAGAACAATAAAAAAAAAAAACAAAAAAAACATGGCCGGTCTTGGGAATTCTACATATAGCAAAACCCTAATATACCAAACCTAAATTTCATAATTAAGAACAATTTACACAAAAATTAGGCAGAAAAGATAAGAACGAGAAAAGAATAAAATAAAATAAAAAATACAAGTAAAAATAAGTAAATAAATAATTCAAAAAATAATAAAAAATAAGATCACACTGGCTAAACTCACCAAGTTGCAGGCTTGCTGACAGAAAAAAGTTAAGAAAATTTCAAAAATTATCTTCATTCTGTTTCTTCTATACAGTTCTGGAGAGTTCTGGAGAGATTAAGTTACCTTAAGCAAGCAGTAACAGACAGTAGTGTGATGGAGGGGAATCACCCTCCAAGCCATGTGTCCAGTTAGCAAGGGGAATGACAGAGAACAATATTAAAAAAAACCAAAAAAAAACTTAGCAAGCGGTCTTAGAATTCCTACCTTATAACCAAAACCCTAATATACCAAACCTAAATTTCATAATTAAGAACAATTTACACAAAAATTAGGCAGAAAAGATAAGAACAAAGAAAAGAATAAAATAAAATAAAAAATACAAGTAAAAATAAGTAAATAAATAATTCAAAAAATAATAAAAAATAAGATCACACTGGCTAAACTCACCAAAGTTGCAGAGCTTGCTGACAGAAAAAAGTTAAGAAAATTTCAAAAATTATCTTCATTCTGTTACTTCTATACAGTTCTGGAGAGATTAAGTTACCTTAAGCAAGCAGTAACAGACAGTAGTGTGATGGAGGGGGAATCACCTCCAAGCCATGTGTCCAGTTAGCAAGGGAATGACAGAGAACAATAAAAAAACAAAAAAAAACATGGCCAGGTCTTAGAATTCCTACCTATAACCAAAACCCTAATATACCAAACCTAAATTTCATAATTAAGAACAATTTACACAAAATTAGGCAGAAAAGATAAGAGAACCGAAAAAGAATAAAATAAAATAAAAAATACAAGTAAAAATAAGTAAATAAATAATTCAAAAAATAATAAAAAATAAGATCACACTGGCTAAACTCACCAAGTTGCAGGCTTGCTGACAGAAAAAAGTTAAGAAAATTTCAAAAATTATCTTCATTCTGTTTCTTCTATACAGTTCTGGAGAGATTAAGTTACCTTAAGCAAGCAGTAACAGACAGTAGTGTGATGGAGGGGGAATCACCTCCAAGCCATGTAGCCAGTTAGCAAGGGAATGACAGAGAACAATAAAAAAAAAAAAACATGGCCGGTCTTAGAATTCCTACACTATAACCAAAACCCTAATATACCAAACCTAAATTTCATAATTAAGAACAATTTACACAAAATTAGGCAGAAAAGATAAGAACCGAAAAAGAATAAAATAAAATAAAAATACAAGTAAAAATAAGTAAATAAATAATTCAAAAAATAATAAAAAATAGATCCACTGGCTAAACTCTGAGATTTGAGGCTTGTGACAGAAAAAAGTTAAGAAAATTTCCAAAAATTATCTTCATTCTGTTTCTTCTATACAGTTCTGGAGAGTTCTGGAGAGATTAAGTTACCTTAAGCAAGCAGTAACAGACAGTAGTGTGATGGAGGGGGAATCACCTCCAAGCCATGTGTCCAGTTAGCAAGGGAATGACAGAGAACAATAAAAAAAAAAAAACAAAAAAAAAAACATGGCCGGTCTTGAAATTCCTACATATAACCAAAACCCTAATATACCAAACCTAAATTTCATAATTAAGAACAATTTACACAAAAATTAGGCAGAAAGATAAGAACGAAAAGAATAAAATAAAATAAAAAATACAAGTAAAATAAGTAAATAAATAATTCAAAAAATAATAAAAAATAAGATCACACTGGCTAAACTCACCAAGTTGCAGGAAGCTTGCTGACAGAAAAAAGTTAAGAAAATTTCAAAAATTATCTTCATTCTGTTTTCTTCTATACAGTTCTGGAGAGTTCTGGAGAGATTAAGTTACCTTAACCAAGCAGTAACAGACAGTGATGTGATGGGAGGGGAATCACCTCCAAGCCATGTGTCCAGTTAGCAAGGGAATGACAGAGAACAATAAAAAAAAAAAACAAAAAAAAAAAACATGGCCGGTCTTAGAATTCCTACATATAACCAAAACCCTAATATACCAAACCTAATTTCATAATTAAGAACAATTTACACAAAATTAGGCAGAAAAGATAAGAACGAAAAAATAAAATAAAATAAAAATACAAGTAAAAATAAGTAAATAAATAATTCCAAAAAATAATAAAAAATAAGATCACACTGGCTAAACTCACCAAGTTGCAGGCTTGCTGACAGAAAAAAGTTAAAGAAAATTTCAAAAATTATCTTCATTCTGTTTCTTCTATACAGTTCTGGAGAGTTCTGGAGAGATTAAGTTACCTTAAGCAAGCAGTAACAGTAGTGTGATGGAGGGGGAATCACCTCCAAGCCATGTGTCCAGTTAGCAAGGGAATGACAGAGAACAATAAAAAAAAACAAAAAAAAAAACATGGCCGGTCTTAGAATTCCTACCTTATAACCCAAAACCCTAATATACCAAACCTAAATTTCATAATTAAGAACAATTTACACAAAAATTAGGCAAGAAAAGATAAGAACCGAAAAGAATAAAATAAATAAAAAATACAAGTAAAAATAAGTAAATAAATAATTCAAAAAATAATAAAAAATAAGATCACACTGGCTAAACTCACCAAGTTGCAGGCTTGCTGACAGAAAAAAGTTAAGAAAATTTCAAAAATTATCTTCATTCTGTTACTTCTCTACAGTTCTGGAGAGATTAAATTTACCTTAAGCAAGCAGTAACAGATAAGTAGTGTGATGGAGGGGAATCACCTCCAAGCCATGTGTCCAGTTAGCAAGGGAATGACGAAGAATAATAAAAAAAAAAAAACATGGCCAGTCTTAGAATTCCTACATATAACCAAACTAATATACCAAACCTAAATTTCATAAATTAAAAGACAAATTCCCCCTTTAAAAATTAGGCAGAAAAGACAAGAACGAAAAAGAATAAAATAAAATAAAAAATACAAGTAAAAATAAGTAAATAAATAATTCAAAAAATAATAAAAAATAAGATCACACTGGCTAAACTCACCAAGTTGCAGGCTTGCTGACAAGAAAAAAGTTAAAGAAAATTTCAAAAATTATCTTCATTCTGTTTCTTCTATACAGATTCTGGAGAAGTTCTGGAGAGAATTAAGTTACCTTAAGCAACAGTAACAGACAGTAGTGTGATGGAGGGGAATCACCTCCAAGCCATGTGTGTCAGTTAACCAAGGAATGACAGAGAGCAATAAAAAAAAAAAACAAAAAAAAAACAACAATAGATATAGAGATTCCTACATATAATAAACCCTAATATACCAAACCTAAATTTCATAATTAAGAACAATTTACACAAAATTAGGCAGAAAAGATAAGAACCGAAAGAATAAAATAAAATAAAAATACAAGTAAAAATAAGTAAATAAATAATTTAAAAAATAATAAAAAATAAAGTCACCTGGCTAAACTCACCAAGTTGCAGGCTTGCTGACAGAAAAAAAGTTAGAAAATTTCAAAAATTATCTTCATTCTGTTACTTCTATACAGTTCTGGGGGAATTAAGTTACCTTAAGCAAGCAGTAACAGACAGTAGTGTGATGGGGGAATCACCTCCAAGCCATGTGTCAGTTAGCAAAGGGAATGACAGAGAACAATAAAAAAAAAAAAACATATGCAGAATCTTAGAATTCCTACATATAACCAAAAAACCCTAATATACCAAACCTAAATTTCATAATTAAGAACAATTTACACAAAAATTAGGCAGAAAAGATAAGAACCGAAAAAGAATAAAATAAAATAAAAAATACCAGTAAAAATAAGTAAATAAATAAATTTTAAAAATAATAAAAAATAAGATCTTTATTAAACTCACCAAGTTGCAGGCTTGCTGACAGAAAAAAGTTAGAAAATTTCAAAAATTATCTTCCATTCTATTTCTTCTAACACAGTTCTGGAGAGAGTCAGTTACCTGCAGCAAGCAGTAACAGACAGTAGTGTGATGGAGAGAATCACCTCAAGCATGTCAGTTAGCAAGAGAATGACAGAGAATAATAAAAAAAAAAAAACATGGCGGTCTTAAATTCCTACATATAACCAAAACCCTAATATACCAAACCTAAATTTCATAATTAAGAACAATTTACACAAAATTAGGCAAGAAAAGATAAAGACAAGAAAAGAATAAAATAAAATAAAAAATACAAGTAAAAATAAGTAAATAAATAATTCAAAAAATAATAAAAAATAAGATCACACTGATAAACTCACCAAGTTGCAGGCTTGCTGACAGAAAAAAGTTAAGAAAATTTCAAAATTATCTTCATTCTGTTCTTCTATACAGTTCTGGAGAGTTCTGGAGAGATTAAGTTACCTTAAGCAAGCAGTAACAGACAGTAGTGTGATGGAGGGGGGAATCACCTCCAAGCCATGTGTCCAGTTAGCAAGGGAATGACAGAGAACAATAAAAAAAAAAACAAAAAAAAAACATGGCCAGTCTTAGAATTCCAATTCATATAACCAAAACCCTAATATACCAGAAACCTAAATTTCATAATTAAGAACAATTTACACAAAAATTAGGCAGAAAAGATAAGAACCGAAAAAGAATAAAATAAAATAAAAAATACAAGTAAAAATAAGTAAATAAATAATTCAAAAAATAATAAAAAATAAGATCACACTGGCTAAACTCACCAAGTTGCAGGCTTGCTGACAGAAAAAGTTAGAAAAATTTCAAAAATTATCTTCATTCTGTTATACAGTTCTGGAAGATTAAGTTACCTTAAACAAGCAGTAACAGACAGTAGTGTGATGGAGGGGGGAATCACCTCCAAGCCATGTGTCCAGTTAGCAAGGGAATGACAGAGAACAATAAAAAAAAAAAACAAAAAAAAAAAAACATGGCCAGATTAGAATTCCTACATATAACCAAAACCTAATATACCAAACCTAAATTTCATAATTAAGAACAATTTACACAAAAATTAGGCAAGAAAGATAAGAACCGAAAAAGAATAAAATAAAATAAAAAATACAAGTAAAAATAAGTAAATAAATAATTCAAAAAATAATAAAAAATAAGATCACACTATTAAACTCACCAAGTTGCAGGCTTGCTGACAGAAAAAAGTTAAGAAAAGAATTTCAAAAATTATCTTCATTCTGTTTCTTCTATACAGTTCTGGAGAGATTAAGTTACCTTAAGCAAGCAGTAACAGACAGTAGTGTGATGGAGAATCACCTCCAAGCCATGTGTCCAGTTAGCAAGGGAATGACAGAGAACAATAAAAAAAAAAAACATGGCCGGTCTTAGAATTCCTACATATAACCAAAACCCTAATATACCAAACCTAAGAAATTTCATAATTAAGAACAATTTACACAAAAATTAGGCAGAAAAGATAGAACCGAAAAAGAATAAAATAAAATAAAAATAAGTAAAAATAAGTAAATAAATAATTCAAAAAATAATAAAAATAAGATCACACTGGCTAAACTCACCAAGTTGCAGGCTTGCTGACAGAAAAGTTGAAAATTTCAAAATTATCTTCATTCTGTTTCTTCTATACAGTTCTGGAGAGATTAAGTTACCTTAAGCAAGCAGTAACAGACAGTAGTGTGATGGAGGGGGAATCACCTCCAAGCCATGTGTCCAGTTAGCAAGGGAATGACAGAGAACAATAAAAAAAAAAAACATGGCCGGTCTTAGAATTCCTACATATAACCAAAACCCTAATATACCAAACCTAAATTTCATAATTAAGAACAATTTACACAAAAATTAGGCAGAAAAGATAAGAACCGAAAAAGAATAAAATAAAATAAAAAATACAAGTAAAAATAAGTAAATAAATAATTCAAAAAATAATAAAAAATAAGATCACACTGGCTAAACTCACCAAGTTGCAGGCTTGCTGACAGAAAAAAGTTAAGAAAATTTCAAAAATTATCTTCATTCTGTTTCTTCTATACAGTTCTGGAGAGTTCTGGAGAGATTAAGTTACCTTAAGCAAGCAGTAACAGACAGTAGTGTGATGGAGGGGGGGAATCACCTCCAAGCCATGTGTCCAGTTAGCAAGGGAATGACAGAGAACAATAAAAAAAACATGGCCGGTCTTAGAATTCCTACATATAACCAAAACCCTAATATACCAAACCTAAATTTCATAATTAAGAACAATTTACACAAAAATTAGGCAGAAAAGATAAGAACCGAAAAAGAATAAAATAAAATAAAAAATACAAGTAAAAATAAGTAAATAAATAATTCAAAAAATAATAAAAAATAAGATCACACTGGCTAAACTCACCAAGTTGCAGGCTTGCTGACAGAAAAAAGTTAAGAAAATTTCAAAAATTATCTTCATTCTGTTTCTTCTATACAGTTCTGGAGAGATTAAGTTACCTTAAGCAAGCAGTAACAGACAGTAGTGTGATGGAGGGGGGAATCACCTCCAAGCCATGTGTCCAGTTAGCAAGGGAATGACAGAGAACAATAAAAAAAAACAAAAAAAAAAACATGGCCGGTCTTAGAATTCCTACATATAACCAAAACCCTAATATACCAAACCTAAATTTCATAATTAAGAACAATTTACACAAAAATTAGGCAGAAAAGATAAGAACCGAAAAAGAATAAAATAAAATAAAAAATACAAGTAAAAATAAGTAAATAAATAATTCAAAAAATAATAAAAAATAAGATCACACTGGCTAAACTCACCAAGTTGCAGGCTTGCTGACAGAAAAAAGTTAAGAAAATTTCAAAAATTATCTTCATTCTGTTTCTTCTATACAGTTCTGGAGAGTTCTGGAGAGATTAAGTTACCTTAAGCAAGCAGTAACAGACAGTAGTGTGATGGAGGGGGAATCACCTCCAAGCCATGTGTCCAGTTAGCAAGGGAATGACAGAGAACAATAAAAAAAACATGGCCGGTCTTAGAATTCCTACATATAACCAAAACCCTAATATACCAAACCTAAATTTCATAATTAAGAACAATTTACACAAAAATTAGGCAGAAAAGATAAGAACCGAAAAAGAATAAAATAAAATAAAAAATACAAGTAAAAATAAGTAAATAAATAATTCAAAAAATAATAAAAAATAAGATCACACTGGCTAAGAGTTGAAGTAGAATTTAGAACAGACCAGAAATATAATCCTAAACAAGAATCAAGAGAGGAAGTTCCACATCTGTTCAAAAGACCCGAGAAAAACAAATAAATAGATCTTATTAAATAAGCTGAAGTTATTCCAAATGTTAAAAAAAAAAAATGTCTTAAGCGAACTACAGCTGCAAACCAAAACTAAAAATTTATGCTCGCAGTGGAATGACGAGATAAGCTTCCGATTATAAGCGTGAATTGCATAATGACCTGGCTTTAAGTAAAAAAACTCCGCGACTAAAGTGGATTTGGCAAATTCTGGATGGTGACAGACAAACTGTGCAATTTAAACTGTGTGCTGGGTACACACATTAAAGAGACTTTCTATCACATTCGTTGCAGGGATGGTGTGTGCCAGAAGTTCCTGGACTGGAATTGTAGTACAGATTTGTCGCTCTCGCTACTTTGTAGGCTAGTAGTGTATACCCTGGAAGGGGTTACTTTTATGATCACGTGTATATCCACACAACAACATTCACTCATTGTACATATACACACGCGACAATCACGTAATAATCTTGTTTTCTCGTTTCTTTACAAGATGTATATATAGCAGACATGTGGTACACCCACGGGACAGTTGCGGCAGAACCACAGAACACAAAGGAAGGCAGTTCACAGCTACCCCCCCCCAATAGCAGTATGCTATTGCGGGGTTAGCGTTCTTCAATATCAAGCAATTCTCTCACACACCCGCACTAATTGCAAGACGCAAGTAGATGCCTTTTATTTTTATTTTTAATAACGTGTTCAAATTATTACAGCTGGCACAAGAATCTTAACACGCACAACATGTAAGACTAACTCACCTTCTCTTACTAATCATTCTTCTAAACTTTACAAAAATTAACTTATCAACGGACTCAGAAATTTTCACCAATCTTTTAACAATATTATTCCTAACACAACTTACATATGACACCGATAAATCTTCCAGTGACAAAGAACTTTACAACTTACCTCAATTGCTGTAACACAATTCTTTGTACAGAATGAAAGACATTTTTTAATCAGACACATCCAACGTCTGTACAAAGTATGTAATTCTTGTTATTTGTTAATACATTTTTATAAATACAAATAATGCTTTGACCATTTTAATGTTCCATTTGCTAATTTCATGATTTCAACCGTATAAAATAATTGTTGGAATGCAGGAATTTAGTTAGTAAGTTCTTTGGGAAATGGCCTTGTGCCATGTAAAAATTCAAACCTAAATTTCTATTCATATGAGGCCCCAACACTTTAAAAGAGATGATGGAAAATAGTTAGTAAGTAATCTTTATTTGTTATTGACAATTTTTTTTCCGTGCTCGTTAAAAAAAAGTTTATCCGAACTTCTAAAAATCTTAAATAACTAATATTTTAAATTAATAAAATGAATATTCAGGATAACCTGTTTCATTTAAAAAGTGATATTATTAATGATTTTATTCAAATACTATTTCCTTATGAATTATGAGTCCTACAAAAATTAAAATATGATCTATTTTCAACGAAAAAATATTTTTATCTAGACATTTTTTTTGTTTACATTGAATGATTACGTCTAAGTTCGAACTTTTAATAAATAATTTCACACGTTTTTCTCTGTGTATTTCAAACTTAATGGATAGCGGATCTGAATGGGAAATCTGAGTTCAAATTCCAGTCGAGTATTAATTACATTTACTTATGTGCAAATTCCTTTTGAAAAGGTAGAGCATAAATCCATATTTTCTTCCCTGGTTATGGATTTAGTCGAATTTACATTTGGAAAGATAATCGTTAGTAATTTATGCCATATTCATTCGCAAAAAAAAAAAAAAAAAAAAAAAAAGAAAAATCTTCGTATCTAAAATGTTTCCGCTTTAAAATAACTGACAAAAAAGGTTGGTAAGCCGTAAAAAACATTTAAAAAAAAACATCCAAATAAAGAGTACTTTCTGATTCATTTCCATTACTTTTTATTTTCTGCAAATCTGTTGATATAGCCATGTCTTCTTCATGAGCATATTCGGATCCACAGTCACAAAAGACCACACTTGTAAAAATTAGAAAATCTTACTTGCAAGCAACCCACCTGGCTTAAGTTTTCTGTCTTGAGCCACCTTTAAGCTACGCTTAGAAAATCACCTTAAAGGGCCACAAGATTCCCACCCTGACCGTTAATTGAAGCCGCTCTTGATGACTGGCCTATTTTACTATTTGATCTGAATTTGAGTGTTGTTACTGGTGGCGTCTTTTATATTCACTGGAACGAGACAAAATATCAGTGACGGACGCCAATATAAATTGGAAAACAAGTAGAAAATTAAGCAAAACAAACTATTCTAAAAAAAAAAACTTCCTTTTCTTTTTTTAATACTCCAAACACCATTGGATTTTTTTTTCCTTTTTTGCATTACCTGTTACTGATATTTAATTTGTTTCTGCTGTCAGATAATTTTCTTTTATTTTTAAGCTCTCTGGAAAGAAAAAAAGCCCTAGCTAACAAAAAAGGCATGGACAGAGTTCCGCATGTGAGGACTTGCGTTAATCTGTTTTTAGCTAGTGCTGCCCGATTTGATCAAGTGTTTAATCGTTCATTGCATGGTGCCTGATGTTATTAACGACAACAACACCGTTCGTCACAACACAATAATTGAACAAGACAAATAAATCAACACCTTCCCATTTTCTTCTCTCTAAGGACAGGACTTGTTGAATATTTTAAAATTTCTCTACCGTTCACAGAATAAACAAGATTGGATTTCTTCTCTCAAGTAACTAACAGAACTGGTTAGTATTAATTTTCTTATTCTTTTAAAAGCGTTAGCCTATTTTCAAATTTTTTAATCCTTTTCTGCATATTTATTTATTTTAAACTAGCTTCTTTATCTAATTAACAGCCACGTTATTTTTTTTATTAGACACTGGAGTTAAAAACAGTACCTCATCTAAAAAAAAAAAAAACATTCCATTCATTATGGGAGTTAATAATTTCATTAAAAAACATTTTTTCTGTTAATAACACCGTAATTTAATTTTTTATTTTAAGTTGAAAAATAAATTTTTAGGGAAAAATACACTAGAGTTTTTCGAAAAAAGAGTCTAAAAATAAAGTAGCTTATTTTTTTTTTTTAAATAATTCATTGATTGAATTCATTGTGCTTAAAATTCGCTTGTTTTTTTTTTTAATTAAAAAAAAGTAAAAACAAAACTTTTTAAAACTAAACAAAATTGTTTTTTATGAGTGTTTCTAATAAATTGGAAATTTTAACAAATTATTACTACTACTACTCACAAAAATTAGCTACCTACAGTAACTAAATTGAGCTTTTTGACAGGCCATAAGTTTTTTGTAGCACCCGGCAAGGATCGAACTCACACTCACCTCTGCACATTGACTCGTAATAATAATCTCCGAAAAACAGTTTCCGAAAGCAAAACAATGAATTGAATATTTTTCAGTCACTGTCAGTATTGAATAATAAATATAAAGTAAAATAGTGTTTTTATCTTCATTTTTATTGACATTGTTTACGGTTAATGTTTTGGATCCTTACCCAGCATCACCAAAAAAGGGGCCTTGAACAATTCCAGGCTTCGCTCATTTCATCTCGACCTTGTGTCACACATTCTGTAACAACATGGGTGTGCGGATAAAAATATCCGCTTTTTTTCTGAGCAGACATGAAATTGAAATTTAAACTTTCGTCATTAATAAAACTTAGAATTTCTAAAACGGAAAGAAATAAAATCGGACATTGGTTCTTTGGTTTAGTAACAAAATTCATGTGAAATAAAAACAAAAAATAGCGTCCGAATGCAATAATTTTTTTTTTTTTAATTATTTCCGTTTTTTATTGATTTAGTTTATTAATTCTAAAATATTACATTCTTTAACACTTTTAACTCGACATTTGCACAGAATTTTTAGTATCTGTTTTATAACGAATTTAAACCCTCAGTAAGATAGAGAATGTGTTTTTAATCATTAATATTTTACTTTTTAATTTTTAATTCAAAAAGTAACTTTTTTTTTTGTCTTACACATTTAAAAATTGTACTTGACTTATTTTCCCTTAACTGAATGTTTATAAAATTTGACAGAATTATGAGAGATTTTGTTTGGATGTTTATATTCTGCTAGGACTGAGTGAAAGGGAAAAAGAATAAGATACAATATAATCGTTAAGACGTTTTAATTCTACAAATTCGAAGGGCCTTTTTTGCGCTTGTGTTCAACTTAAGTTCAATACAATTATTTTTTATTTTCTTTCATGCTATTCAAGCTGAAAGTGAAATCTCTTACTTCGATCGTCTTTAAAACTATAGCCCCACGAAAAATGTTTATAATTAAATTTTCATCTCTTTGGTGACACTTTTTTTTTTTGTCTTATTTTTTTAACCAAATAAATTAAAAAAGCGTTGGAGAGAGAGAAAAGTTTTTATTTCCAATTAAATATAAAAATAATATTCACTGATTATTCACCCCTTCACCTTTTTTTTTTATTCTCGCCAATTGGCAAAAATACCGGAATTTTCCATGTTTTCTCTTCACGGATTTTTCTTCATAAGTTGAAAAAAAAAACCCTAAAAAGTGCACACAACATACCAAAAAAGGTAGTTGGTGTTGGTGTGAAATATACCTCCCCTCAAATGTTTCCTCCAGCTTTTTTTCAGAAAAAGCTATTCCGTAAAAAAAATTTAATTCATTAAGTACTGAAATTTTTGTTTCAGTCAGATAATTCCTTGATTTTTGGCAAATATTTTAAAATTGGGTAGCGATTTTTTTTTTTTTTTGTCGTACCTATTTGAAATAAATTCAATTCAAGATATTTTTTAATTTTGTTTTAATTATGAAACCAGGCCTTTTCAAAAGTTTTTACTTTTGAAATTTTATTTTGTTTTTTGCTCAGTATGAGGTTAATTGGCGTTGGTTGTGCAATCTAACTCTGCTGATGTGTAGTTGGTTGGTGAAAAATCACTTATCCAGTTAAGCTGGAAGCAACAAAAAAGGAAATGGAAGATTTTATATTTTTATTCTTAAAAAGTAAAGACATTAATTTATTTTTTTCTCAACTTCAGAGGGAGAAATCAATTAATTTTCTAAAAAGATTTGTGGAATCCACCTTGCAAAGTTTATTAAAAAAAAAAAAGCAGTTACATTACAATTTACATATCGCACTTGTCATGAGTCCAGTTGCAAAAATTTACATTAGCACAAAAAAACTTACTTCTGAACGATAACTCATATTTATTTAGCACAGATGTCGGATTGAAAAATGTAAAAATGGAAGATCGTGTAAATCTTCACTAATTAGCTAATAAGCTAAAGGCATGGAAGAACGTAATAGAATATGTTTAGATCAATTTTGTGCTAGAAATTTCAACCTCTGTTTGATCTACCTGACTTGCATAAAAGGAGAAAACCCAGCGAGATACTTCACTTCGGGGAAGGAAGCAGATGATGTCCACGACAGTCACCATGTAACAGACAAGTTCACTCACCCACTTTGTTGCCATAAGGTGCAAAACCGAAACCAAGTGAGAAATTTACTTTTCAACTCTCTCTCATTCACTTCAATTTCATCTCTTATTTGCTCATGCAATATTAATCCTCAGCGAGAATTTGAACAACTGGATGCCACAAAAATCCATGCATCTACAAACAGTTGAATTTTAAGTAACTCTTGACACAAAAATCAAAATTGCTGCTCCCTCACACACTCATTTTAATTCACTCAAAGAAGCAAACATTCGACATTTTCTACACGCACACCTTTGAACTCACTTTTAAGCATTTTGATTTTTGTGTCAAGAGTTACTTAAAATTCAACTGTTTGTAGATGCATGGATTTTTGTGGCATCCAGTTGTTCAAATTCTCGCTGAGGATTAATATTGCATGAGCAAATAAGAGATGAAATTGAAGTGAATGAGAGAGTTGAAAAGTAAATTTCTCACTTGGTTTCGGTTTTGCACCTTATGGCAACAAAGTGGGTGAGTGAACTTGTCTGTTACATGGTGACTGTCGTGGACATCATCTGCTTCCTATTTCAACAAACTGTTTTGTACTCTATCAACATATGACCTCAACTACACATTTTGTATATTTTGTGGGTAAATTTTCGTTTTAATTCCCGTCGCTTTCCCCCTTCAAACTTATTCAAAATAGCATTATCTCTGTGCAAATGTATATGCCGAACTCAAATCAAGTGTTAGTGAAGAAACTTTCCTTTTTTGCTTTGAATGTCCATTAAAAAACGAACTATATCTCGCACTTTTTCTCTCCTGTAACTCTCATGAAGTCATGTAATTAACTGCAGAATGACAGACTGCGTAGGCTAAGAAATTTTGCCTGTTTACATCCAGTTAGGGAAGTAATGCGCTTTTTTCTAAAAAAACACGCAACTTTCTGCTGAAATTGTGTACGAAAAAAAACAAGCGCATTACTTCCCTAACTGGAAGTAAACAGATGAAATTTTGTTGCCTTACACAGTCCATCATTCTGCAGTTAATTACATGATTTCATGAGAGTTACGGGAGAAAAAGTACGAGATATAGTTCATTTTTTTTATTTTTTATTTAAAAAAATTTTTTTTTTATGGACATTTCGATAAAAAAAGTTAGTTTCTTCACTAATTGACACTTGATTTCAGTTCAGCATATACATTTGCATGGAAATAATGCTATTTCGGATAAGTTTGAAGGGGAAAAGCGACGGGAATTAAAACGAAAATTTACCATTTTGTGAATATAAATATGCTTTGTTGTTATCAAAATCTGGAATTTTGTTCATTCATTATTTGTCTGTGTGTTTGTTGTTATTCACCTTAGCCATAAAATTTAAAATAAGTGGGATATTAGGTTGTGTTATAACGGGCTATCCATTCTTTTCTAGTTTATAGTGGAGAGTCTGTTCTAGTGAAGGGTAGTTGTGTATTGTTGAAGATTGACGGAATTTGGCCTTGTTGTAGATAGCCCACTATACGTCATAAATTGCTTTTCTTGATTTATAATCATTTTGAGTTGAAAAATAACATTTTATATATACACATATCAATTAAGGTTTTTACAATTACAGTAATACTTGAAGTATAGGTCCAACTGATGTTAAAATGTTCATGGCAATAAAATGCTGAAAGGAGAATTAATACTTAGGAATGTGGGAGCATCATGAGTAAGGAATGTCTTTGATGTATTTGCTCCTTTGGTCAGTAAGTAGTTTTGAGACAGGGAAGAAGGTAAAGAGGTAAGGGAGGCAAACATAGTAAGTCATTTCACTTCAGTCAAGGGGGATACTAATTACACTCCTCTCTCTAGTCAGTCCATGTGTGTCGGCCTTCATCTGTCTGGCAAGGCTTTCTGTATCGGCTTTTTATTTCAACTTCTTGGATTGCAGGTGATCATATGGGAATTCATATCCGTATTTGATTCTGGGCTTCCCATTGGCTGATAAATAAAATTCGCGTAGGCTCGCGAACTGGAAATTTAATATTTAATTAATTTTTAGTTTTCAACCGGAACATCTGTGCGAATCCAGCTGCGCACCGTCGAGTTTTGGTCATTTGCTTTTTGTTCGTGAAAGTACAAACATCTGGTCTCTCGATTTTGCTCGGTCGGTATCACCACAGTGTCCCACTACAGATTTATGAATATTATGGATGAGTATTAAATACTAATGATTTTAACTTTACAATTTGTGCATTCTTAAAAGTTTAAAATAAAATGGAAAATAAACAATATTTTACTTTTTGAATTAAAAATAAAAAGTAAAACATTAATGATTAAAAACCCATCTCTTGAGGGTTTTGTAAATTCGTTATAAAACAGACACTAATTTCTGTGCAAATGTCGAGTTAAAACAATAAACAATATTTAGAATTGATTAAAGAGTTGTATCTCTGTAATTTCTAAAAATTCTTAAATCGTCCTTGTTTTTAGATAAAAAAAAATAATTAAAACAGTAAAATCTGTTTTTATTAATCTAATCTTCATTGTTCAGCTGAATATGCTGCTAATTTTTAACTCAAACTGTAATTGTAATAGAATTTAGTCAATACTGAGATATAATTTTAAACCTGTCATTGTCTTTCTCCACTATCCTCTTTATCTGTGCAATATTTAATTTATAACCAAACTAGTATCAAATTGAAAGATTGTATAATGATAATTGTCCAATACAACAGAAATTGCCTGCTTCATAATTCTAAAACTGTTTGATCTTGTTTCAAACTTTGATCATCAATGCTTTCTTAAGTCATACACATTTTCTTTTGTCCTTTGATGTCATAAAAGAAATCTTCACAACAATGATATAGCAACAATTTCCTTGGTGACACTTTAGTAGTGGTGGACATAAAGTTTACAAGCACAACCCTGTATTTATATCAACAAGTGAGATCTATTGATGCAAGACAACTTAAAGAAATTTTCTTACTTCAAACCAAGGAGACTTTTTTTATAAGCTAATTTTATATTTAAAAGATCTGTTGAAGTAAAGTAAATTAATCCAATTAGCTGTAGCAGACATTTGTTGCCAGTTGTCAAGTAATAACTTAACTTTCTACCATTTGTAGTTAATGATGATAATAATATTTTGTTATCCTAACTGTCAGTCAGTTAAGTGCCATACGTGATACACACTTGGGTGATCATGTCTCAAAAGAGACATGACTGACTGGACAGAAGATTATCCCACAGTAGGTTGCCATTGCTTTCTGTGGTAGACTGGTTGTCAGCAAAGGCTACAGAACCCAATCTGTCCTATTATTTGACTCATAGCTAGAGGGGGAAGAGATGTATTATATTATTAAGTAGTAATTAGTGGGGGATCAGTTTATTACTTCATAACAATATAAAACTGATCCCCCACTTTATGCTCAATAGCAGCCTTAATCATGATTTCAACTATTATTATCAGTCAGTCAGTCAAGTACCATAGGTGATACACACTTGAGCGATCATGTCTCAAAAGAGACATGACTGACTGGGCAGAAGATTATCCCACAGTAGGTTGCCATTGCTTTCTCCAGTAGACTAGTTGCCAGCCAAGGTTACAGAACCCAATCTGTCCTGTTATTTAACCCATAACTGGAGGAAAGAGACGGATTAATACCTTTCCCAAGAGTATTTGTGTGTAAGTGAATGCGGGAATTCAACTGGAATTTGAACTTGGCTCCCCGATTTCTCGTTCTGAGTCGATATCCTAACTGTACTATGACGTAAAAGTTCATGCAATTTACAAAGATTAATCAATCATTTCTGATGTTTTACTAGACATTTCTGGGCTTTCTGAGAATCACTCTACCAGGAAAAACTTTCTTCTATAGCTTCTTTCTTTGAAGCTCTGTCATTCCTTATGTCACCAAAATATTTTGATAACTAACACATGATAAAAATATAGCTTTTGTGTATGCTGTATTTATGGGTGAAAGTGCTCATTATTGGAGATAGGGCTTATGTGAAATACATTTTGTGGCTTAAAAATTGCATTCATGAATGAAATACTGTTGTGACATGGTGTTGAGATCAGTGTCCACATATAACATAAATAATTTCTTACAGTATAGTTCACTTTTTACAATGCTTGGAGGCCACACTAGATGGAGGGTTACTTTAGGAAGCAATTTATGCAAATGGGAGTGGAAGATAGTCTTGAACTGGAGGGAATGTGGGTGGTTTGCAACTATGTAAGTGGTATGGCATGTCCTTGCCATGCAAGTTTGAACTGGCGAGACTGAGCACATTATGTTAAAGTCAGTGATAGAGCAGCAAGAGGCTTGCTACATTCTGCCTGTGAAAGAGGGTGGAGAATAATTTGTCACCCACAAAGGCTTGGAGATATTTTTGGTCTCGAGTGTGAGATCTGGGCAGCACCTGCCCAAATATGCCATCACTCCATTTTTGGCTTGATTTTGCTCTTGTAAAGGTGATAAACAACAGGAGCTAGTCAGGTACTTACTAGAGTGGTACAGGGAGCCAATCAGTTTTCCTGCTTCTTCAGCAATGGATCAGATGCACAAGTTGCATTTGAGGTCAAGTGCGAGTTTGAGGTCCAATAGTCTTTCATGACATGTTGCCTCCCTAATCTATTTATTCTGATTGGTGGTAATTCGGTGTCTGATCTGTGATGATGGAATGTAGTTAGCTTGGTCTTCAAGGAATTGAATGTGACCAGTCAGTTTTTACCTCCTCGTGTAGTTTCTGCAAAATCAGGAGTGAGACCAGTCACCAATCTCTGTCAAGACTTTTAGGCATGCGGTCGTATCATTGGGATAAATGTTTACAAATATATTTTTAGTATATTCTTGGATAGATCATTTATGTAAATTAAAAGAAGGTTGGTTCAGGAAGTGATCCCTGGGAGATGCTGGCATTGATTTTTGATAACTACCTTCTGGGATATACGTGTTAGGAAGGATTTTATGATTGAGAAGTCCCTTTAATGATTTCGTTCATAGCTGGAGAGCTTGTGTAGTATACCTTTTGCACCACACCTTGTCAAAGACCTTTGAAATATCTAATGCTGTTGTCCTTGAAGTGTGTTTTGTTGTCAACAGCCCTAAATGATTCTATCAGGAATGGT